>OZ007590.1:325033425-325633425 GCA_963931845.1 Maratus michaelseni
ATCGTTTTAAAATAAAGAAAAGATGTTTATCAAATACTTCTTGATTCTTCCTCGTCGAAACTAACTTTTTCCAGTTCTCAGCAGGATGTCGTCAACTTGAGTTATTACGGGAAACAACATATGCAATTCACTATACGTCACTCGGGACCTAAATGCTTATGTCCCATCGAAAACAATTTTCCTATATTTCAGATGCCTACAAATTCTTCGACCATTCCCATACTCAGAACCATTCTTGATTCTACTCCGAAGTATCTCTATTTCTTTTCGATATAAGATTGGTGCCTATTTTTGATGAACTGGATTTTTCACAAAACAATTTCCATAGGGTGCGCCAGGGAACTCTCGTCGACTTAATGTGTGGATTTTTTTATTTTTCTGCTGTCGTGACTCCTCTTGTGTCTACATCTTCGAAATGTGTCTGAATTTGTCTACATCTTCAAAATGTGCCTGAATTTGTCTACATCTTCGAAATGTGCCTGAATTTGTCTACATCTTCAAAATGTGCCTGAATTTGTCTACATCTTCGAAATGTGCCTGAATTTTTCTACATCTTCGATATGTGCCTGGATTTGTCCTGCGGTTCATGTTAGTTAAATATGCCTTTTCCGTGCCGCGTAAGTGATAAACTGTTTCAACCTAGGATCTTTTGTGCAGTTTTTTTTTAACCTGTGCTGTGATAAATACGCCTTCAAAAAAAAAAAAAATTGCCTTCAAAAAATTTTTACTTTCAAAAAAAAAAAAAAAAGAAAAAGAAAGAAAGAAAGAAAGAAATTCCAGCTGGATATATAATTAAAAATTTTCTCGCAGTCTTTTTGGTGCAACTTATATTTTTCCAATGTGTTAAGATTATAACTTCATTCAACCGATTCTACATATGCTTTCATTATTTCAAAAAGATTATCTTTCTTCGTCGATTAAATTTCTCCAGTTTACATGTATGAAATATGCCACTAATTTCACTGAATTTCAACTCATGATTATGCACTGTGTGGTTTCATCGTATAAACACGAGAAACTTTGATTGTGTTTCGGCATAAGAAAAAAAACACCAATAAACTCAATGTGCTCCTCGAATTGACTTCCTATTCATGCGTTGCGGTTCTTATAATCGGAAAACTCTTTCTAACTTCGTTTCGATAAATTCAAGGTTATTGAATGATCCATCAGCTTTAACGAAACCTTTTTTTTTTCTTTTTATTGCCTTGTAACAATCAATTATGAAAAAAAATAACTGTGCTAGCAAATGTTATTGATCTCCGGTTAAAATTTATTCATTCCTCCAACTGCAATTCCATTGTGTAAAAGAATACTTATTCATAAGGATACAAATCGCAGAAGTTGTTTGCAACTGTTTTAACTTAAAACGAAAGAATAGATATATTATTTTCGGTGTTTTTTTTTTCTATAGCTAGGTGTTTTTTTAAATTTGTTATACAATGGATATTTACTTGTGTTACAGGTAAGAGTTTTTATTCTTAATGTGTTGATATAAAAAAAAAAAAAGGGAAAACGAAAAAGCAGAAAATTCTTATTTTTATTAAAATTTTAAATTTTATGAAATTAGTTTTCTATGGTAATTTTAAATGATATTTTCATGTTTATGATGGGATAAACTTTGACAGTGCAAGAACTGTAATATTTTTTTAATAAAAGAAAAAGGCCACTGCAAGAACTTTTAAATATTTAATAATGTGTATATTTTAAATCGTTCCAGAGGTAGTTTTATATATTTGTGGCGTACAGGTAAGAAGCAGATTGTTTTCTAACTGTCAGAGATCTTTCAAAGTTTAAAATGATACTAAATTTCACTTATATCTGAATTTTTTCATGACTGATAAATTTTATTCAAATTTTGCTTCGTTTTATTATTTTGTTGTATTTTTATGCATTTGAAGCCACTGCTTATCATTTTAGAGATCTCTAATGTTTTAAATATTTTAATCTTAAAAAAAAAAAAAAAAAAAAAAATTATCAGTTTTTGTTGTGTTTTAAATTTTGATATATTTCTATTCACATTTTGGGTTGCATTCAGTTTTTAACTCTATGTTAATAATATTATAGTAAATACTCTAAATATGATCTCATGATATGATATTTTAATTTATACTTTATGTATGCACTGCTTTGAGTAATCTCTTTGCTCTTTTGTGTATCTGGTCTTGTGTATTTTACCGGTGTATCTATACCCTCATGTCATTTTTATCATATTGATGAGAAAATATGACACTTTAAATTTTTGAAATTCATGCACTTCCTTCACCTCTTTTAAAGTTTTGTGTATATCTTTTCCATATTCATGCCTATTGAAAAAAAAAATTCACAAAATAAATCTAGGACCAGAGTGCAGAAAATGGCATCCACTCAGGCATCACCAGTATCTGAAACTACTGTTTCTATTTCCGAACAAAATCAAATATTTAGTGATATTTCATGGTCTTATGTATTCAGGGATTTGTTAAAAGGTGCTCCAGAGTTGGTTATCTCCCAATTAAATGAGCTTCATGAGCACATAAAATTGCAGGACAATTCTGCTCTCTCTGCCAAATTATGCAAATTTCAGGTTATTCTGGAACGCCAATTGGACAGTCTTTTGCAGTTTTATGATATTTTTGTCATGAAGCAACTTGATAAATTGGTACAAGACAAAACAAATTTAATTTCGCTTAATAAAAAATTATTAGAACGGCGTCATGCCCAAAAGGTAGAAAATATACATGATGTTTTTGATGATAAAAATTTAAGCAATTCTCCCCATAACAGTTATATGTTACCCCGAAATGTGCATAATATTTTTACACAGAAGGATATGTCACAAATTACAGATGATGAGAACACATTCGATGATTTAGCACATGAAAAAATTGATATGCAGCAATCAAATACTTCTAGTAAGCTTGATCTTTCAGAAAACATTCCTATTTGTTCACCTACTAAAATGCATCATAAACCGGTTCGCATCATTATTTGTAAATTACCTTTAAAAATTTAATATACCAGACATTTTATTTGGAACTTCTGATATTCTTCAAAAAACCTGTGTCCTCTATACAATTTTTAAGGAAATGTAAACTTAGGGATACAGATGAATACAACTGGATATCTGAGATGTCGTTTCCTATTGCAAAAATATTACTGGAGCTTAAACAAATAACTATTCAAGACAAAAAATATCCTGTAATCAGATTTATCCCTGTAAAACGTTGTTTTAGATGTCAATTATTTTATCATATTGCACATCAGGTGTGTATTAATTCTATAAAATGTCCGATTTGTGCAGGCCAACATAACAATCTTCGGTGCACAAACCCTCCCAAATGCATTAATTGCATACAAAATAATGAAAATAACAATACTAATTTTAACATTTCTCACACTGTATCTTCGCCAGGGTGTCCGTCAATAAAGAAATATATTGATGAAGAAAGAAATACCACTCTCTGCTAATTCTAGTTTATATATATTTTTTTGAAACTATTATATTAATGATAAGATTTTAGATTATGATGCTCTTTGCATATCTATTTCTTTTATTATATACTGTCACAAATATTTTACTCCTTTTCTTACTTCGATTCAATTTTTGGTATTTTTGATACACTTCCCTACTATATGGGTAATTTTTCCAGACAACTCCTCTTATGAATATTTTTCTTTCTATTTCATATGTTAATGTTTTTATTGTTTACACACCTGTGTGTATAGAGTTTGTAACAGAGTTTATAGCATGGAGCGGTAGATGTTTATTTACCTTGGCGTCAGTGCTTATTAGTATAACGGAGCAGTAAACAGGGTCAAGTAGAGATGAAAAATATGTAGCAAATCCAGTGGAAAGAAGGATCACATAGTTAGATGCAATATAGATTTATTTTTTCCGATGAGGCAATATCGATAGTTATATAAGCAAAGGGGAGGTACCTACACAACAATGACAAGTTTTGTACCGCTTTCCTGGTCAAGACAAACGGCCGAAGTGAGTATCTTCTAAAAGTTACATGTACGGGTGTTGGCGCGGAAAGCATGATAAAATCGCCAGTACTTGGCGAGGGAGTTTTTGGAGACAACGGTCGGACGCGTATGGGAAAAAACGATAACTGCTAGATTCTGTCTATGATAATGCATTCATTTGAGGATGGGGGGAAGGGTTGTAAAGATTCTTTTATGGAGACAGAAAAGGAAAAAGAAAGAAAGTAATTTTGGGATTGGCGTTTGATTTTGCTAAAAGACAGCTGCAATTAACGGTTACATATAACTCGAATCTAATAACAGGGTGTGAAGGATATGAGCTTGCATATTATAGTTTACATGTGGGCGCGAGATATTTTAATTAATTCTTTTGAGAGCGGATGAGAAGTGCAAATGCTTGCATAAAGAATAACGGTTATACGTTACATTATTTTAATAAGTAGAGCACAGCTGCATATATATTTTGTCTAACTTTTAAGACAGATGCACTTTTGATTTCATGAGAAGGAAACGGTTGAATTAGAAATATGTGAACATTAGTAAATTATTTTTAGCATAACCGCAAATTAAGGACAGAGAGGTTTCTGATATATGAGAGTGACTTGCATTTTAGAATGAAGAAAGTAGATTCGTTATCTAAATTAAATCAGAAATAGATTTTAGTTAACATATTGAATTTTGGGGGGGGATTACAGACATTTAAAAACTGTAAACTATAATTGTTTATTTTAATTATTTATTTATTTGGGGGGAATAAATAAATCTTTATGAATTTTTTTTTTTTTTTTTTTTTTTTTTAAATCTCTATTTTTTGGGGGGGGGGGGGGGGGAGGAGAAGCATGCAATCAATACATGTATGCTAGATGTTGGAAGAGGAATGGAAAAGCTTATGTTAACTTGTTAAAATTTTGAGGGGGGGGGGTTTGAACTGAAAGTAAGATATATGACAAACGTCTTTGTCATATATATCACCCCATTGACCAGAAAAGCTGTACTGTTTACAGTACAGTTTAAAAAAAATATATACAATACAATTATACTCTCCCCAAGCTTAAAATAATACATACATAATATAAAACAAAATACTTGTAAAATTATATGAGTTGCAACATTATAAAGGATTTTGTTACCTCAATAGTTCGTAACATCAGGCCATAAAATATAAAATATAGTGCACTACCTTCGAAGATTTTTTTTTATATCTTCGTCCTTTTTATTTTCTGTTTTGATCTTTTTCTTTCTGTCTTTCTGTCTTTCTGTCTGGTACCAGCTTTAAAAAGTTACTATTTAACTAGACATGTCTAATGATAACTGAACACAAAACAGTACTCATTTTCTCAATTTGTTGCACTTAAATACCATAATTACTACTTAAGTATAATATGAAACACAAATGAAAACAATTAAAAAATAAACACAACTAACACATAACATAAACATATATCCTTAAAAATTAACTTGACTTATATGAAAAAGTGAAAATGGATTAACTCAAGTGTAGTGTACTGAAAAGTTGTTTGAAAAAAGGTTTTTTTTAAAATTCGTGCAAGCACAGGACGGTAAAAAAAAGAGGTGCATGTGGCACGCCCATAAAAAGGGACCGCCCTTAATCTTGTCAATGCATGACAAGTGTGATGTCTCAGGCTTAGGGCCTTACGACCTAGGTGAGGAGGGCAGTGATGAGAGTCCACATCATTACTACATGAACTCCCTGCTCCCCAATGAAGATCGCACTGATCTCCAAACAGGAGCACGATTCGGGAACACATATACTTTTGGGAAAAGGGAATATTGTGAATTAGTAAACTAAATCACAATTGTCTCTCTAAACACAATCTGGTGAGGGGTGGTAACCTAAGGGCAAAAATTTAGAACGGTACCACTAGCCTGAAGGGGAAGAATTAGTAAAAATTAAAAAAACAGATACAAGTGTATCTCATGTAAATCCTAATGTATTGACAGTCCTAGAGTGTTGAGAGACCTAAAATATGTCATAATCGGGTGTGATGAAGTGAAACTGTACAAGTCATGTAAGCAAATGCTTTAAGTTTGTTTACGAGAACTTTTTTTTATTTATTTGAAAGATCTTATTTATTTAAAATATTTGCAATGTTGTATTCAGTATGAATGAAAGTTTAAAGTGTGAGAGAAAAAAGAATGTGACAAGATTATATTTATCTACTGTTTATAAAATTGAATGAAAAATTAAAAGAATGATGTGACCCGATACAAAATATTGTGTAAAAGTGGTCTTCACAAGAAGACATGGACCAGCCGTGAAGTCAGGTGAATACAAGTTATGCACAGTATACGTAGAATCCTGGCCAGGGATAAAACACTTAGTATCAGATCATATTAAAAATTTAAAAGATTTTTTTTTTTAAGTTTATTATTATTATTATTTTTTTAAAATTTGTTACAAATTATCTTTTTCTTAAATTGTAGCGAGGGGCGAGAATGGTGTTAGAAGAATTATTATTTGTAACATGACTTGCAGGATCACATAAATGTCCATATCGAGGTGGTGCTAGAAGAAGTCTATCAATATGTACCCTAAATGCAGTATCATCATGAGCATATAATCTTTTAATTGAAAATGACACAGGAGAGTGTTTAAATGTTACAATATATGGACCGGTATATTTAGGTTTAAATTTGTCGACTGATTTTAAATAAACAATATCTTTTAAACATATATTTCTTAATTTAGCTTTTCGACTGTGAATTTTGTAACGTCTATCTTGAGCAGTCTTAATGTTGTTATATGCTTTGTCATATATTTTGTTTAAGTCATCTAGTAATTTATAAACTTCAACATGTTTATCTAGAAATGCTTGGTTGGTACTATGATCATATGTGTCAAAAATTAATGAAAGTTCACGACCAAAATGAAGTAAGTTAGGTGAAAATAGTGTAGAAGAGTGTGTCGAACCATTATAAAGTGACTTATGAATAAACAGAGCATTTTCAAAAGAGTGTCCTTCTTGTAGTAATGTGGTAACAGAATATTTAATAGACTTGTTAATTCGCTCGGCAATACTATTAGATTGTGGGTGCGAGACCGAACTGTGATGTATTTTTATGCCAAGAGCATCATTAAATGCATTATAGATATGAGAAGTATATTGTGGGCCTAAGTCTGACAAAATACAGACGGGTCTCCCATAGGTAGTTATGTAACTAAATAAGCATTTTACAACTTTGGGTGCAGAAGTATCAGTGAGAGGATAGAGTTCAATGTGTCTTGAGAAGTGATCGGTTACAGTTAAGACATGTTTATTGTTTGAGAAAGGACCAAGTAAATCAGTACTGACTGTATGACCAGGATATCTTGGTGTGTATGTAGGTTGAAGAGGTGCGGGTGGAGTGTTATGGTGTTTGGCCTGTAAACATTTGACACATGAAGCTACAAAGTTGAGTGTATCTACATAGATGCCTTTCCAAAAATATTTGGATGTAAGAAATTCATAAGTTTTGGCCATACCAAAGTGTGACAGATGGGATATAGTTAAAACTTTACTTTTAAGTGAATCAGGGACAACAATGTGATATGAGAAAGTATTATTTATGACATCTTCCTTTTTGAACATTAATATTTTAGAATCAGGATGTATGAAGTAATTCGGGAATTTTGAAGAAGTTCCATTTTGTAATATATGATCATAAATACTAGCTAAGGTAGGGTCTTTTTGTTGTTCAGTGCAAAAAGTTTGATTTGATATCTCCAATAATGGGTCTCGTTTTGTTCGTTCACCTGAGATGAGAAAATTAACATGACAATTGTTGTTATTAACAGATTTACAAATATCAGGTGTTTCATGATCGACTATTGGAAGTGGTTGAGGATCATGGATAAGGTTAGGATTGGTTAATAAATTTTCTTGGTTGTTGTCAAAATTACAGCGAGAGAAATAATCTGCTAAAACATTTGAAGATCCAGGAATGTGTTCAAAATCATATGAGTATTCTGAAAGGTCAATTAGCCAACGGGTGGTTATGTCTGCTGGGTTTGTAGTTTTTTTGTATTTTTTTAGAGGTTTGCTATCTGACAAGATTAGGAATTTTCTGTTGTATAAGTAATATTTGAATGCAATAACAGATTTGTAAATTGCCATGAGTTCTAGTTTTAAAGCAGGATATTTTTTTTCAGAGGAATTTAAGGATTTAGAAAAGTATGCTACTGGTAGAAGATTTCCATTATGTTCTTGCATTAAAACGCCAGAGATGGCAATGTTAGATGCATCTGTATTCAAATAAAAATTCTTATTCCAATCTGGTAACCTAACCATGGGTGAACCGAAGAAAATTTTCTGTATTGTTTTAAGTATGTCCTGATGTTTTTCTGTCCAGATGAATTTAGTTTTAGGAGTAGTTAAATCAATAAGTGGTTGCACTAGTTTGTTAAATGTTGGAATTAATGATTTATAGAAAGTTATCAAACCAATAAGCCTTTTTAGTTGTCTTTTTGTAGTTGGTGTAGGAAATGAAGTTATTTTTACAATGTTAGAATGGATTGGTGAAATACAATGATTTTCTATTTGAAAACCTAAGTAGTTGACTTTTGTTTGATGAAAGTTGCATTTATTAGGTGAAAGAGTGAGATTGTACTTGGAAAGGAGGTTAAAAATTTTGTCGAGTTTAGAACACATTTCATCAAAAGAATTCGCACCTATAATAAAGTCATCTTGATACGTATACACACCTTGTAGGTGTAATTCGTCAATTAAAGAGTCCATTAGAGCTTGAAAGATTGAGGCACTTGTCTTTAAACCAAAGACAAGTCTGCGGTAGGAAAAAGATCCAAACATGGTGGTAAAAGTTAGTTGATTGTGAAATTTTTCTGGTAAGTTAATTTGGTGGTATGCTTGATGAAAGTCGAGTGTTGTAAAGAATGTGTAAGAAGAGAGATTAGCGATGATATTTTGAATTTTTGGTAGTGGGTAAGATGATCCTTGTATTACAGTGTTTAACATTCGAAGGTCAAGTGCGAGGCGAAATTTTTGTTTACCAGTACCATCTGGTTTTTTTCTAACAAGTAACATAGGACAAGACCATTCGGAGCAATGTCTTTGTATAATTCCAGCTTCAAGTAATTGATTAATTTGATCTAATGCATCATTTTGTAATGCCTGAGGTATTGGAAAAGGAAGTGTTTTTATAGGATAGTCATTAATGAATTTCAAATCTGGAATAATTTTATCTGTATGCCCAAGTGTATTTAGAGATTTTGAAAATACAGGGTAATATTTGAGTAACATTTCTTTTAGAATTTCAGCCTCATTGGATGGTAAGTGTTCAAGATTGAAATCAGTTGCAGATAAGTCTTCTTTTCTTTTTTTGAGAATGTCTTTAGAAGCTTGAATGAGATTTAAGAATTGTTGATCTGAGTTATCTTGACTAATTTTATCTGGGGAGTACTCAATTATTTCCTCGACCTCAAAAAGTTGACCTATTTTAGCTTTTTTTTGAATGTGAATGGGATTATCAGAATTGTTTTTAACCGAAATCAGGAAAAAAGTATATTGTTGTGGAATTTTTCTTTTTCGCTTTGGATTTTTTGATTTTATTATAGCATCAAATCCTATTAAGTTGTCAACGGGTGAATTGTATTGAAATAAATAATCTTTGTCTGTGCTAATAGAATCTGTGAAAACTGAAATCCATTTTTGTTCCTGAGGGTTTAAGGAAATTCTACGAGTCAAAGCTACAGTTTGATTTTTGAAGGAAGTGGGTTGTGTACTACATTGGTTTATTTCAGAAGATGAAGTAGTTTGTTTGTTTACCAAAGGAATCGATAAAGTGTTGTCAATATGGATAATGTTTTTGACGGTGTTTACAACAATATTGAATCGTTTGATGAAATCATAGCCGATAATACCTTGAAAACTAGATGAATCTGGTATGTCTACAATGTAGAAGTGATGATTAAAGTTTTTGTGCTGTAATTTAATGGAGGTTCTAATACATGCGGAAAAATCTACATCAGAATTGACTGTTTTGATGACAACACCAGTTGATAATCTCTTATATTTTAAAATTGTTTTTAATTCATCAAATAAAGACTGTGATAGTAACGAAATAGTACTTCCTGTATCGCAAAGTAGAGTAATATCTTTTTTTGCAATTGAGGCCTTTACAAGGGGAAGTGATGTTGAGTCTTTAATGACATTGTAAATAATTTTTGTAGTAGTGTCATCGTATTGTTCTGTGTTTGTTTGTGTCGTTTCATGCTTAGAAATTTTTACACTATCACATGTTTGTGTGCTTACAGAGTTTACTAGTCTATTAAGTGAAATTTTTGGTAAGGACGGATCTGGGAAAAAACTGGCTGATGTGTAATCAGTAGGGGGGTGAGGTGCAAAGCCATCAGCAAAATTACACCTCTGACTTAGTTTTCCTGTTGTCGGTTGTTGTTGTTGTTGTGAAATTGTCCTCGTCTTTGTGTATTTAAGCGTTTCCACTTAAAACAAGCTTGCGCTTCGTGACCACTTTTGAAACATAGCTGGCAAGTAGTTCTGTGAAATCTGTACGACTTATGTGGAGAGGGGCGTTTGTTAAAATTGCGATTTTGAAATTTCCGTTTGTTGTGCATGCCAGCAAATTTAGTTTTGTAAGTTGCCGCGTCATCTTTAATTTCTGGTTGTGTTTGGGTATTTACAGAAAGGGCGTTTATTTTCTCGGTTAGCTGTTTCAGCTGGTCGGCAAATATTGAATCAGTTGGGGAAGGGGTGGGGTAAGCATGCAAAATTTTTTCTCCGTACAAAATATCTTGTAGCGCCTGGGCTCTTACAACTGCGGGTTGGTACTCTGTAATCCCTTCCTCTTGGATTTTAATTCGTAGATTGGATGGAATGGTTTCCAGGAATTTCATGTATTTAATTTTGTCACGCGCATTGGCATCTTGAATGTCCGAATAAACTGTTGCAGCCAGGACATTAAGCCTATGGGCAAAGTTTTTAATGGTTTCTGCGGGTAAGAGCGTTAAGTTTGCAAGTTCGACTGCTACCTGTGATTTGCTAGGAGGGGAAAAAAAATTGGAAAATTCTTTTTCGATTACATTTATGTCATTTGAGATTAGTAAATCAGGGTTCTGTGTTAAATATTTTAATGCAGGACCAGATAATTTACTTTTTAGTAGAGCAATTGTTGCTTGCGGGCTGTATTTATTTATTTGACTAACAGACCGTACTTGGTCGAAAAAGAATTTGAGTGATTCATGATCACCGTCAAAAGTAGGCAAGTTAATTGGTATTTGCCGAGAAGCCATGGTGGCCAAAAAATACTATTAACTAATCTATGAAATTCAAGGAAACACTGCATGCACAATAAAATAACTAAAAAAAATATCAATATACACTAGCAGATAATAAATATAACATGAAAGAAAAATGTAAACTGGATTTATATTATAATAAATAATAATGACTGATCACTGTTTCTTTTCAGCGTATAGATCCCTAACGCTCATTTTTTAAATTCATCTTTAAAAAGAAACAGCGATGAATGAGAGAAAAATAGAGGAGGAAAAAAAAATATATCCTTTTTTTTTATAACTTTAAAATCAATTTGTATAGCATGAAATACAAGCAAAGATCTTACCTGGGATCAATCAATACAAGTATAAAAGTAAAAAATTCATGCAAACTATTTAAATTGTTAAGAATGGAACATAGCATTTCTTTTCTTCATTTAAAAAAAAATGAAACCAATATTGCAAGACAATTTAAGTTATTTTTTTTATTTTATTTTATTTTATTTTTTTTTTTTTTTTAAACTGGTTTACTAAAAATTAAAAACTCAAATTAATATTTGTATCCAAAACACCTTAAAAAAAAAAACAATCTTGCCTTAAATATTCATAAAAATATCATATTTTACAACTAAAAAAAAATGCAGGATAAAATAATCATATTTATATGATTTGATGAGAAAGTTCAAAAATTAAATTAACTTAATTTCAACCTGAATATTTAATTAAGAAGGTTTTGGTAAAAGGCAAACACAAAAAGAACATAACTAAAACTCTGTTATTAAATGTATTCTTTTAAAAAGAAATGCAATAATTTAACCAAATAAAATTCACTACTGACTGGTAGAGAAAAATTAATTATATTACGAGAGAAGTATGAAGGTTGAAATGTGCCTTTTAATCAAAGCCACAGTTTATTTATTTTTTTTTTTTTTATTTATTTATTTATTTAAAGAAAAATTTTTTTTTTTACTGTGAGTGAGAGAAAGTTACAATATACTAACATTCTATTCATCCTTCATACTTATTAATTTGAAAACGATGGACCACAAAAAAAATATTCATTATCGCGCCGATAATTTAAAAAAAATAATGCCATGTAAAAATCACTGATGGTCTGACTATTTTGTAATTATCTCACTCTTGTAAGTTATGCATTGATTATTTGATGTACACACTTGAGACACTGCAGACACTACGACCACTCGTTTTCTTTTTCTTTTTTTTTTTTTTTAATTTCACTTAGCACAGCACTATTGAAGCACAAATGTTGAAGAACTTTCTTTGGATGAAACTCACACTGACCTTTTAGTGACACAGATCGCACACATAGATGGATGGAAGAGGAGGATACGTGATTTTATGGAACTTAACACTTAAAATGCAACGAAACACTTGTGGTTTTCAACGAACCACACTTTTTTTTTTAAACACAACTTTTCACACAACACACTGACACTTTTAGATGAGGGGAAAGCACTGGGGGAACACCACAATCTTGCATTCATGTTAGAAAAGATGAGGATCGGCGAGAGAGTTTCAGTTATGCAGATAAACAGACCGACTGTCTTGAATCCGGCGAAGGGGGTGCGGGGGTAGCACTTCCAGAAACAGCAGGTATTCAGCAGAGATGAGGGGGTGAAGAAAGCCTCCTGGTAGAGAAACGATCTAGCCTGGCAGGTGGGAGGGCTGTGATGACGAGTTCCGGAGTCAGGTACATCGTGCTGCGAAGAGATGGGGGGGTGACGCGCAGTCTGGAATCAGCGAAGCGGAGCGGATGCAGAGTTACACTTCCAATGGCAGATCAGAGAAGTTGTATTTAAAGTTCCACATAGTTGCAGATGAAAGGAAATATGCCTCATATAATTATTGTACCTCGGTACCTCCCCTTATTGGAAGAAAAAAAATGAATCGCTAAGTTCAAGCGAAACCGGCGAAAGCACCAGAGTTTGTAACAGAGTTTATAGCATGGAGCGGTAGATGTTTATTTACCTTGGCGTCAGTGCTTATTAGTATAACGGAGCAGTAAACAGGGTCAAGTAGAGATGAAAAATATGTAGCAAATCCAGTGGAAAGAAGGATCACATAGTTAGATGCAATATAGATTTATTTTTTCCGATGAGGCAATATCGATAGTTATATAAGCAAAGGGGAGGTACCTACACAACAATGACAAGTTTTGTACCGCTTTCCTGGTCAAGACAAACGGCCGAAGTGAGTATCTTCTAAAAGTTACATGTACGGGTGTTGGCGCGGAAAGCATGATAAAATCGCCAGTACTTGGCGAGGGAGTTTTTGGAGACAACGGTCGGACGCGTATGGGAAAAAACGATAACTGCTAGATTCTGTCTATGATAATGCATTCATTTGAGGATGGGGGGAAGGGTTGTAAAGATTCTTTTATGGAGACAGAAAAGGAAAAAGAAAGAAAGTAATTTTGGGATTGGCGTTTGATTTTGCTAAAAGACAGCTGCAATTAACGGTTACATATAACTCGAATCTAATAACAGGGTGTGAAGGATATGAGCTTGCATATTATAGTTTACATGTGGGCGCGAGATATTTTAATTAATTCTTTTGAGAGCGGATGAGAAGTGCAAATGCTTGCATAAAGAATAACGGTTATACGTTACATTATTTTAATAAGTAGAGCACAGCTGCATATATATTTTGTCTAACTTTTAAGACAGATGCACTTTTGATTTCATGAGAAGGAAACGGTTGAATTAGAAATATGTGAACATTAGTAAATTATTTTTAGCATAACCGCAAATTAAGGACAGAGAGGTTTCTGATATATGAGAGTGACTTGCATTTTAGAATGAAGAAAGTAGATTCGTTATCTAAATTAAATCAGAAATAGATTTTAGTTAACATATTGAATTTTGGGGGGGGATTACAGACATTTAAAAACTGTAAACTATAATTGTTTATTTTAATTATTTATTTATTTGGGGGGAATAAATAAATCTTTATGAATTTTTTTTTTTTTTTTTTTTTTTTTTAAATCTCTATTTTTTGGGGGGGGGGGGGGAGGAGAAGCATGCAATCAATACATGTATGCTAGATGTTGGAAGAGGAATGGAAAAGCTTATGTTAACTTGTTAAAATTTTGAGGGGGGGGGGGTTTGAACTGAAAGTAAGATATATGACAAACGTCTTTGTCATAGATGGTTCGTCTCTTTTCGTTTGGCTGTTTAGCGTACGGAAACGGTAGAGCGATTAGAGGTATATTTGTATGTCGAGATTTTTTTTTGGTGCGGGTCGTCAGAAATTTTTCGCATATTGAATAAGTGTAACTAATCCGTACACACAGCTTAATTTTACCTTTTATCTTCGTTGTATTTTCGACATTTCAGGAGTAGACAATTCTTCATCTTTGCATCACTGTCCTTTTAAAATAAAAATAATATAAATAAATCAAAATAAATTGTTATTAAAAATTAAAAAAAAAAAAAAAATTCGGCGTCACACTATTCACTTTGGCACATTCTTGCAGAAATTCACATCATTCAGCTATTTTTTTTTTTAATTTCCTTTGGTAGAAATATGTAATGACATTTTTTTAAAATTAAATTAATTCTTTTGGTTCTGTTTTTCTCTGTAATCAGAAATTTGTTCATTCTTCTAAACTTCGGTTGTGATTTAAAAAAAAAAAAAAAATTCTTTGTGGTTCTGATTCCTTTTGTTTTCAGATATATAACTTATTGAGGGCTGATACCTTGTTATCAGATATGATTTTGGTGAGTCTGATTCCTTTGTTTTCAGATATACAATTTATTGAGCTCTGATATCCCTTGTTATCAGAAATTTCTTTTGTGTGACTGGTTCCTTTGTAACCAGAATTTTTTTTTTGTTTACCGTTTTCTCACTTAGTTTTCTCCGGTCTGATTCCTTTGTAATCCAAACCTTTTTTTTTTTTTCCTTTATTCATTATTACTACACTTCTATACTTAAGATTCGTATTCACTGATAGGTATGGTCAAGCATTCACACATACCGTTTATATTGTTCGCACTTCACATGTTAGTGTATACATTAATTTCTATTGCTCTTTATATATACACTATGTCATGGTTTTTTTTTATTTTCAAAGTTACATCACTTTACATGCCACCTTCACTTTATCAATTAGAAAGAATTTGTGAACTTTATTTCAGTGGATAATTCCCATAATCGTTCTTAAAATTTGGAATTATGTTAAATTTTTGAATTCTATGTTATGCCTTCTTACTTCGATAACGTACATGTTGCTTTTTTAAAATATTGTTCAGGTGTAAACATCTCTCTCTCATCGAACATACATAATGTTAACACCTTTACTTCACACTATATAGATTATAGTGATATTTTAGGCATTTTTCTTTTTCTTTTTCTCACTTGTAGAAGCAGATCCTTCATTTAAAAAAAAAAAAAAAAAAAAAAAAAAAAAATTCAATTCTTCTATATTTATTCATCGTATTGTTTCTTTTAAATATTTCAGAAATTCTTTTGAGATGCATTAAAAAGTTGTTATATAAAGAAATTTATTAATTAAAGTTAGATATAAATTTTAAAAATGATTACAACTATTATTGGTTATTTCAAAATTATTTATTCAATTGCTATTTTAATATTCGGTAAAGATAATCCCTTTTATGTACTATAATAATTTAATAGTTTTCCCAGTTATATAAAATAATAAAAATAAAATAAAATAAAGATTATTTATGCAATTATTAAATTACAAGGTGGTTTTGTAAGCTGTTTATGCACATTTCCCGATTAATACACAAAATTTTTAAATTTTTCATGTGGTATATGTGTTTTTGTAACCTCTATTGTGTCATTTTTATATTGTATAGTTGTAACTATTTTTTTTTCAATATTGAAATATTTGTGTTTATATTTCACTATGGCCAGAAGTTAAAGTGAAAAGTTTAATTGTGTACATTCTAATCTTCGAAATAAAATATGAGATAAAATATGACTATTTATACAAGTGCACTAATACTATTAAAATATCATTAGGCATGCCATTTTTCAGAAAATGATATATTTTTATGCAGCCAAAAATAATTATATTTATGTTGATAATGGAACTTTTGAAAGCTACTGAAATAGATGCTGCTGCAATTTGAAAATTTTATGGCCATTTATTATACTAGTATGAAGATTTTTGGTAGTACTACATTTTTTTATTTACATATTGTATGCATACTTATTTTTTATTATTTTTATATATTGATATTGTGTATTATATTTTCAGGGTGACATTCTAAATTTTTCAAAATCTTGTGAAGGGGTGATAAATATATGGTAAAGATACCATATATATCTTTTTCAAAAGTTAAAGAAATCTATATTTTAAGTATTTTATTAAATATACTTTCCCCTTTCTGCATTATCGTAACTTATATACATTCCCGGCTGTTAAAACGCGCATCTTCTGATCATTCTCTTTCAACGATAACTTTTAGTCAAAATCATACATATTGTTTGTAAATTATCATTAACGTACTTTATTCGGTCTCCCACACATCAATGTAAATGAAATTATCCAAGGCATAAAATGTTTCCTTTCTCATGGTCAGTTTTGACTTCATACTGAATCCAGATGTTAATTCCGTCTGATTGACGCCTTATAACATATTTCTGAAATATCTTTCCTGCATTTTCTCAAAACAACTAACCACTAAAATTCTATTTCACTCTCTTTTTTTGCCAAAGTGCAATCTTCGCCAATAAAGATTTCCCTACCAATGACGTCAATTATGAAGTTGATATGATGTATATGTAACGGTTACAATTCCCACGCAAAATACAATACTCTTGGCTCTAAAAATGTAAATGGTTTGGCATACTTTCCAACGCACGCTGTCATTATCAAAAATACACTTTCCTCTCTGATCTCCGCGATGTAACATCTCTAAAAATATTCTGGCCCCTTGGCCACCCTATGATACCCTCCTAAAGCACTTTCCCACTTTTTAAAATTCGGATATGCAGCCTAAGTTCTCGATATTCTTACTTCGTTCCTCTGTCAAAAATTTGGATTGTCACCCCATCATACAAGATGTGATTTCTTGTACCCGTGGATTATTAACTGTGGAATAACTTCATGGACTTGTCTTCTTTTCATCGTTTTAAAATAAAGAAAAGATGTTTATCAAATACTTCTTGATTCTTCCTCGTCGAAACTAACTTTTTCCAGTTCTCAGCAGGATGTCGTCAACTTGAGTTATTACGGGAAACAACATATGCAATTCACTATACGTCACTCGGGACCTAAATGCTTATGTCCCACCGAAAACAATTTTCCTATATTTCAGATGCCTACAAATTCTTCGACCATTCCCATACTCCGAACCATTCTTGATTCTACTCCGAAGTATCTCTATTTCTTTTCGATATAAGATTGGTGCCTATTTTTGATGAACTGGATTTTTCACAAAACAATTTCCATAGGGTGCGCCAGGGAACTCTCGTCGACTTAATGTGTGGATTTTTTTATTTTTCTGCTGTCGTGACTCCTCTTGTGTCTACATCTTCGAAATGTGCCTGAATTTGTCTACATCTTCAAAATGTGCCTGAATTTGTCTACATCTTCGAAATGTGCCTGAATTTGTCTACATCTTCAAAATGTGCCTGAATTTGTCTACATCTTCGAAATGTGCCTGAATTTTTCTACATCTTCGATATGTGCCTGGATTTGTCCTGCGGTTCATGTTAGTTAAATATGCCTTTTCCGTGCCGCGTAAGTGATAAACTGTTTCAACCTAGGATCTTTTGTGCAGTTTTTTTTTTAACCTGTGCTGTGATAAATACGCCTTCAAAAAAAAAAAATTGCCTTCAAAAAATTTTTACTTTCAAAAAAAAAAAAAAAAAAAAGAAAAAGAAAGAAAGAAAGAAAGAAATTCCAGCTGGATATATAATTAAAAATTTTCTCGCAGTCTTTTTGGTGCAACTTATATTTTTCCAATGTGTTAAGATTATAACTTCATTCAACCGATTCTACATATGCTTTCATTATTTCAAAAAGATTATCTTTCTTCGTCGATTAAATTTCTCCAGTTTACATGTATGAAATATGCCACTAATTTCACTGAATTTCAACTCATGATTATGCACTGTGTGGTTTCATCGTATAAACACGAGAAACTTTGATTGTGTTTCGGCGTAAGAAAAAAAACACCAATAAACTCAATGTGCTCCTCGAATTGACTTCCTATTCATGCGTTGCGGTTCTTATAATCGGAAAACTCTTTCTAACTTCGTTTCGATAAATTCAAGGTTATTGAATGATCCATCAGCTTTAACGAAAACTTTTTTTTTCTTTTTATTGCCTTGTAACAATCAATTATGAAAAAAAATAACTGTGCTTGCAAATGTTATTGATCTCCGGTTAAAATTTATTCATTCCTCCAACTGCAATTCCATTGTGTAAAAGAATACTTATTCATAAGGATACAAATCGCAGAAGTTGTTTTCAACTGTTTTAACTTAAAACGAAAGAATAGATATATTATTTTCGGTGTTTTTTTTCTATAGCTAGGTGTTTTTTTAAATTTGTTATACAATGGATATTTACTTGTGTTACAGGTAAGAGTTTTTATTCTTAATGTGTTGATATAAAAAAAAAAAAAAGGAAAACGAAAAAGCAGAAAATTCTTATTTTTATTAAAATTTTAAATTTTATGAAATTAGTTTTCTATGGTAATTTTAAATGATATTTTCATGTTTATGATGGGATAAACTTTGACAGTGCAAGAACTGTAATATTTTTTTAATAAAAAAAAAGCCACTGCAAGAACTTTTAAATATTTAATAATGTGTATATTTTAAATCGTTCCAGAGGTAGTTTTATATATTTGTGGCGTACAGGTAAGAAGCAGATTGTTTTCTAACTGTCAGAGATCTTTCAAAGTTTAAAATGATACAAAATTTCACTTATATCTGAATTTTTTCATGACTGATAAATTTTATTCAAATTTTGCTTCGTTTTATTATTTTGTTGTATTTTTATGCATTTGAAGCCACTGCTTATCATTTTAGAGATCTCTAATGTTTTAAATATTTTAATCTTAAAAAAAAAAAAAAAAATTATCAGTTTTTGTTGTGTTTTAAATTTTGATATATTTCTATTCACATTTTGGGTTGCATTCAGTTTTTAACTCTATGTTAATAATATTATAGTAAATACTCTAAATATGATCTCATGATATGATATTTTAATTTATACTTTATGTATGCACTGCTTTGAGTAATCTCTTTGCTCTTTTGTGTATCTGGTCTTGTGTATTTTACCGGTGTATCTATACCTCATGTCATTTTTATCATATTAATGAGAAAATATGACACTTTAAATTTTTGAAATTCATGCACTTCCTTCACCTCTTTTAAAGTTTTGTGTATATCTTTTCCATATTCATGCCTATTGAAAAAAAAAATTCACAAAATAAATCTAGGACCAGAGTGCAGAAAATGGCATCCACTCAGGCATCACCAGTATCTGAAACTACTGTTTCTATTTCCGAACAAAATCAAATATTTAGTGATATTTCATGGTCTTATGTATTCAGGGATTTGTTAAAAGGTGCTCCAGAGTTGGTTATCTCCCAATTAAATGAGCTTCATGAGCACATAAAATTGCAGGACAATTCTGCTCTCTCTGCCAAATTATGCAAATTTCAGGTTATTCTGGAACGCCAATTGGACAGTCTTTTGCAGTTTTATGATATTTTTGTCATGAAGCAACTTGATAAATTGGTACAAGACAAAACAAATTTAATTTCGCTTAATAAAAAATTATTAGAACGGCTTCATGCCCAAAAGGTAGAAAATATACATGATGTTTTTGATGATAAAAATTTAAGCAATTCTCCCCATAACAGTTATATGTTACCCCGAAATGTGCATAATATTTTTACACAGAAGGATATGTCACAAATTACAGGTGATGAGAACACATTCGATGATTTAGCACATGAAAAAATTGATATGCAGCAATCAAATACTTCTAGTAAGCTTGATCTTTCAGAAAACATTCCTATTTGTTCACCTACTAAAATGCATCATAAACCGGTTCGCATCATTATTTGTAAATTACCTTTAAAAATTTAATATACCAGACATTTTATTTGGAACTTCTGATATTCTTCAAAAAACCTGTGTCCTCTATACAATTTTTAAGGAAATGTAAACTTAGGGATACAGATGAATACAACTGGATATCTGAGATGTCGTTTCCTATTGCAAAAATATTACTGGAGCTTAAACAAATAACTATTCAAGACAAAAAATATCCTGTAATCAGATTTATCCCTGTAAAACGTTGTTTTAGATGTCAATTATTTTATCATATTGCACATCAGGTGTGTATTAATTCTATAAAATGTCCGATTTGTGCAGGCCAACATAACAATCTTCGGTGCACAAACCCTCCCAAATGCATTAATTGCATACAAAATAATGAAAATAACAATACTAATTTTAACATTTCTCACACTGTATCTTCGCCAGGGTGTCCGTCAATAAAGAAATATATTGATGAAGAAAGAAATACCACTCTCTGCTAATTCTAGTTTATATATATTTTTTTGAAACTATTATATTAATGATAAGATTTTAGATTATGATGCTCTTTGCATATCTATTTCTTTTATTATATACTGTCACAAATATTTTACTCCTTTTCTTACTTCGATTCAATTTTTGGTATTTTTGATACACTTCCCTACTATATGGGTAATTTTTCCAGACAACTCCTCTTATGAATATTTTTCTTTCTATTTCATATGTTAATGTTTTTATTGTTTACACACCTGTGTGTATAGATGGTTCGTCTCTTTTCGTTTGGCTGTTTAGCGTACGGAAACGGTAGAGCGATTAGAGGTATATTTGTATGTCGAGATTTTTTTTTGGTGCGGGTCGTCAGAAATTTTTCGCATATTGAATAAGTGTAACTAATCCGTACACACAGCTTAATTTTACCTTTTATCTTCGTTGTATTTTCGACATTTCAGGAGTAGACAATTCTTCATCTTTGCATCACTGTCCTTTTAAAATAAAAATAATATAAATAAATCAAAATAAATTGTTATTAAAAATTAAAAAAAAAAAAATTCGGCGTCACACTATTCACTTTGGCACATTCTTGCAGAAATTCACATCATTCAGCTATTTTTTTTTTTATTTCCTTTGGTAGAAATATGTAATGACATTTTTTAAAAATTAAATTAATTCTTTTGGTTCTGTTTTTCTCTGTAATCAGAAATTTGTTCATTCTTCTAAACTTCGGTTGTGATTTAAAAAAAAAAAAAAAATTCTTTGTGGTTCTGATTCCTTTTGTTTTCAGATATATAACTTATTGAGGGCTGATACCTTGTTATCAGATATTATTTTGGTGAGTCTGATTCCTTTGTTTTCAGATATACAATTTATTGAGCTCTGATATCCCTTGTTATCAGAAATTTCTTTTGTGTGACTGGTTCCTTTGTAACCAGAATTTTTTTTTTGTTTACCGTTTTCTCACTTAGTTTTCTCCGGTCTGATTCCTTTGTAATCCAAACCTTTTTTTTTTTTCCTTTATTCATTATTACTACACTTCTATACTTAAGATTCGTATTCACTGATAGGTATGGTCAAGCATTCACACATACCGTTTATATTGTTCGCACTTCACATGTTAGTGTATACATTAATTTCTATTGCTCTTTATATATACACTATGTCATGGTTTTTTTTTATTTTCAAAGTTACATCACTTTACATGCCACCTTCACTTTATCAATTAGAAAGAATTTGTGAACTTTATTTCAGTGGATAATTCCCATAATCGTTCTTAAAATTTGGAATTATGTTAAATTTTTGAATTCTATGTTATGCCTTCTTACTTCGATAACGTACATGTTGCTTTTTTAAAATATTGTTCAGGTGTAAACATCTCTCTCTCATCGAACATACATAATGTTAACACCTTTACTTCACACTATATAGATTATAGTGATATTTTAGGCATTTTTCTTTTTCTTTTTCTCAATTGTAGAAGCAGATCCTTCATTTAAAAAAAAAAAAAAAAAAAAAAAAATTCAATTCTTCTATATTTATTCATCGTATTGTTTCTTTTAAATATTTCAGAAATTCTTTTGAGATGCATTAAAAAGTTGTTATATAAAGAAATTTATTAATTAAAGTTAGATATAAATTTTAAAAAATGATTACAACTATTATTTGTTATTTCAAAATTATTTATTCAATTGCTATTTTAATATTCGGTAAAGATAATCCCTTTTATGTACTATAATAATTTAATAGTTTTCCCAGTTATATAAAATAATAAAAATAAAGTAAAATAAAGATTATTTATGCAATTATTAAATTACAAGGTGGTTTTGTAAGCTGTTTATGCACATTTCCCGATTAATACACAAAATTTTTAAATTTTTCATGTGGTATATGTGTTTTTGTAACCTCTATTGTGTCATTTTTATATTGTATAGTTGTAACTATTTTTTTTTCAATATTGAAATATTTGTGTTTATATTTCACTATGGCCAGAAGTTAAAGTGAAAAGTTTAATTGTGTACATTCTAATCTTCGAAATAAAATATGAGACAAAATATGACTATTTATACAAGTGCACTAATACTATTAAAATATCATTAGGCATGCCATTTTTCAGAAAATGATATATTTTTATGCAGCCAAAAATAATTATATTTATGTTGATAATGGAACTTTTGAAAGCTACTGAAATAGATGCTGCTGCAATTTGAAAATTTTATGGCCATTTATTATACTAGTATGAAGATTTTTGGTAGTACTACATTTTTTTATTTACATATTGTATGCATACTTATTTTTTATTATTTTTATATATTGATATTGTGTATTATATTTTCAGGGTGACATTCTAAATTTTTCAAAATCTTGTGAAGGGGTGATAAATATATGGTAAAGATACCATATATATCTTTTTCAAAAGTTAAAGAAATCTATATTTTAAGTATTTTATTAAATATACTTTCCCCTTTCTGCATTATCGTAACTTATATACATTCCCGGCTGTTAAAACGCGCACCTTTTGATCATTCTCTTTCAACGATAACTTTTAGTCAAAATCATACATATTGTTTGTAAATTATCATTAACGTACTTTATTCGGTCTCCCACACATCAATGTAAATGAAATTATCCAAGGCATAAAATGTTTCCTTTCTCATGGTCAGTTTTGACTTCATACTGAATCCAGATGTTAATTCCGTCTGATTGACGCCTTATAACATATTTCTGAAATATCTTTCCTGCATTTTCTCAAAACAACTAACCACTAAAATTCTATTTCACTCTCTTTTTTTGCCAAAGTGCAATCTTCGCCAATAAAGATTTCCCTACCAATGACGTCAATTATGAAGTTGATATGATGTATATGTAACGGTTACAATTCCCACGCAAAATACAATACTCTTGGCTCTAAAAATGTAAATGGTTTGGCATACTTTCCAACGCACGCTGTTATTATCAAAAATACACTTTCCTCTCTGATCTCCGCGATGTAACATCTCTAAAAATATTCTGGCCCCTTGGCCACCCTATGGTACCCTCCTAAAGCACTTTCCCACTTTTTAAAATTCGGATATGCAGCCTAAGTTCTCGATATTCATACTTCGCTCCTCTGTCAAAAATTTGGATTGTCACCCCATCATACAAGATGTGATTTCTTGTACCCGTGGATTATTAACTGTGAAATAACTTCATGGACTTGTCTTCTTTTCATCGTTTTAAAATAAAGAAAAGATGTTTATCAAATACTTCTTGATTCTTCCTCGTCGAAACTAACTTTTTCCAGTTCTCAGCAGGATGTCGTCAACTTGAGTTATTACGGGAAACAACATATGCAATTCACTATACGTCACTCGGGACCTAAATGCTTATGTCCCATCGAAAACAATTTTCCTATATTTCAGATGCCTACAAATTCTTCGACCATTCCCATACTCCGAACCATTCTTGATTCTACTCCGAAGTATCTCTATTTCTTTTCGATATAAGATTGGTGCCTATTTTTGATGAACTGGATTTTTCACAAAACAATTTCCATAGGGTGCGCCAGGGAACTCTCGTCGACTTAATGTGTGGATTTTTTTATTTTTCTGCTGCCGTGACTCCTCTTGTGTCTACATCTTCGAAATGTGCCTGAATTTGTCTACATCTTCAAAATGTGCCTGAATTTGTCTACATCTTCGAAATGTGCCTGAATTTGTCTACATCTTCAAAATGTGCCTGAATTTGTCTACATCTTCGAAATGTGCCTGAATTTGTCTACATCTTCAAAATGTGCCTGAATTTGTCTACATCTTCGAAATGTGCCTGAATTTTTCTACATCTTCGATATGTGCCTGGATTTGTCCTGCGGTTCATGTTAGTTAAATCTGCCTTTTCCGTGCCGCGTAAGTGATAAACTGTTTCAACCTAGGATCTTTTGTGCAGTTTTTTTTAACCTGTGCTGTGATAAATACGCCTTCAAAAAAAAAAATTGCCTTCAAAAAATTTTTACTTTCAAAAAAAAAAAAAAAAAAAAAAAAGAAAGAAAGAAAGAAAGAAATTCCAGCTGGATATATAATTAAAAATTTTCTCGCAGTCTTTTTGGTGCAACTTATATTTTTCCAATGTGTTAAGATTATAACTTCATTCAACCGATTCTACATATGCTTTCATTATTTCAAAAAGATTATCTTTCTTCGTCGATTAAATTTCTCCAGTTTACATGTATGAAATATGCCACTAATTTCACAGAATTTCAACTCATGATTATGCACTGTGTGGTTTCATCGTATAAACACGAGAAACTTTGATTGTGTTTCGGCATAAGAAAAAAAACACCAATAAACTCAATGTGCTCCTCGAATTGACTTCCTATTCATGCTTTGCGGTTCTTATAATCGGAAAACTCTTTCTAACTTCGTTTCGATAAATTCAAGGTTATTGAATGATCCATCAGCTTTAACGAAAACTTTTTTTTTCTTTTTATTGCCTTGTAACAATCAATTATGAAAAAAAATAACTGTGCTTGCAAATGTTATTGATCTCCGGTTAAAATTTATTCATTCCTCCAACTGCAATTCCATTGTGTAAAAGAATACTTATTCATAAGGATACAAATCGCAGAAGTTGTTTTCAACTGTTTTAACTTAAAACGAAAGAATAGATATATTATTTTCGGTGTTTTTTTTCTATAGCTAGGTGTTTTTTTAAATTTGTTATACAATGGATATTTACTTGTGTTACAGGTAAGAGTTTTTATTCTTAATGTGTTGATATAAAAAAAAAAAAAAAGGAAAACGAAAAAGCAGAAAATTCTTATTTTTATTAAAATTTTAAATTTTATGAAATTAGTTTTCTATGGTAATTTTAAATGATATTTTCATGTTTATGATGGGATAAACTTTGACAGTGCAAGAACTGTAATATTTTTTTAATAAAAAAAAAAGCCACTGCAAGAACTTTTAAATATTTAATAATGTGTATATTTTAAATCGTTCCAGAGGTAGTTTTATATATTTGTGGCGTACAGGTAAGAAGCAGATTGTTTTCTAACTGTCAGAGATCTTTCAAAGTTTAAAATGATACAAAATTTCACTTATATCTGAATTTTTTCATGACTGATAAATTTTATTCAAATTTTGCTTCGTTTTATTATTTTGTTGTATTTTTATGCATTTGAAGCCACTGCTTATCATTTTAGAGATCTCTAATGTTTTAAATATTTTAATCTTAAAAAAAAAAAAAAAAAATTATCAGTTTTTGTTGTGTTTTAAATTTTGATATATTTCTATTCACAGTTTGGGTTGCATTCAGTTTTTAACTCTATGTTAATAATATTATAGTAAATACTCTAAATATGATCTCATGATATGATATTTTAATTTATACTTTATGTATGCACTGCTTTGAGTAATCTCTTTGCTCTTTTGTGTATCTGGTCTTGTGTATTTTACCGGTGTATCTATACCCTCATGTCATTTTTATCATATTAATGAGAAAATATGACACTTTAAATTTTTGAAATTCATGCACTTCCTTCACCTCTTTTAAAGTTTTGTGTATATCTTTTCCATATTCATGCCTATTGAAAAAAAAAAAAATCACAAAATAAATCTAGGACCAGAGTGCAGAAAATGGCATCCACTCAGGCATCACCAGTATCTGAAACTACTGTTTCTATTTCCGAACAAAATCAAATATTTAGTGATATTTCATGGTCTTATGTATTCAGGGATTTGTTAAAAGGTGCTCCAGAGTTGGTTATCTCCCAATTAAATGAGCTTCATGAGCACATAAAATTGCAGGACAATTCTGCTCTCTCTGCCAAATTATGCAAATTTCAGGTTATTCTGGAACGCCAATTGGACAGTCTTTTGCAGTTTTATGATATTTTTGTCATGAAGCAACTTGATAAATTGGTACAAGACAAAACAAATTTAATTTCGCTTAATAAAAAATTATTAGAACGGCTTCATGCCCAAAAGGTAGAAAATATACATGATGTTTTTGATGATAAAAATTTAAGCAATTCTCCCCATAACAGTTATATGTTACCCCGAAATGTGCATAATATTTTTACACAGAAGGATATGTCACAAATTACAGATGATGAGAACACATTCGATGATTTAGCACATGAAAAAATTGATATGCAGCAATCAAATACTTCTAGTAAGCTTGATCTTTCAGAAAACATTCCTATTTGTTCACCTACTAAAATGCATCATAAACCGGTTCGCATCATTATTTGTAAATTACCTTTAAAAATTTAATATACCAGACATTTTATTTGGAACTTCTGATATTCTTCAAAAAACCTGTGTCCTCTATACAATTTTTAAGGAAATGTAAACTTAGGGATACAGATGAATACAACTGGATATCTGAGATGTCGTTTCCTATTGCAAAAATATTACTGGAGCTTAAACAAATAACTATTCAAGACAAAAAATATCCTGTAATCAGATTTATCCCTGTAAAACGTTGTTTTAGATGTCAATTATTTTATCATATTGCACATCAGGTGTGTATTAATTCTATAAAATGTCCGATTTGTGCAGGCCAACATAACAATCTTCGGTGCACAAACCCTCCCAAATGCATTAATTGCATACAAAATAATGAAAATAACAATACTAATTTTAACATTTCTCACACTGTATCTTCGCCAGGGTGTCCGTCAATAAAGAAATATATTGATGAAGAAAGAAATACCACTCTCTGCTAATTCTAGTTTATATATATATTTTTTGAAACTATTATATTAATGATAAGATTTTAGATTATGATGCTCTTTGCATATCTATTTCTTTTATTATATACTGTCACAAATATTTTACTCCTTTTCTTACTTCGATTCAATTTTTGGTATTTTTGATACACTTCCCTACTATATGGGTAATTTTTCCAGACAACTCCTCTTATGAATATTTTTCTTTCTATTTCATATGTTAATGTTTTTATTGTTTACACACCTGTGTGTATAGATGGTTCGTCTCTTTTCGTTTGGCTGTTTAGCGTACGGAAACGGTAGAGCGATTAGAGGTATATTTGTATGTCGAGATTTTTTTTTGGTGCGGGTCGTCAGAAATTTTTCGCATATTGAATAAGTGTAACTAATCCGTACACACAGCTTAATTTTACCTTTTATCTTCGTTGTATTTTCGACATTTCAGGAGTAGACAATTCTTCATCTTTGCATCACTGTCCTTTTAAAATAAAAATAATATAAATAAATCAAAATAAATTGTTATTAAAAATTAAAAAAAAAAAAATTCGGCGTCACACTATTCACTTTGGCACATTCTTGCAGAAATTCACATCATTCAGCTATTTTTTTTTTTAATTTCCTTTGGTAGAAATATGTAATGACATTTTTTTAAAATTAAATTAATTCTTTTGGTTCTGTTTTTCTCTGTAATCAGAAATTTGTTCATTCTTCTAAACTTCGGTTGTGATTTAAAAAAAAAAAAAAAATTCTTTGTGGTTCTGATTCCTTTTGTTTTCAGATATATAACTTATTGAGGGCTGATACCTTGTTATCAGATATTATTTTGGTGAGTCTGATTCCTTTGTTTTCAGATATACAATTTATTGAGCTCTGATATCCCTTGTTATCAGAAAATTCTTTTGTGTGACTGGTTCCTTTGTAACCAGAATTTTTTTTTTGTTTACCGTTTTCTCACTTAGTTTTCTCCGGTCTGATTCCTTTGTAATCCAAACCTTTTTTTTTTTCCTTTATTCATTATTACTACACTTCTATACTTAAGATTCGTATTCACTGATAGGTATGGTCAAGCATTCACACATACCGTTTATATTGTTCGCACTTCACATGTTAGTGTATACATTAATTTCTATTGCTCTTTATATATACACTATGTCATGGTTTTTTTTTATTTTCAAAGTTACATCACTTTACATGCCACCTTCACTTTATCAATTAGAAAGAATTTGTGAACTTTATTTCAGTGGATAATTCAAATAATCGTTCTTAAAATTTGGAATTATGTTAAATTTTTGAATTCTATGTTATGCCTTCTTACTTCGATAACGTACATGTTGCTTTTTTAAAATATTGTTCAGGTGTAAACATCTCTCTCTCATCGAACATACATAATGTTAACACCTTTACTTCACACTATATAGATTATAGTGATATTTTAGGCATTTTTCTTTTTCTTTTTCTCACTTGTAGAAGCAGATCCTTCATTAAAAAAAAAAAAAAAAAAAAAAAAAAATTCAATTCTTCTATACTTATTCATCGTATTGTTTCTTTTAAATATTTCAGAAATTCTTTTGAGATGCATTAAAAAGTTGTTATATAAAGAAATTTATTAATTAAAGTTAGATATAAATTTTAAAAATGATTACAACTATTATTGGTTATTTCAAAATTATTTATTCAATTGCTATTTTAATATTCGGTAAAGATAATCCCTTTTATGTACTATAATAATTTAATAGTTTTCCCAGTTATATAAAATAATAAAAATAAAATAAAATAAAGATTATTTATGCAATTATTAAATTACAAGGTGGTTTTGTAAGCTGTTTATGCACATTTCCCGATTAATACACAAAATTTTTAAATTTTTCATGTGGTATATGTGTTTTTGTAACCTCTATTGTGTCATTTTTATATTGTATAGTTGTAACTATTTTTTTTCAATATTGAAATATTTGTGTTTATATTTCACTATGGCCAGAAGTTAAAGTGAAAAGTTTAATTGTGTACATTCTAATCTTCGAAATAAAATATGAGACAAAATATGACTATTTATACAAGTGCACTAATACTATTAAAATATCATTAGGCATGCCATTTTTCAGAAAATGATATATTTTTATGCAGCCAAAAATAATTATATTTATGTTGATAATGGAACTTTTGAAAGCTACTGAAATAGATGCTGCTGCAATTTGAAAATTTTATGGCCATTTATTATACTAGTATGAAGATTTTTGGTAGTACTACATTTTTTTATTTACATATTGTATGCATACTTATTTTTTATTATTTTTATATATTGATATTGTGTATTATATTTTCAGGGTGACATTCTAAATTTTGCAAAATCTTGTGAAGGGGTGATAAATATATGGTAAAGATACCATATATATCTTTTTCAAAAGTTAAAGAAATCTATATTTTAAGTATTTTATTAAATATACTTTCCCCTTTCTGCATTATCGTAACTTATATACATTCCCGGCTGTTAAAACGCGCACCTTCTGATCATTCTCTTTCAACGATAACTTTTAGTCAAAATCATACATATTGTTTGTAAATTATCATTAACGTACTTTATTCGGTCTCCCACACATCAATGTAAATGAAATTATCCAAGGCATAAAATGTTTCCTTTCTCATGGTCAGTTTTGACTTCATACTGAATCCAGATGTTAATTCCGTCTGATTGACGCCTTATAACATATTTCTGAAATATCTTTCCTGCATTTTCTCAAAACAACTAACCACTAAAATTCTATTTCACTCTCTTTTTTTGCCAAAGTGCAATCTTCGCCAATAAAGATTTCCCTACCAATGACGTCAATTATGAAGTTGATATGATGTATATGTAACGGTTACAATTCCCACGCAAAATACAATACTCTTGGCTCTAAAAATGTAAATGGTTTGGCATACTTTCCAACGCACGCTGTCATTATCAAAAATACACTTTCCTCTCTGATCTCCGCGATGTAACATCTCTAAAAATATTCTGGCCCCTTGGCCACCCTATGATACCCTCCTAAAGCACTTTCCCACTTTTTAAAATTCGGATATGCAGCCTAAGTTCTCGATATTCTTACTTCGTTCCTCTGTCAAAAATTTGGATTGTCACCCCATCATACAAGATGTGATTTCTTGTACCCGTGGATTATTAACTGTGGAATAACTTCATGGACTTGTCTTCTTTTCATCGTTTTAAAATAAAGAAAAGATGTTTATCAAATACTTCTTGATTCTTCCTCGTCGAAACTAACTTTTTCCAGTTCTCAGCAGGATGTCGTCAACTTGAGTTATTACGGGAAACAACATATGCAATTCACTATACGTCACTCGGGACCTAAATGCTTATGTCCCACCGAAAACAATTTTCCTATATTTCAGATGCCTACAAATTCTTCGACCATTCCCATACTCCGAACCATTCTTGATTCTACTCCGAAGTATCTCTATTTCTTTTCGATAGAACTAGTTGAAACTTGTTTTCAAAGATATTTTATGAATATATATATATACTTTGCCGCCAAAACCCGAAGTTCGGCCAGTTCGCGTATTGGCCAAAAATCCTCATCAAAGCCCGATGAACAGAGTATTTCGGGCTTTGGCCGGCCAATTTTTGAAGTGACCGAAAATCCCTAGCCAATATCCGCCAATATCCAATATCCAAGGCTGTACGGTAGGTAGCAATGACGTGCACAAGGTATATGAGGAACATTCCATGCTTTGGCGATAATGTTCGGTGCGTCTGGAGAATTTCTCGTCTGTGTGACTTATTCTCATACAGCGGATTCATTGAGAGTATTGTATTCTTCGTAATTTATAGTATTTAATGTGAATAATGTATACGGTTATTCTAAAAATTTTCTCTATCCTAAAAATAGTAACTTATGCTGATGCTGCTGTAATTGAATTTATTGTGACCTTTTTACGGGTTATCCTTCCAAAACTATTGCACATACAAACAGGAGAACTGGGAGTTTTATAGATAAAAATGTGATAAACACGTTGAATCAGACAGCTTTTAAATCGAAGAATTTTTAAAGCATTATTTAATGTTGGGATCTGTCAAGACAGTTAGTTCAGTTGAATAAGTTTTATAGAATAAAAAAATATTCATAGCAATTTAACTTTCTTTTGCAAGCATATACTTGATTAGATGGTGTTATGCAGTGTCCAAATTTTTTATTAAATTTGTCTGATTTTTTAGGGGTGTTAACCATTTTCTTTTTGAAATTCTCATTATCTGAATAGAGATTTATTTTATAGTTTGAAATAACCATTTTTATGTTGTCAGATTTTTAAAAAGCCCAAATAATCTAGCCAAACTCTTTTAAATTGAAGAATATATTTATATTTACGCGTCGATTTTAAAAAGAAATAAAACTTTAAAATGATTAAATTAAAATTGTGAAAAGCATTTAATTGTGATAATTACGTCATTTTTCAAATAATATATTTAAAATAAAAATAATTAAACGTTAATAAAATCCGAGAAGCTTCAATATTTTTTTACTTAACCATTTTATACAAGGGGGTTTTTCAAATGTGTAATAGATCTTACTTAAACCCGAAATCAGTCGTTAGCTGTCACGTCAGCAGTGGATGCGGCCTTCAAGACCGAAAAATCTCCCAGTCAAAGACTAACGACAACCCCGTGTCATCAAACCAACTGGGTGAAACTCAAAACGTACCCCCGCAACTGCAAAGCAACCATAGAAAAAATATGTTTCATCTAGTGAAACAGCCTCATACGCAAAAGACGGACTAACGGCCATGGAACAAGCCCCACCCCATTAGTGCGCCAAGTTCTTCAAATAACTAACTAACTAAGTTGCACACAAAACCAAATGTTGATAACAGCCATTAGGATTCAATGGACTGATCGCAAAAAGCGCATTCACGTAGCAATCAATATGAGAAACATTCCAATGCAAGCAAGGGAAGAAAAGTGGCAAAATGCAACAGTGTGCAACTACAAAGATAGTGACAACTACCAGCGACAAAAGTCGCAATGTGACAAATTACCGAAAGTGACAAAAAAAAAAACAGCGAAAAATTTGCAATATGACCAATTTCAAGAAAGTGACAACAAGATAAAGGCAATAACAAAAATAGTCCAACAGGGTTGAGCCAATAAAAGTGGCGAAAACCCTAACATAAAGTAAACAAATGCAAAAGAGTGACTAGCCCACAAAAGCGGCGACAACCAAGACAAAGACAAACCACCATGATAGAAACAAGCCAATATAAACGGCAAAAATCAAACACTGTAAACAAGATACAGGCAATGTCGCACGAAAGGAGATGAAAACACCAGCGATATCCTAAATAACAACGTCAGTAGGTATGGTATAGAACAAAGGTCGGCAACTGGCGGACCGCGGAAGGTCAAATCGTGGACCGCCAAAAATTTTCAATTTGAATAAATAGTTTATTAAAATTTACATATAATAGATACGTTTGAACGATAGCCTTATCAATGTTTCTTATATTTTACAAGAAATAGCAAATTATAAAAAACTAGCCCAAGACCGCAAGTGTAATTTTTCGCACTTATTTTGCAACAATTATCTGCTTTATCTATTTTATAATGTGTATATGAAATTCTTCAGAACGTACACTTGTGTATATAGTAATTTTTCATAACAAATACCTGATTTTTCTATACTATAGTGTATGTATGTATGTGTAAAAATAACAATTTAAAATTAATAAGTAGTACTTAAGTGTTTTTTCTCTGGACTTCGATAAATTTTTTAAAAAGTATTCGGACCCTACTTAAAATTACTTGCCGACCTTTGGTATAGAATAACTGAAGGTATAAATAAATATTAAAGGTAGTTAATAGTATTTTTTTAGAATTAGAAATAAATTAAAGTTTGTAGTTAAGAAATAAAATCCAAGTTCATCCCCCTTGTAAATTGTCAGGTAACTTTAGTATCCCCTCTAAATTTTAGTACATTTTAGTTAAGCAGTTTTTAGTAGCAATTTTTAACTTAAATTATGCTTCTCAACACCTCCAAAGCTAAGTTAGTGCTAGTTATAAACATTATACCATTCATTATATTTAGTTAGTATATAACCATTTATCCCTACTCTCCCATATTTATACAAGTTATATAAATAATAAATATTAAATTACATGTAGATAATATATAGCCGATGGTCCAAACCCTCTCTTAATTTAGTAAATTATGTATATAATGTCCCTCCTGTAGAAATAAGCAACTCTAGAATATTTAGCTTCAGTTAAAACTGTCATAGGGTAGAACTATAGGTAAATTAAGACAAACAACCAAGTAAAGTAATAGTACTTAAAGTCTAAAAGTAGCACTTAGTTTATTAAAATTGTTATAAAATGTCTAACCCCATTCCTTTTCAGATGCGGCGATCATGTACGCTAATGGCCCCGGTGCATGTAAAATCCGTCGTGGGTGTAAAGTCCTCCAAGTTACCTTACACCTCTGGGGGGTGCCTAGTCTGGTGAAGGTCTCGTCACCAGATCAAGGTTCTAAATTACGGAACCAACTCGAGTAGCGATGGCATAACGTATGGATGAGCGATGCAGCGAGGAAATAGTAAATATCCCAGCATCTCACATCCGTCCGACATGACTTCGCTACACAGCGTAGTGCTGAACAATCTCATCAAAAACCAATTAGCAACCGGCCAACTAAGAAAAAGCAATTAAAGCAACAAGACGCACTGAAGTCACGTCGGCCTATAGATTTAACAAACACATCTTCGCCAAGCGGAGAGCAGGCGAATCCTCGCTCTGTTGCCAGGTATCAACTCGTTAAGCTAGGCAAAAGCCTGGCAGGTAGGGCCTGGTCAGCGGTCTAAAAAAAATCAATGACAACCCTATTACAGAAGACCGCCATTGGTCGTGATAATATCATTCTATCTTACGTAATAGGGTAATCTTTTTAAAACAGAAAAAATAGTATGTTTTTAGAGTCTGCACGTGTGTACGGGTGGTTGGCGAACATAGCTCGTAGGGAGAAGAACCGCATAGTTTCCGAAACAATATCCTTCTTATGTTTCATATAAGGCTTACAAGGGATTACAAATATATTCCGTGCTTCATATATGTAGGATTAATTTTATGATGACTATGTAATCTCTCGTCCAAATTCAATATTTGTTGTGAAAGAATATCTTATAAATATATTTTGTTTATTATTATTAATCTGGGGTGAAGCGACGTGTTTTGTCGGGACAGAATTCAAAATATTATTATTCACTTAAAAATTTAAGAAACATGCCCTTCCCTGAATTTTTAAATTTCATTAATTTTATTCGCTTTTGATTTCGAAAACTATAGTAAAAATTCTTCTTCTTAAATGATTTAAGATAACTAAACACTAAAAGGAGTAGAAATTAAGAATTTTAGTCACAGGGTCAGAGCCCATTTGATACCTAACTCCTCTCCTCGCTGAAGAAAATTTTTAATTATTTTCTTCTTTTATGTTTATGTGTTTAACAATTATTTTAAACGGAGTTTCACAGGACAGAGCCCCTCCTCCTCCTTGCCCCCGATAAACAAAAATAATAAACTATTTCAATTCGCCATTTTTAATATGTGTTGCTGGATTTGTAATATGTGATTTTATATTTCTGCATTCCTTTTTATATATATTTAAAATTTTCTTTTTCACATGAGGTTCTAATAAAAAAAAATCTCAGTTTCATTTATTTTATGTTTTACTTCCAAATTTAAAAGCAGAAAAAATTGGATTGCAATTGCTTCTGTTCGGATATCTGTCCCCTTCTTGAATTTTGTTCTGCGACCGCCCAGGTTAATAAATAAATATATCCAGTGTTTTAATATATGTAGAATTTGTTTTATGATGACTATGTAATGCCAACAGGAAAAAAGCATAGCATTTGCGTCGTCCTCCCTACATTTCCCTCTCCTTTTCTTTAAGCTAAAGAAAGTTTTCTTATGAAGCCTTGGAGTATCTCAAAGGTAAATTTATTTTGTTTTTTCTGTTATTTACGTTAGTTTTTTAGCCTCGAGTAATCATCCTAGTGTATCAGTTTTTGGGTGTATTATATCGTTAATAAGATAATCTTGGTTTCTTTATTAAATTATGTTAATTTACTTTTAAGGCAACTTGACTCTAGATGATCTTAAACACAATTGTTTTTTCAAATGAAAAACATACATTATTTATGGTAATAAAAAATGACACCAGTAAAATATAATAATCTCATTTTTTTTAATGGAAGCCACCATTATTTAGAAGAAATATCATTGCAAACATTTAAATTTATATATATATATATATATATATATATATTTAAAATATATATCTTGTGCGAGCTTATCTGCAAATGAACCTTACGTAGAAAAAAAAAATTAAAATTGCTGAAGTAAAAACCCTTATAAACCCTAAAAATCAGCTGATGAGTTTTACTTTCGACTTTGCCCTCTAGCTCCATGCCATTTCGCAGACTAGGTCGACCGCCCCTTTCCATTTCGCAAACTGGGCGACTGTCCTTAGGCATTTCGCGAATTGGCCGACTGCTTCTAGACATTTCTCGAACCGGCCGGCCAATTCCCTAATTGGCCAATCAATTTAAAAGGAAGTTGGCCAATTCGCGAGCTGGCCGATTTCGGGCTTTGGCCGTAACACACACACACATATATATATTTTTTTAAATGAAAACACATGTGAAAAACAAAGGATTATATATATATATATATATGATATATTACTTTCTAAAAAACAAAGACTAACCAGTAAATATATATATATACACTGATGGAAAAAAATTCTAACACTAAGAAAGACTTGTGTTAGATAAACGAAATTTGGTAGGCGTGTTTATACATCTGAAAGATGACATCTATTCAAATTTCGCACTTCGCGCATAAGTGTGGCGCTAGTAGCGCCACTGAGAACTTGCAAATCAAGTGTGCTTTAAATGCGTGCTGTAAAGTTCGTGAGCGTTATTTATCTTCGAAATTTGACGTATTGAGTTGATGTTAGCCAAGAATGCCTTTAAGAAGACGAAGAAGCCATTATCAACAGCTTACCGAGGTTGAGCGAGGTCGTATAATTGGGCTACGAGAAGGTCGATTTTCTTTCCGCGATATTGCTGAAAGATTTGGCCGGAATGTATCCACCGTGCATGATTGTTGGGAGCTGTGGTCAAGAGATGGTACTGCCTCAAGAAGACCGGGTTCCGGGCGGCCACGTATCACTACTGAGAGGGAAGAACACCGTATTCGACATACGGGTGTGGCGCATCGTACTGCGTCTGCGGCAGAAATTCGAGCTGCAGTTGGTACCACAGTGACACAGCAAACTGTTAGAAATCGGTTACTTCAAGGACAGCTCCGAGCCAGGTGCCCTGTAGTGTGCATTTCAATGATTCCAAGATTATTCCTAGATTCCAAGATTCCAAGATTCACTTATTCCAAGATCATGATTGCCGTTTGCGACGCCAGTGGTGTCAAGCCAGAGCTTATTGGAGGACGGTGTGGAGATCTGTTGTGTTTTCTGATGAAAGCAGGTTCTGCCTTGGTGCCAGTGATGGCCGTGTGTTGGTCAGAAAGAGGCTAGGGGAACGCCTGCAACCAAACCGTCTGCGGCCTAGAGACACTGGACCTACACCTGGAGCAATTTCCTATGACAGCAGGAGCACTTTCGTGGTTATCCCAAACACACTGACTGCAAATTTGTACGTCAGTCTTGTAATTCAACCTGTAGTGCTGCCATTCATGAACAGCATTTAAGGGGGAGTTTTCCAATAGGATAACGATGGTCCTCATACCGCTGTTGTAACCCAACGTGCTCTACAGAGTGTCGACATGTTACCTTGGACTGCGAGATCACTAGATCTGTCTCCCATTGAGCACGTATGGGATATCATTGGACGACAACTCCAGCATTACCCACAGGAAGCACTGACCGTCCCAGTATTGACACAACAAGAACAACAAGCATGGAACTCCATACCACAAAGTGACATTCGGCACCTGTATGACACAATGCATGCACGTTTGCAGGCTTGCATTGAAAATTCTGGAGGTTACACCAGCTATTAATGTAACAGCATTTCACATTTGAAATGCATTTTCTTGAGCTTAAATATTAACCTGTGATCTTGAAAATCTAATCAATTGAACATGTTAACTAGACAAATGCACTGTCCAAATTTCATTACTCTGCAATAATTTTTTCTTGGTGTTGGAATTTTTTTTCCGTCAGTGTATATATATATATATACGCATATAATCGAAAAACATCTTTAAATCAATATGAAAGTAAACACTTGAAAAAGCTTTCGGGAGAAGAAAAAAAACTAATCAAAAAATCATCATTAGAAGAATATAAAAATAAGCACTTACAAATGCCTTCATAAAAAATAAAGCCACTTGAAAAATTTTATTCAATGTTTTTATTAGTTCCAAAACTTTGTCATAGAAAAGCAGATTCCAATAAAGATAAATGAAAAAAGGGAAAACTAAATAACATTTTGTAAACTAATGACCTAAAAAGATATTAACCGGTACTGCGTTATTTATGCATGAAGATTTATAGCATCAAGCACACTATGTTATTTTTATTATTTTTACTTTTAAAGGGTAAATGAAACAAACATTATATAAAGCATCCTATATTTTCCATTTTTAATTTTTGAAAGCGCGAAAAATATTTTTAGACATAATTAAGGCAAAAAGTATTTTAATAAAAGAAATTATTTGCATTTTTAATTTTCTGAACACGGTGAAGAACAAAGACAAAACTATTATTGGTAAATTCAGCAGTTTTATTATTTTACTCATTGCGCAATACATTAAGTATTGCAAAAGCGCGATTAAAATAATTGTGTTTTCTGCAAGAATTTCTGCTGTATTTTCTGGCCCATGATGACTTATGTAGATACAGGCAGCAGCTTTGGGACGACCACAGTGCTAAATTAACAGATCCAAAAGTCACAGAAGAAATAAATCTATGATAATAAGGAAAGAAGTTTGTCTGTCTGTCTGTGTGTCTGTCGACTGTGTTCTGAAGAGACCGCTGCACGCAGAGCTGCAAAATTTGGGAGGAAGATACCACCATATCTGAAGTAATGCACCTCAAAGTCCGATTTTGGATTTTTTTTTTTTTACTTTTATGTGTTTTTTAGCGTTGTTTCATGTTTTGAGGCGATTTTTCTACATTAGTAAAAAGAATCCGGTTTCAATATTTTTGCCTAATATAGTGGTCCTATTTTCAATAAAGTTAATTCGGAATTCCTACAGCTATTTTTTATATTTTCGAAAAAATATTTACGAGATTTTTAAGAGTCTTTTCGCGTTTGGTGGCGATTTTTCGATATTTGTAAAATAAATCTTGTTTTAATAAATATATTATCCCGATATAGTGTCTTTTGTATTTCATTATATAATTTTCATTATATAAACCGATGTCTATTTATTTCTAGATCAGAGAGTAATAGTAATTGTAACGCAATAAGCTGGAAAAATGTATCTTGAATAATTTGAATAAAGTAAGAAGTTCAGTTGAACAATAACAAGAAAGAAAAATCATGCATCAAGCATAGATGCATAGATTATGAAACATTTTCCAACACTTCCAGAATGTTTTAACAAAATTTCACAATTTAATAAGGTGAAAAATGATGCCTAAGTAAAAAAAAAAAATTGGAAATCGTATCGCACATTTAAAAACTCAATTTCAGAAATTACCATCGATAGTCAGATAAATATCCGAAATATTTTGCGCAACCCTGTACTTGATCTATAGATTTGTATAACTACATAGTGTGCTAAAATTTAGTTCTGTTATGAAACACAAGTTGAAAATTCCCCTTCAGCAATTTCCGTCAATAAACGGAAATGTACTACAGATCTTTTGTGCTGCCCTGTATATGATCTACAGAATTTATATACACTAAGTAACAGACAAAATATTAGTTAAATTTAAAAACACATACCACAACGGAAAACGCACTTCCAGAAATTATTATTAATAGGTTGAATTGTAACCGAATTATTTTTTGCGTCCTTGTAAATGAACGATGAATGCTATACACACCATATTCTATAGTAAGCATCTTGTAGTGCACCTAAGTGTTATATATGTCAATTTTAATATGTTTGAAATAGTTTGACATTATTAAAATACACCGCAAACGACTTTTCCCCATTGGCCGTAATGTAACAGAATTATCTTGAGTGTTCCTGTAAACGAACTATAAATGCTACACACTTCATTTTCAATACCAAACATGCCCTACGAAACTTCACTAAATCTTTTCAACTATGTTGGAAAGTGTGAACAAAAATAATAACCCGTTGATTTTGAAAATGGGGCAGGTGTATTTACTGAATAACATTTGTTAAAGCTAAACCTTATAACATATTAACATAAAATTTATGTTTTTAATCAATTCTTAGTAAATTTAATATCAGCCAACTTTTGTTATTATTAATTTATTTCGTCAACGATATTTGAAATGCATTTATTTTAAAAGTGGAGCAAATCCACTTTAAATAGAATTATTTTTTTTTTACGTTTTTTTTTTTTTTTTTTTTTTTTTTTTTTTTTTTTTTTTACGATATTAACAAAGCGCAGTGAGAATTTCATCATATATACTTTTAAAATTTTCAAGAAACATAATTATACGCACACAACTTATTACTGCATATTTTTTCACTTTTTACTATAAAATTAATATTTTTAATCAATTCACAATACATTTAATATCAGCATACTAGTTACTAGTAACTTATTTGGTCAACGATGTTTGAAATGCGTCTATTTTGAAAATGAGCCAATTCACTTTGAATACAATTACTTTTTTATGTTGCATAATATTAGCAAGCTCCGTCAAAATTTCATCATGAATACTTTAAAAATCTTCAAGAAACATAATTGTATGCATACAACTTTTTACTGAATATTTTTTCTTATTTTTTTCACTTTTTACTAGAAAATTAATTTTTTTAATCTGTACACAATAAATTTAACATCAGCATACTTTTGTTACTAGTGATTTATTTGGTGAACGATATTTGAAATGCATTTATTTTGAAAGTGAGGCAAATCCACTTTGAAAATAATTATTTTTTTTATGTTGCATAATATTAACAATCACAGTCAGAATTTCACCATGAATACTTTAAACATCTTCAAGAAGGTTGATTATATGCATACAACTTATTACTGAATATTTTTTCTTACTTTTTTCACTTTTTACTATAATTTTTTTTAAATCAATTCACAATAAACTTAATATCAGCATACTGGTTACTACAGTGGTGGAAAAAATTATAAAGCCACTTGAAAATATGATATAATTAAAAAACAAAATATAGAACATTTATGAAATTTCATACATATATATTATATGCTACAAGGAAATAAATAAAAAAATAAATTCATTAATAACTACATTAATAAAAGATTAATATACTTAAGAAAATTTTCTGTACAAAGAAAGTTGGAAATAATTATAAAGTCGATACATATATTTCATCAATAATCGATGTGAGACCCATTTTTTTCGATGACTTTGACTAGTCTTTTGTTCATTGAATCTATCAGACCACACAAAGTACTTGCTTCAGTATTATTCCAGCAGTTTTTAAAAGGATTCATCAAATCTTTAAATTGAATTTTCGTCCATTTTTGTAAACATTTCGAGCTAAAATTCCCCAATGATTTTCTATTAAATTCAGATTGGGTCTATGAGCTGGCCATTGAAGGCATTTCAATTGATTAGGTTCCAGCCACGATTTAGTTGACTTTGAAACATGAATGGAAGCGTTGTCCTGCTGAAATGTCCAGTCTCCTGAAGTTATAAGAGGAGCAAATGGGTAATAAATTATCTCCTAACATTTCTTGATACATAACCCAATTATTTTTGTTATGCATGAAAACAATTGGAGTGGTTCCACAGGCAGCTAATGCAGCCCAAACCATAACCGAGCCACCTCCAAATTGACGCTTTGAAAAAATATCAGGCTCCTGTCATAAATCATGCCAAAAATATTTATAGCCGTCGGGTCCATCGAAATTAAATTTCTTTTCATCGGAAAAGACAACATCTCTCCAATTTGTGCCTTCGGTTACATGTTTTCGTGCAAAATCTAAGCGAGCATTTTTGTGGTACTTAGAAAGAAGTGGTTTTCCTTCATTTTTTTTAAATTGAACAATGGGATTGTTACTTAAAACATTTCTTACCGTTCGGCTTGTACATAGTAATTGTAACTGTTCTTGAATTTGGGAATACGACATTTTTTGTCCGCAAACTAGCTTCCGGATTTGTGTTGGTTGCCTTACAGTTAAGGATTTCGGTCTTCCTGTATGCTTCTTACTGCCGTAATCTTCGGGATTTCTGAGAAAACTGTTAACTGCAGCCTTGGACCTTCCTATTTTTCTTGCAATATTATAACCAGACATTCCAACTTCATTTAAAGTTAATATTTTAATTTGTTGACCATCGGATAACTTTTTTCCTCTTGGCATTGTATTAAACAAACCAAATACAAAATGAATGCACGTAACGCGTTTACATATACCTAAACTTTCATGGCGACCTATTTTCTTAAATCTGGCATTAAGCCAAATGAGGCTAGAACCATCGGCTTTATACTTTTTTCCAAGTTGTTTTTCATTGGTTGTAAGAAATTAGCATAATTTATGTTCCCCCTTCCGTTTTTCCAAATAAAGTTTATGTGTATTATTGCAATGTTGATCATGCAAATGAAAATAGAATTTGCGTTATCAACAATTCCATTACTTTTTGAATTTTGTAAATTTTTCTATCGGCTTTATAAATTTTCCAGCACTGTAGTAATTTATTTGGTCAACGATATTTGAAATACGTTTATTTTGAAAGTGAGGCAAATCCACTATGAATAGAATTATTTTTTTATGTTGCATAATATTAACAAGCACAGTCAGAATTTCATCATTAAAACTTTAAAAATCTTCAAGAAACATAATTATATGTATACAACTTATTACTGAATTTTTTTTTTGTACTTTTTATTATAAAATTAATTTGTTTCATAAATTCACAATAAATTTAATATCAGCCAACTTTTGTTACTAGTAATTTATTTGGTCAACGATATTTGAAATGCGTTTATTTTGAAAGTGAGGCAAATCCACGTTAAATAGAATTATTTTTTTATGTTGCATAATATTAACAAGCAAAGTCAAAATTTTATCATGAATACTTTGAAAATCTTCAAGAAATGTAATTATATGCCTACAACTTATTACTGAATATTTTTTCTGTTTTTTTAACTTTTGACTACAAAATTAATTTTGTTGCACGGCGATTAACCCTTTCACGGGAATGTAATTGTGTTGCTGTATTGTTGAAAATTCAACAGACATTTCGAAAAATTTCCTTTTAACGAAATAAATGAAATTAAAAATCGTATTTTTCACGTAATGTATACGAGCAAAAATTTATCAAAAAATACTGATACAAATTTTAATTAAAATTAAATAGTATATATAAAATATACCAAGATCCATCAAAGGGTTAATTAAAAAAATATAATAGTAATCACAAAGATAACAAGAACGAAAAAATCGTGCATCAGGCACAGATTATGAAACATTTTCCGACACTAACATAATATTATTAAGAAATTTCATTTTTTCATAGAATGAAATGAGACATCTAAATAAGCAACTTACAAAAATACAGAACTCAGTAAATCTTCAGCAACTCATGTCCATATCTGGTAATGTGTACAAGTTCTTTCGTGTAGTCCGGTATGATATCCATATAATTTACATATACCACCTAATACACTCAAAATTAGATAAGTTTAAAAATGCATACAACAGCGGAAAACGCAATTCCAGCAATTATTGATCTTAGTCAGTCAAGTAACCGAATTCTTTTGCGTGTCTCTGTAAATGAGCGATAAATGCTATGCACTCCATAATCTAATAGAAAACCTGTTATGGTGCAATTCAGTGATTTCATTAGGTTTGAAGAATCATAACATCATGAAATGGCTCGCAAATAATTTTTCCCTATATATCATAATGCAACGGAATTATTTTGGGCGTTGTTGTATAAGAACTATAAATCCTACTTATGGTATACTCCTGAGAAAGCATTTTTTAGTTCATCTCACTAATGCAAATGAATTTCATTATTCATGAAATATCGTAATCTCAATAAAATGCACCGCAAACGACTTTTTGCCATAGACAACAATGTAACGGATTTTTTTGTGTCCCTGTAAACGAATTATAAATGCTACACACTTCATTTTCAATAATAAATAATCAAAATTCCATGGCAATCCGATAATATTTAAGAGAGTTGGAACAAAGACAGACAGATAGACGACAGACAGACAGGCTACAGACAAACCGAATTCATAAACGATTTATAACAAGGTTCGAAAGTGTTAAAAATGTAGGATCAAAACTGAAACAATAATATTATTTAGAATAAAATTGTGAAGAATACATCCTTGTATTCAACGAAATTATATTAAAGCGCGAGTGTTTTTGAAATAAGCATATGCCACGAGAAATATTTCTGTATAAGTTATTTTAATATCTTTCAACAGTATTCTTCGTTTAAAATAATTGTGGCTTCAACTTTTGTGTACTGCAGATCAATACAAAAGAAACCATGCGACGAAGCAATTGTTACTAAAGCTTTATATGTGAGAAGGTCATAAAATTTTAATGAAGCTATTTTCGTTTTAAAAACGAAAAGAGATGCCCTAGTTTTCCTATAACTGAGTGAATCTAAATGTGCCTGTAACTTAGAAAATTACACATTCTATTAACAAAATAAAAAGCAATTTTAAAACTTCTCTTTTAATGTTTACACAAGTTACAAAAGTTTGTTAAACAAAAAGGAAAATCCAATAAAGATAGAGGGTTATTGAAGGAATATATTGAATAAAGTTCTATAAACTAATGACATTAAAAATATATATAAAAAGTAAGGGGAAAATGGAAAATGGATATTTTGCGGTGGCCCGCATAACTATTTATAATGTAAAGGGTATTATGTTATTTTCGGAAGAAAAATTTGAAACTGATATTGATACGAGCATTAATAAATAAAAACTTTCCATATTCTGATGTAATTTTTCAAAGAGCAGAAAATCATTTTCGAAAAACAAAAAAGTGAAGTAAAAACAGTTCAATAGCGTCATATAGATTATAAGCCCTATTATTTTTATTATATCTTGCATAAATTTTAATAATGAATGAAGGAGAAAAAAGTGCTTTTGGTAGGTTATATTGACTTATAAAATGTCGCGTATTGGAAGGGGTTCGTATACATGGGAAAAGATTTTTACGATTTTCGGTTTAAGCTTATGATACATTTGACTGACAATTAATACATAAATATAATATTAATCACAAAGATGAAAGTCCAGATTCAATTCCAAAAGCCGTAATAGATATTTAAAATATCTAAATTGGGTCAATGATATTACTTTAGGTATCATGTGAAAAGTATTTCCAGTGGCTAAATTAATTACATTAAAGCGCTGGTGTTTTGAAGTAAACAGATGCTATCAACAATATTTCGTGTAAGTTATTCTTAAAAATTTTCAAAAGAATTTTCCAATTTAGATATTTGTAGCTTCTACGCCTAAATACGGCAGATCAATTCAACAGTAACCATGCGATGGAACGATTGTTATGAAAAATTTATTTCGAAAGTCATAACATTTTAAAGACACAATGTTACATTGTAAAAAATAAAAGAGATACCCAAGTTATCCTACAGCTAAATTAATCTAAGTTTGTCTGCAACTTCTTAAATATTTACTCTCTAAAAGTTTGCCTTAAAAGAGAAGATTCAAATGAAAATAGAGGGTGAAAATCGGATATTGAATAAAGTCTTGTTAATTAATCACATAAAAAATGGGTTAAGAAGAAAATGCTGCATATTTTTGGTCTTTGTGTAACGATTTATAATATCAACCATATTATGTTATTATTAGTTTTTTTTTAGACTGTTTCAAAATGATAATAATGCAAGCATTAAACAAATGAAAATTTTTCGTTTTCTCGTGAAATTTTACAAAAAGCAGAAAATTATTTTCAAAAAATAAATGTAAGGTAAAAGCAGTTCAATAACTTCAAACTGATTATATGTCGTGCATAAATTTTGATAATGAAGAAATGAGAGAAATCTGATTTGGAAGGTTATGCTGATTTTTAAAATATTTGATATTGAAGCTCTTGTAAAAGATTCGTCACGTTTTCTGTTTGTAATATTTTCATCTAATATTTAAGAAATTAATACAACATAAATCTCAAAAGCAAAAGTGGAGAATCAACGTGAAAAACTATGAGTTCTTTTTTTTTTCTTATTTTAAATCTTAACTTTGACAAAGATATTATTTAGTAATGTGTGAGGAATACTCCCTCTAGTTAATGTAATTCTTTTAAAGGAAACTCTCGCGTTATCGATGTAAGCGAAAATCATCAAAAAAATTTCTGTACAACATATTTCAAAGGAATTCCCCGATTTATATACTTGTAGCTTCTACATCTGTCTCACGCAGATCAATATAGCAGATACCTATCGACAAAATTATTGTTACTGAAGTTTTATTAAATGTCACGAAATCATAAAATTTTAAAGACGTAATTTATGTTTTAAAATAAAAAGAGATGACCTATTTTTCCTGTAACAGAATAAATCTAAATCCTGTAATTTTCGAAAACAAAATAAAAAGTAATGCTAAAACTTCTCCTTAAATATTTACTCGGTATATTTCAAAAGAATTCAACAATTTAGATATTTCTAGCTTCTATGTCTGCATACTGCAGATCAATACAGCAGTAACCACGAGACGAAATAACTTATACAAAAGCTTTATTTGATATCGGGAAGTCATAAAAATTTAAGGACGCAATTTGCATTTGAAAAGCGAAAACAGTTGCCATAGTTTTACTATAACCGAGTGAATTTAAATTTGTCTGCAACTTGGAAATATACGCATTTAAGCAGCAAAATAAAAAGTAATTCTCTAACTTTTCTTAAATGTTTCCTCAAGTTACAAAAGTTTGTCATAAAAAAGAAGATCCAAATAAATATGGAAGTAAAAAGAAAGAAACTGAATACAATGTTAATATATAAAATAACATAATATATACACAGTTGTAATTTATAAAATATAATACGTTATTTTAAAAAGTCAATGTATTCATTAGATAGGGCTACTTACAATTTCAGGTTCAAGCTTATCACGTTCGTTTAATACTTAATAAATGAGTATAATATTAATCACAAAAATAAAAGTGAAATATCAACATGAAAACGTGATAAATCAACATTTTATTCTTTTCTTAATCTGAACTGAGACAATGGTATTATTTGATAATGTGTGAAGAAGGTTTAATACTATCAATTCAATTATATTAAAACGTTGTTGTTTTTGTAGTAAGCATGATATAAAAATATTTATTCAATTAAAAGTTATTTTTACTAATTTCAAAAGAATCCCCTGACTTTGATATTTGTAGCTTCTACGTCTGTGTACCACAAATCAATTACTCCAGTAACCATCTGGTAGAATAATTGTTGCCAAAACTTCATTTTATGTCGGGGAATCACGAAATTTTAAAGACACAATGTGCGTTTTAAAAATGAAAAGAGACGCCATAGTTTTTGTATAACTAAGTGAAGCACACTCAAAACATATTTCGTGTAAAGTAAGGTAAAAAGTACAGGTAGCAAGTTGCCGGTAAATCCCTGTGATTGGACCGGATTTTTCGGTTATTTGAAGAAATTTCCGTCTTTCGATAAGAGAATTTCAGAATTTTTTTTATCTTTGTTTCGCGAATTTTCCGTGTTTTCAGGAAAAGGACATACTTAAAAATTCTGTTTCCAATAGGAAAAAGTACTAATCAGCACAATTCTCCGTGATTTGACGAAAATGCAGTTTTATATTGGTGGATTTTAGGTAATTTTTATAGAGCTTCAGAAAGAATTATTCCCTCCCATGGTAACTGAAGTTATTGATTTGCGATACACAGACGTAGAAGCTACAAAAATCTAAATCGGAAAATTCTTTTGAAATAAGTTGAAACAAATTAAACAGAAATATTTTTTATGGTATCTGCTAATTTCAAATCTGTTTACTTCTGTCTAATAAAAATTATTCGTATATTATAAATTAAGCCTTGAAAGTTTTCATTTCTTTTTCAGCATTGACCTTTTATAGCTTTTACTGCATTATTATCAAATTTTACACATTCTAATAATATTATTTTTAGATAATCTTTTAAATATAATAAATATGTATAAATGAAAAAAAAAAACTCATTTCAATTTTTAGGTTATTTTTATTTTATTTCTAATCAATGTAATTTTATTAAAGTGCTTGTGATTTTTTAAGAAAACAGATGCCTTTAAAAATAGTTCTGTATAAGTTATTTTAACTTATTTCAAAAGAATTTTCCAATTAAAATTTTTGTACCTTCTATGTAAGGTAACGCAGATCAATAACAGTAGAAGTAACTGTGCCAGACGGAATAATTGTTACCAAAGCAATGTTTTTTCTAAAATAGTCATACGTTTTTCGTTTTATACAGCTGCTAAGTTTGTCCATAATTTCGAATACTAGACATTTCAGCATTTAAAGAGGTAAAAAATAATTTCAAAACCTCTCTACCTTCTTTCTAACTTTCTTAACATTCATTCATTCATTCATTTATTTGTTTCACATTAATTTTATTTTACTTATAATATATGTAATTAGATAAAAGCGTTATTGTTTTTACTTTAAGTCGGTTCTATCAAAAATATTTCTGTATAAGTTATTTTAACTTATTTCAAAAGAATTTTCCAATTTAAATTTTTCTGATTTCTATGTCTGTGTATAGCAGATCAATGTAGAAGTAATTATGCGAGACGGAATAATTGTTACCAAAGCATAATTTGATGTAAAATAGTCAAAAAATGTTAAAGAAGCAATCTCAGTTTTAAACAAAAAGTGATGCCCTCGTTTTATGCAGCTACTAAGTTTGCCAACAATTTCGAATACTAGGCATTTTATCAAGAAAGAGGTAAAAAATAATTCCAAAACTCCCTCACCTTCTTTCTAACGTTCTTAACATTCATTCAGGATCTGATTAATTCAGGGGCTTGCGTGGCAGATGCAATCCCCCCCCCCCCCTCCTTTCATTTGAATGGGTGGTAATCAGGATTTTTGATAAAAGGGTTTGAAATGTATTTTAAAAACACAAATTGCACAAATTGTGCTTATTAGTTGCTAAAATCAGTGTAAAAATTGTTTTAAACTCATAAAAGAGCTAAAATCCTACATGTTTCGGCTTTAAACTTAAAGCCATCATCGGGGAAGAGGAACAACACAAACGACTACTGATCTTTTAATATTCGACACGAGAAAATTGAAATCAACAATATAAACAGTTTAAAACAATTTTTACACTGATTTTAGCAACTAATAAGCACAATTTGTGCAATTTGTGTTTTTAAAATACTAGTTAACAGTGTAGTGTCCAAATGGATTCAATTGGGTTTGAAATGGTTTAAAATTGGCCGAAACTGACCTATATTCTCACATTTCCAAAGATTTAGGAAGGTAGGGCCATCATCCCCTTCACATCTCTGCTGCCCCCCCCCCCCAGCAAAAAAAAGAACAAGCTATATCATTAGAAAACCAATGATTCAACATTTATTATTACGACTTAGTGTTCCATATTTTTCAAGATACAATCATTATTCGTATCACTCGTAACGAGGGAAGTTAAAACCATTAATGATGACTAATTGGGGACATTTTTACTTTCTTCTGTCTTTACAAGAAGAAAGTATTGGATTCATGAAAATTTTCGACTTCCGGTTTTCGACGGATTTATACGTTTTACAAGGTCCTGAACACGATTTGACTGTTTTTATAAAATGTCTGTCTGTGACTCTGTCTGTCTGTCTGTGTGTGACAAAAAATTGTGGGCGCTCTATCTCAAGAACTAATGCACGGAACTTAATAAAACTTTATATTCAGTTATTCCCTAATATAACTTGATGCTGATTAGTTTTTGGTGAAAATCGCCCAGCAGGTGGCGCTGCTATACTGCATATTTCGCGATTTCCACAATAGTTCTATCTCAAGAACCAATGCACCTATTTTCATTAAACTTCAGATTCAGTTAGACCTTAACATAAATAGACGTTGATTACGTTTTAGTGCAGATATCCCAACAGGTGGCGCTGCTATACCACTTTTTTCATGATTTTTACGATAGCTATATCTCAAGAACGAATGCACGGAATTTCATCAAACTTCAGATTCTGTTAGACCTTGACATAAATAGATGCTGCTGACGTTTTGGTGTAAATAGCCCAACAGGTGGCGCTGATATGCTACTTTTTTCATCACTATCACGATAACGATATCTCAAGAACTAATGCACGTATTTTCATCAAACTTCAGATTCAGTTAGACGTTGACATAAGTTGCTGTTGAGTAGGTTTTGGTCTAAATCTCCCAACAGGTGGCGCTGCTGTGCTGCATTTTGCAGGATTTACACGATTTTAGAAATAATCATATCTAAGCATAAGAAGTAATGCACGGAATTGAATAAAACTTTAGATTCAGTTAGACCTTGATATAAATTGGTGCTGATTATTTTTAGTGTGTGCGAAATCTGTGTGAGATAGAAGAAAGTTTTGGGATTGGCACATCGGACTAGTTTATTCTTTTAGACATCTTATGACATGCGTCGATAAGCAAATGGAAATTTTTGCCAACAAATACTAGCGTCAACCAATCCATGTTTTTTTTTACTAGTTTTCTACTAGTTTTCTTACTAGAATTTTTTCTTAAAGTTGGGACCATCTTTCTATTTTTACCATGTGTTACAGATTTGAATAGTACCTGATATGAAATGTATGTATATATACAATAGGTATGAAGTTTAGTACTAGTCACTTAAGCATAGTTCACAAGCAATTTCTATGGATAGATAGAAGAGGGTCATCCCAGAATGATCCTTACTCCGGGGCCCTAGATAGTCTAAATCGGGCTCTGCATTCATTAGAGTTTTTACATTAATTTAATTTTATTTATAACCAGGGCTTTACAAATTTGATAAAATCTGGTAGCCAGCAAAAAATACTAGTCGACACTAAAAAAGAAATTACCCCCTCCCCCACTTCCTCGTCATGATTTTCAAAACACACAAAAAAATTTATCAGTTGAGATAAAATAATAAGAAGAGTCTATAATTATCAGTTACGTAGTTTCGAATAGTACATAAGTTTTAAAAATAATATAAACTAAATTTTTTCTAATAAAACTTATCAAAATTATATACCTCTGAAAAAAAAAAAAGAAATATTGTAACAGCTCAATTAACCGGCATGTTCGGGAAATGCTAATTGCCAATTGCTTGAAATGTCCGGATAGTTGATTGCTACAAATTTTATACCTGATGAGGGGCACATCAATGAAATCGGGAAGCTGGAAAACAATAGTTTACGAATGAGAAAAAATGGCGCTTGGGCTCATTTCTTAAGGCAATTTTTAAAAAAAAATCTAGATAATATAACTTGGTCGCCAGATTTTAAAAAAAAAATTGGTCGCCAGTGGCGACCTAGCGACCGCATTTGTTAACCCTTCTTTGCATGAGTTTTTCTTTTACAATTGTGTTTTTTTATACATATATTAAATATTAGACACCAGAAATTTTAAGATAGATTTTTAACTTTGTTCAGCAACATAGTCCACGGGAAATTTACTGGATTAATATTTCTATATAAATATAGTGGTGGGATTTATTTATTAAAAGTTAAATAAAAAGTGATGGAAATTTACATCACTATGCAATTAAGGGTTAAACCCTGCTTATAACCAATGTAAAAGCATGAAAGCGTTATTATTTTTAAATTAAGTAGATGCCATTAAAAATATTATTTCTGTTTAATTTACTTTAACATATTTCAAAAGAATTTCAGAGTTTAAATATTTGTAGCTTCTACGTCTGTGAAACGCATATCAATTCAACAGTAACCATGCGACGGAATGTTTTTCATGTCATTTCGAGGAGTTATAAAAATTTAAACCGGTAAACTGCGTTTTAAAACAAAAAAATATGCCCTAGTTTTCGTATAATTAAATGGAAACTAAGTTTTCCTGCAATTTCAGAAAGTATGTATTTTAGCAGGAAGGAAAAGCAAAAGGTAATTCTAAAAATTCTCTTTAAATATTTGCTCAGGTACCAAATGTTTGGCATAAAAAAGCAGATTCTAACAAAATTAGAAACTGAAAGAGGGAAGTTAGCAAAGTTTTCTATAAACTAACAACATAAGATAGAGAGAGATGTGTTTTGTTGCGAGATTCACTTAGTGATTTATCGTTCTCAGCAAATTGTATGTTATTTTTTGTGCAAAGATTTTACGATTACGATAGCATAAACATTAATGAAAATTAAAAAATAAAGAGGGGGGGGGGATATTTCCACGAAGTCTCAACACGTTAACTTTTATTTAAAAAGTTTTTAAATCAATAAATTTATAAATTAGTCGGTGATTTTGAAACTGGAGCAACTTCATTTTATGAAAAAAAAAGTTAAAGCTGATTCTTATTACAAATTAACATAAAATTTGTGTTTTTAATCAATTCAAAATAAATTTAATATCATTATAAATTTGTTACTAGTAATTTATTTGGTCAACGAAATTTCAATTGCGTCAATTTTGAAAGTGAAGCAAATCCACTTTGAATAGAATTACGTTTTATGTTGCATAATATTAACGAAAACAATATGAATTTCATCATGAATACTTTTAAAACCTTCGCTATCTAAATTTAGAAATGTACATACAACTTATTACTGAATTTTTTTATCTTATATTTTGACCTTTTTCCTATAAAATTAAATTTATTTTGGTTTTATTACAACTTTTATAAATACTGAAAAATTGATAATTTATAATTGAAATAAATTAATGAAATGAAATGTTCAAATTTTGTCATTATAACTGTATTCTATTCAAAGAAAATGAATGTTTTCAAGAAAGCATTGCTTTTGAAAGTGAAGTAAATCCATTGGCGCCAACCACGATTTTCTTTTTCATCTAACATGAATAACCATTATTGTATATTAAATTTACGTAAAATAAGCCAACAAAAAAACATAAAATAAGTCTATTACTGCTTACGAATATTTTTAAACACATCCAAACTCAAACTATTAAATATCTAGCAATAACATAAAATGGGCATGCCCTACTTTTAAGATCAACGGTTCAAGTGACGAATTTTAATTAAAAAGTGCTAATCAATAAAAGAGCAATTCTGAAGGACAAGTTGTGACAAAATAGTTAAAATTATCGTCGATTTAAACAAATTTCTGCTAAAATATGTCAAGTTAGCGAGTTTCTTCCTCAATTAAGTTAAATTTGTACAAACCATGTGAATAATAAATGTCGATTTACCGGGTAGTCGAGTTATCCAAGTGTCATTATCGCGGTTCCACTGTATTATAAATTTAAATGCACCTGATTTTCTTTTTTTTTTTTTTTTTCAAGTATGGGGGTGTCTGTGCCTTGCTATGCATATAATTGTGCTTTACAATTTATTACCTTATTTTTTCATTAAATATAATACACATTATTTTTTATAAGAATCTTCAATATAATTTTACATTTATTTTATTTAACTTGCAAATAATTTAATTATAGTCATGCGTTTATGCTTTTTTTTCCCTTCAGGTAATCTGATCCCATCAAAAATATTTTTGTACCTCAATTCAGATTTCAAAAGAGTTCCAAAATTTATAAAGAGGAACTTCGAACATTATGGAATACTATTTACATTAGGGGCAATAAAACATCCATTTATTGTTTAAAACCCGAAAACTGAATACATTTACAAACTTTAACTATCTGTGAATAGTTTTTATGGCCAAAATTATTTTACAAAATTTCATCACTTATAAACAAATAATAATAACAAACGTATTTTGAAGGTAGTGTGAGATAGTCGGGAAATATGGAATCGGAGGTTAAAAATGAAGAAAACGAACAAAATTTGCCAAAAAATAGATATAATGGTATCAAAAGAGCATGATCAAAATATAGTGTCTACACTGTTACAAATATCGTGAAAAATTACCTCTGTTTTTAAAGGCAATCTATTTTCTTACCAATGAAAATGCTACATAAATGCGCTTGGAGCGTTTTCATTGGTCAGAAAATAGATAGCCTTTAAAAACAGAGGTCATTTTTCACGATATTTTTAACAGTGTAGGTAATTAGCTAATATACTCCAGTTCATACTCCAGATTTGCACAAATCACAAATATAAGGATCTGTCTTTGCGCCACCATAATCATGGAGTATTATGAGATATTGGTATACCATATAATCCGACATCAACGGTTTAGGAAACAATTACTCTATATTTATTGGTGTGAATCGAGGGCTAAAAAAAGAGTATAACATCATAAGATGTTAGTATTTCGGTGTACATTATGCTTAATTTCAATGTAAAAATATTACATATAATAATGAATAAAAAATATCGAAAAATTATCTCTTGAAACTTTCCGAAATCGAAAAACAAATACTTATTCACACAACGCGCCCTGGAAACCGATCGACCAACTGCGCGTTCTGGAACATTCTGGAAGCGTTTTTAAGTAGTTTATGACACTGCCGCTTGGTGGCAGCAGTTTACCAAACAGAAACCTTGGTATTCCCTATTACCCGACTATTCCATAATATCCGAAGTTCCCTTATTAGTATTCCAAAATTTATATATTGAATGGATGCAGAAATTATATTTCGTGTAATTTCTATGGCTGGCTTGTTATACAAATCTGTACCAAAAAAAAAAAAAAAAAAAAAAAACGTTCTTTCTTTTCTTTTCCTTTCTTTTCTTTTCTTTTCTTTTCTTTTCTTTTTCTTTTTTTTTAACAGTGCGCGCCAGCAGCAAAAACAAAGATTTGAGAAGAGCGCATGCAAAGTTAAAAATTTATTAGAATCTGTGTTAAAGTAAACATTTTCGATTTCAATTAACCCGTTTATAAATTGAATATTTTCAAGTAATTTGCTTTTCCTTGGATTCAAAATCGTATAAAATTTGTAAAAATATGAAAAATAAAAAAAGTCGATTTTTTGGAAGTTTAAAACTTACATCTTCCCTTATAACAGTCATCCAAAAGAATACATGCTACCATAACTCTGTTTGATAATGGAAGTCATAAGCTTTTAAAAACGCGATCCGCAGTCATTTAAAGTCAGAAAGAAATGCGCCATCAGTATCCATACGATGTAATAATTGTTAACAAAGCTTTATTAGATATGTAAAAGTCATAAAATTTTAAAGACGCAATCTGCGTTTTAAAAGCAAAAAGAAATGCACTAGTTTTCCTATAATTGAAGGATCTAATTTTACCTGCAAATTAAGAAACTTTGTATTTTAGCAACAAAATAAGAAATAATTCTAAATTTTCTTCTTAAACATTTACTCTCGAGTTCTGAAAGTTTTGCATAAAAAGAAAGGACAAAGAATTATTCCAATAAAGATAGAAGGAAAAAGCAGAAACTTAATAAAGATTTTTTAAATTAATGATTTCAGGAAAAAAAGAAAAGAGTAAAAATAAAATGAATATTTTGTCGGTTGCATAACAAATTAATGATGTCAAAACATATTATGTATTTTCGGTAGAAAACTCCCAAAAGGATAATGATACGAGCATTAAATAAATGGAAATACATATTCCCTTTTCTCGTGGAACTTTACAAAGGCAGAAAATTATTTTACAAAAAACAAATGTAAAACAGTTCAACAGCTTCAAATTGATTATGTGTATGTTTGGGTTTGGTTATTTTTCAATAATGAAGGGGGAGGAAACAGATTTTGGCAGGTTATGTAGACCTATAAAATATCGTGTTTTAAAAAAAATCAAGACTCATCACGATTTCAGGTTGAAACTTGTGACCTTGTCGTCTAATATTTAATAAATGAACGTTAAATATTAATAACAAAGATACAAGTGAAGAATTTACGTGAAATAAGGTTTTTTTTTTTTTTTGTTGTTGTTGTTGTTGTTTTTTGCTTGTTTGTTTGTTTGTTCTATCTAAACTAGGACAATGCTATTGTTTAGTAAAGTGTGATCAATACTCCCTTATATTAAAACAAGATGTCGCGTTTTTGAAGTAAGCGAATGCCATCAAATATATTTCTGTGTAAGCTATTTCGACATATTTCAAAACAATTCCTAAATTTAGATATTTGTTGCTTCTATGTTTGTCTATAGCACGTCAATAAAGCAATAGATATACGCGACGGAAAATTTCTTTCCAAAGTTTTATTTGATTTAAAGAAGTAATAAAATTGTAAAGACGCAATATGCGTTTTAAAAACGAAAAGAGATGCTTAGTTTTCCCATAATTGAATGAATCTAATTTTGCACGTAACTTCGAAAACAATGCATTGTAACAACAAAATGTAAATTCTAAAACGCCTTCTTAAATGTATAACAGACCTGGCAGTTTCCCATAAATAAAAGATTACAATAAAGATAAAGGGTAAAAAGGAGATAGAATTTAATAGAGTTTTATAATCTAATGACATTTTTTAAAGGGGGGGGAGGGGTTGAGGTAAGAAGAAAATGGATATTTTGTGCGATATCATAGCGATTTATAATATCAAAACATATTATGTTATTTTTTTCTAGAAAACTAAAAAGAGCTTCAAATAAAACAGCGTTTTCTATTTTCTCGGAAAATTTTACAAAAAAACAGCAAATTGTTTTCTAAAAACAAATATGTAAGTTAAAACTTTTTGAATAGTTTCAATTAGATTATGAATTATGTATTTTTACAGTTTGAAATAAATTTCAATAATAAAGAAAGAAGAGAAAACTGTTTATGGCAGATTATGTTGATCACTAAAAATCTCAGTTTAAAAGGTATATGCTTAAACTTTTCAAACGCAAGTGACTGTGTTGTTGTAATGTTGAAAACTCACAAAAATTTTCGGAAAATTTCAATTTAAGATGGTTCTTAAATTCTCTGCTCAACAACGCGAAAACTTCTGACATATTTTTAAGCGTAAGTGTATAAAATTGACAGACCTGACTATTGAAGCAATTTGGAATCGAATAGCGTTTTCCTTTTTTTCTAAATAAATTACTTGTTACTGAGTTATAAGCAATTATCATCACGTGGCGACAAGTTTTTCATCTTTCTCGCGCTGCTGCATCGGGAATTTGGATCTAAATCACCATTTTGACAGTATTTTCTGAAAGATCTTCTGCCTTTACCAAGAAATGGAAAATGGTATTCGATTACATAGTCACTAAATAAGAACACCTGCCAATTTCATGTGAGTTTCCTAGCAAAAATTATTTCAAAAATATGTCAGAAAGTAGCTTAGCCTTAAACGAAATAAATGCAATTAAAAATTGTCATTCCTATAATTCATAAAAGCAAAATTTTATTCAAAAATTCTGCTACAAATTTGGATTAAAATTAAGTGGTATAAATAAAATATGTATCACCATTCTTCAAAATAAATTTCAATAAAAAGAAAGAAAAGAAAACTTCTTTAGACATATTATGTAAATTTATAAAATTACAGATTAAAATTTATAATATCATTTGTCTGGCAATTAACCATTTCAGGAGAATGTAATTGCGTTGCTGTAATGTTTAAAAGTAAACATAAATTTTGAAAATTTTCATTTAAACGAAATAAATGCAATTAAAAATTGCTTTTTTCTCGTAATTTATAAAAGCAAAAATTTTATTCAAAAATACTGGTACAAATTTTAATTAAAATTAAATGATATATATGTATATATATATATATATATATATATATATATATATATATATATATATATTTAAGTTGAATAATTGTTTATTTATCTAATTTCTATTTAAGTTGCATATTTTTTTATTTATTTTGTTATTTGAAGCTCATGTAGGTTATTTATTTTCTTGTTTCACACACACACACACACACATATATATATATATATATATATATATATATATATGTTATTAGGGGCTTAATATTGTCAATTTTAGGTATAATGCTGATAATATTTGATGAAATAACATATATTTATTATGAATATTCTTATAAAGCCCTTCTGAAAATTCTATAAGATATTCATAGTTTTCCAATTTTTGCTATTCCAATTTTGCTTTTTCATCCTATTAAGTATAATTCCTTCAGTGTCTATTCCATTGCTTTTTATAATGTCTTATCCTTTGTTTTTCACATGTGTTTTAATTTTTAAATATCTATCTATCTATATATATATATATATATATATATATATATATCACCACCCATCAAAGGTTTAACAAATAAATATAACAGTAATCGCAAAGATAACAGGAACATCAGGAATTTTACAGGGCTGATAGAAAGATATCGCACACATTACCGGATATGGACTGCAATTGTTGAAAATGAATTTTTACTATTCTATGTTTTTTTTTCTTTGTTACTATTCCATTTTTTGTTTTCTTTTGTTACTATTCTATGTCTTTTTCTATGTTTTTTTTTTCCTGATGTTAATATAGGAACATCAGGCATAGATTACGAAACACTTTCCAGCACTAACATAATATATTAAGAAATTTCATTTTTTCCTAGAATGAAATGAGACATCTCAATACGAGATACAAAAAAACATAGAACTAAAAAAAAAACATAGAATAGTAACAAAAAAAACATAGAATAGTAAAAATTCATCTTCAACAATTGCTGTCCATATCCGGTAATGTGTGCAAGTCCTTTCTATCAGCCCTGTATAATATCTATAGAATTTATACACACCACATAGTACACTCAGAATTAGATAAGTTTAAAAATGCACACCTTAACAAACAGCCTTAAAGCGGTCGTCCAAAAGAATATATGTTACCAAAACGGAAGTCATAAACTTTTAAAACGCTATTCACAGTCATTAAAATCAGAAAGAAATGCCCCATCAGTATCCATGCGATATAATAATTGTTAACAAAGCTTTATTTCATGTCGGGAAGTCGTAATATTTTTAAGACGTAATCTGCGTTTTAAAAGCAAAAAAGAAATGTCCTAGTTTTCCTATAACTGAAGGTGTCTAATTTTACCTACGAGTTCGAAAACTTCGCATTTCAGCAACAAAATAAAAAGTAATTCTAAAATTTCTTCTTAAACATTTGCTCGAGTTTCGAAAGTTTCCAAAATAAAAATAAAAAAAGATTTTAATAAAGATAGAAGGTAAAAATAGAAACATTTTTTAAACTAATGATATTAGGAAAAAATGAAAGTGTAAAAATTAAATGAATATCTTGTTGGTTGCATAACGTTTTACGATGTCAAAACGATGTTTTTTTTTTGTTGTTTGTTTGTTTTTTGTAGAAAACTCCCAAAATGATAATGATTTGACCATTACATAAATGGAAATTTTCTCTTTTCTCATGGAATTTTACAAAAGCAGAAAATTATTTTATAAAAACAATTGTAAAACAGTTCGATAACGTCAAAATGATTGTGTGTATGTTTATTTTTCAATAATATTCAATAATGAAAAATATATATAAGAGACGGCTTTTGACAGGTTATATTGACTTATAAAAAATCGTGTTTAAAAAAAAAAAAAATCAAATATCAGTAACTCTTAAATGTCTAGAGTATCAAATTCGCAACACTCTTTATTTAACTTTTAATAAATAAATGAAGTTATTCGCAACCACTATATTTATATCGAAATATTAATCCTGTAAAAAATGCCTCAATATGCTACTAAATAAAGTTAAAAATATATCTTAAAATTTCTGGTGTCTAATCCTTAACCCTTCAATGCATAATTTTTTCTTTTAGATTTTATTTTTTTTAACTTATATTAAGGATTAGACATCAGAAATTTTAAAATATATTTTTTAATTTATTTATAGCATATTTATGTGATTTTTACAGGATTAATATTTTCATATAAATATTGTGGTTGCGAAAGACTTGATTTATTTATTAAAAGTTAAATAAAAAGTGTTGCAAATTTGATACTCTAGGTATTTAAGGGTTAAAGACTCATCAAGATTTCAGGTTGAAGCTTTCGTCTAATATTTAATAAATGAGCATGGAATATTAATCACAAAGATAAAAATCGAAGGCCAACGCGAATTACGATGAGTTTTGAATATTATTTTTTTTTTAATCTAAACTGTGAGACAGTGGTATTACTACTTAGTAGAGTGTGACCAATACTCGCTAACGTTAATGTAATTATATTCCAACAAGCTGTCGCTTTTTTTTTTAAGTAAGCGAATGCCATCAAAAATATTTATGTGTAAGTTATTTTAAGATATTTCAAAACAATTCCTAAATTTAGACATTTGTATGCAACGGAATAATTCTTTCCAAAGTTTTATTTGATTTAGGGGAGTCATAAAATTTTAAAGATTTTCAATTTCAGTTTTAAAAGGAAAAGAGATTCTCTAGTTTTCCCATAATTGAATGGATATAATTTTGCATGTAACTTCGAAAACAACGCATTGTAGCAACAAAATGTAAAGTAATTCTATAACTTCTCCTTAAATATATTATCAAAACCTGGAAGTTTTCTATAAAAAAAGAAGATTACAAGAAAGATAAAAGGTAAAAAAGAGATAGTATTTAATAAAGTTTTATAATCTAATGAGATTTTCTTTTAAAGGGGGAGTGGTAAGAAGAAAATGGATATTTTGTGACGGTTGCATAAATATTTCTAACATCAAAACTTATTATGTTATTTTTTGTAGTAAACTAAAAACGAGTTAGTATAAATGGACGTTTTCGGTTTTCTCATCGAATTTTAGAACAAGAGCAGAAAACTGTAGTCCCGCAGTGGCGCGGACGGTAAAGCTCGGTTCTCGTAAGATCACCCAAAGCCAAGCAGCATCGACCAAGGTCTGTGCTTGGGAGGGTGCATTGTCTATCCTCTCTCATCTGCCTCTGCTGTGGGACCGTGTACATTAATGGGAGCTGGTGCACGTTAAATCTGTTCGTGGCTCCAAAGTCCTCCAAGTTCTATATAAGCGTTACCTCTGAGGGTGTCAATCCAGATGCAGGTCTTTCATCTGGAATTGGTTCAAAATTAGGAGACCTGTTTCCATATCAGCTATATATAAAAGCCAAAAAGGCTAAATAAAAAGCTGCAAAATAAACAAACAAACAAACAGAAAATTGTTTTCGAAGAACAAATATGTAAGTTAAAAACAGTTGAATAGTTTTAATTAGATTATGAAATAGATTATGAATTACTATGTGCATTTTCAGTTTGTAATAAATTTCAATAACAAAGAAAGAAGAGAAAACTTCTTATGGAAGATTATGTTGATTACAAAAAATTTCAATTTAAAACCTATAATATATTTGTTTGATGCTTAACTCTTTCATACGCAAGTGATTGTGTTGTTGTATGTTGAAAAGTCACAAGAATTTTCGCAAAATTTTATTTTAAAAGAAATAAATGCTTTTTTTTTACGTTAGTGATAAAAGCAAAATTTAATTCAAAAATTCTGGTACAAATTTTGATTAAAATTAAGTGGTATAAATAATATATATGTACCCCCATTCTTCAAATTAAATTTCTATAATAAAGAAATAAAAAGAAAGTTACTTTAAGCAGATTATGTTGATTTATAAAAATCTCTGGTTAAAATAATACATTTACCTGGCTATTAATCCTCTCAGGGGAATTTAATTGTGTTACTGTAATCTTGAAAACTCAACAGAGTTTTCGAAATTTTTCAACTAAAAGAAATAAATACAATTAAAAATTATTTTTTCGCGTAATCTATAAAATTAAAATTTTATTCAAAAATTCTCGTATAAATTTTGATTAAAATTATGTAGTATGTATAATATACCACAACCCATAGAGGGGATAAAATATAAAATTCACTTGCCTGGCGATTAACCCTTTCAGGGGAATGTAATTTTATTGCTGTAATGTTGAAAATCAACAGAATTTTCGAAATTTTTCAATTAAAGGAAATAAATGCAATTAAAAATTACTTTTTCGCGTAATTTATGAAAGCAAAATTTTATTCAAAAATTCTCGTACAAATTTTGATTAAAATCAAGTGGTATATATAATATACAACTACCCATAGCGGGGTTAAAAAATAAATATAAGAGTAATCACAAAGATAACAACAATGAAAATCATGCATTTAGGCATAGGTTATGAAACAGTTTCAAACACTGACATAATAATGTTACGAAATTTCATTTTTTCCTACACTGAAATGAGACATCTAAATAAGCAACTTGCAAAAACGCCGAACTCAATAAAAATCCATTTCCAGCAATTGTTGTCCATATCCAGTTCTGTGTGTGTGTTCTTTCGTATAGCCCGGTATGATATTTATAGAATTTATACAAACCACCTAATATACTCAAAATTAGATAAGTTAAAAAAAACCATGCCACAGCGGAGAACGCCCTTCCAGCATTTATCAACTTCAGTCAGTCAAGTAACCGAATTTTTTGTGTGTTTCTGTAAATGAACGACAATATTATGCACTCCATAATTTATCGGGAACCTATTGCAGTGCTCTTCAATGATTTCTTTTCGTTTGAAGGATTATTAAATATCACCGCAATGGATTTTTCCTTAAAAATCATAATGTAATGAAATTCTTTTGTTCATCCTTGTATACAAACTATAAATACTACTTATTCTATACTCCTGAAAAAGCATTTTGTAGTCAATCTCACTTATGTAAATGAATGTCCTTATTCGTGAAATATCGTAACATCAATAAAATGCACTGCAAACGATTTTTCTCTATAGACAATAATGTAACGTAATTCTTTTATGTCTCCGTGTAAACGAATTATAAATGCGACACATTTTATTTTCAATACTAAACCGCAATAACATATAAGAATTTCGTGGCAATCCGAGTGCATTTGCCAGTGTTAGAGTACAAGTACGGACCAACAAATAGACGGCAGACAAACATCAATCTAATTCCTACGAAATCTAACACAAAATCTAAAACAAAAATCTAATTCCTATAAACAATTTACAACTATGTTGAAAAGCGTTAAAAATAAAGAGTCAAAACTGAAACAATGATATTATGTAGAATAAAATTGCGAAGAATACACCCTATATTCAACGCAATTATATTAAAGCGCGAAAGTTTTTGAAATAAGCAGTTGCCACAAGAAATATTCCTGTATAAGAAAATTTAATATCTTTCAAAAATATTCCTTGTTTTAAATATTTGCGGTTTCAACGTTTGTGTACTGCAGATCAATACAAAAGAAACCATGTGACGAAGCAATTGTTACTAAAGCTTTATATGTGGGAAAGTCATAAAATTTTAATGGCCCTATTTGTGATTTAAAAACGAAAAGAGATGCTCTAGTTTTCCTATAACTGAATGAATCTAAATGTGCCTATAACTTAGAAAACTGCACATTGTATTAATAAAATAAAAAGCAATTTTAAAACTTCTCTTTTAATGTTTACACAAGTTTTTGTTAGAAAAGTTTGTTAAACAAAAAGAAAAATCCAATAAAGATAAAGGGTAAAGGAAGATATTGAATAAAGTTCTATAAACTAAAGACATTAAAAAAATAATAATAAAAGGTAAGGGGAAAATGGAAAATTGATATTTTGCGGTGGCTTGCATAACTATTTATAATATGAAGGATATTATGTTATTTTTGGTAGAAAACTTTGCGAATGATAGATATTGATACGAGCATTTAATAAATAAAAATTTTCCATTTTCTGATGTAATTTTTCAAAGAGCAGAAAATTATTTTCGAAAAACAAAACAGTGAGATAAAAACAGTTCATTGACGTCAAATAGATTATAAGCCTTTTTTATTTTTATTATTTTTCATAAATTTTAATAATGAAGGAAAGAGAAAAGGGTGCTTTTGGTAGGTTATATTGATCGTATTGTAACGTCGCGTATTGGAAGGTGTTGTATACACGGAAAAATATTTTTACGATTTCAGGTTTAAGCTTATGATTCGTTTGACTGACGATTAATACATAAATATAATATTAATCACAAAAATAAAAGTCAAGAATCAATGTCAAAAGCCGTAACAGATATTTAAAATAGCTAAATTGGGTCAATGATATTACTTGGTATCATATAAAAACTATTTTCAGTTGCTAAATTAATTATATTAAAGCACTGGTGTTTTGAAGTAAACAGATACTATCAAAAATATATATCTGTGTAAGTTATTTTAAAATTTTTCAAAAGAATTTTTTAAATCTTAACGTGTGAGGCGTACTCCCTATAGTAAATATAATTATATTTAAACGAAGTGATCGCATTGTTTTAAGTAAACAGATGCCATCAAAATATACTTGCAAGTTATTTTAAATTTTTTCAAAAGAATCTTTTAAATCTTAACGTGTGAAGTGTATTCCCTATAGTAAATCTAATTATATTAAAACGAAGTAATCGCATCGTTTTAAGTAAAAGGATACCATCAAAAATATTTCTGTAAAAGTTGGTTTAACATATTTCAAAAGAATTCCCCAATTTAGTTATTTGTAACTTCTACGTCTGTATACTGCAGATCAATTCAACAAAAAACATACGACCGAATAATTGTAATAAAAATTTTATTTTATACAAAAGTCATAAAATTTTAAAGATGCAATTTTGAATTTTAAAAACAAAAAGACATACCCTAGTTATCCTACAGCTAAATGAATCTAAGTGTGTCTGCAACTTCTCCTTAAATATTTACTCTCTAAAAGTTTGCCTTAAAAGAGAAGATTCAAATGAAGATAGAGGATGAAGATCAGATATTGAATAAATTCTTGTAAATTAATGACATAAAACATGGTGTAAGAAGAAAATGCATAATTTTGGTCTTTGCGTAAAGATTTATAATATCAACCATATTATGTTTTTTGTTTGTTTGTTTGTTTGTTTTTTAGACAGTTTCAAAATGATAATAATACGAGCATTGCAGATAAAAAAATTTCGTTTTCTCGTGAAATTTTACTAAAAGCATGAGAAAAGGCTCATCACAATTTCTGTTTGAAATTTATAATGCTTTCGTCGAATATTTAAGAAATAAATGTAATATAAATCACAAAGATAAAAGTAAAAAATCAACGCCAATAACGATTATATATATATATTTTTTTTTAATCTTAACTTAGACAATGTTATTATTTAGTATAACGTGTGAAGAATACTCCCTATAGTTAATGCAATCATTTTAAAGGAAGTACTCGCGTTTCTTAAGTAAGCGAAACCCCAAAAAGATTTCTGAATAAATTATTCAAACATATTTTAAAAGAATTCCCCGATTTAGATACTGTAGTTTCTCCGTTTGTGTAATGCAGATTAATATGCAGATTAATATAGCATTTACCTCGTTTTGAAATTATTGTTAGCGAAGTTTTATTTAATCTCAGAAAGACACAAAAATTTTAAAGACTCTTTTTTTTTTTTTTTTCAATTCCTACAATTAGTTCACACTCTCCCCATATATATTTATATATCTTGTTCAAATTTTCAATCGTTGATAAAATACTTTTTATTCATCTACTCAAGTTCAGATACATTTTTTGTAACTTTTAGTGGATGACACTTGATGTTAATACAGTTTTTTCAAATATTAATTCATTAATTAAATTTAATTAATTAATTTTAGTTTTATATGGGAGAAAAAATATCAACACGCAGCCGACTTATTTCAGACATTAGTTCCATTTAAAAGCACCCATTCACAAGTCTTGATAGCGTAGTTGGTTACACTCTGAGCTCGTAACCACAAGGTCCCAGGATCAAGTCTCACCTATGACGGAAGGAAGTTCTACCGTACTCGAAAATAAATTTCTGCTATATAAGTTGTTTATCAGGATATAAATTTAGGAATATACACCGCCAGTGGCGAAGCGTGTGGTTCGCTGGGGAAAAAAGATTTCTTTTTGACATAAGTAGGAATTGACTTTAAAAAAAATATATTTTTATATTACTTGTTTTTAAGTAAATTAATCTACTAAATCCTAAAATTTCGCGTTTCAGCAATAACAAAAAAAAAGTTATTTTAAAACTTCTCTTTAAGTATTTACTTAATAATTCATATATTTTTAACTAACATTAATTATAGACTTTACATTTCTTTTATTTTACGTATAGTCAATGTTTGCTTGAGATGAATATTAAAGCTCTGGTGTTTCAGAACTAAGCAGATGCCATAAAAATGTTTCCGTGTAAGTTATTTTACTTTATTTCAAAAGAATTCAACAATTTCGATATTTCTAGCTGCTATGTCTGCATACTGCAGATCAATACAGCAGTAACCCCGAGACGAAATAACTGTTACAAAAGCTTTGTTTGATATCGGCAAGTCATAAAATTTTAAAGACGCAATTTGCATTTTAAAAGCGAAAACAGTTGCCATAGTTTTCCTATAACTGAGTGAATTTAAATTTGTCTGTAACTTGGAAATATACGCATTTAAGCAGCAAAATAAAAAGTAATTCTCTAACTTTTCTTAAATGTTTCCTCAAGTTTCAAAAAAGTTTGTCATAAAAAGGAAAATCCAAATAAATATGGGAGTAGAAAAAAAGATTCAGAAATATTTAAAATAACATAACATATACACAGTTGTAATTTATAAAATAAAATATCTTATTTTAAAAAGTAAAATATAAAAATAAAATATCTTATTTTAAAAAGTAAAATATAAAAATAAAATATCTTATTTTAAAAAGTCAACGTATAGATGCGTTAAGGCTCATCACGATTTCAGGTTCAAGCTGCTTATCACGTTCGTCTAATACTTAATAAGTAAGTATAATATTAATCACAAAAATATAAGTGAAAAATCAACATAAGTAACATTCTCTCTCTCTCTCTCTCTCTTTTTCTTTTTTTTTTTTTTTTTTTTTTTTTTCTTAATCTGAATTGAGACTGATATTATTTGACATCGCGTGAAGAACACCTAATACTGCCAATGCAATTATTTTAAACGCTGGTGTTTTTGTAATAAGCATGTATCAAAAATATTTATTAAATTAAAAGTTATTTTAACTTATTTTAAAAGACTTAGATATTTATAGCCAGATCAATACAGCAGTCACTATTCGATAGAATAATTGTTTCAATCACGAAAATTTAAAGACGCAATGTATGTTTTAAAAACGAAAAAAGGTGCCTTCATTTTTTTTTAACTAAGTGAAGCTGCACTCAAAAAATATTTCGTATAAAAAAAGTATAAAAGTACAGGTAGCAAGTTGCCGGTACATCCCTGTAATGAGACTACATTTTTCTGTTTTTTGAAGAAATTTCCGTCTTTTGACTGGAAAATTTCAGGATTTTGTTATCTTTATTTCACGAATTTTTCGTGTTTTGAGAAGAAAAGGACGTACTTAAAAATTCTGTCTCCAATACGAAAAAGTACTAAGCATCACAGTTGCAGGAACACCCCTATGATTTGACGAAAATGCACCTTTATATTGGAGGATTCCAGGTATTTTTTAAGTTAGATTAGGTAATTATCTGTAATATGGGAGAGAATGGACAAATCAAAGCGGAAATTTTCGTTTTTAACAAAATATAATCAATGGAGGCATGCTTTCAATTCACAATTTTGTTTTGGAGTGTAAGTTTATCTGTAACTTCCAAAACTGCTCATTTTAGCACCAAAGTAAAAAGAAAGTCTAAAATTTTTTGTTTAATGCTCAGTGAGTTCTAAAAATATGTCATAAAAAACAGAAAAATTCCAATTAAGATAAAAGTTAAAAGGAGAAATTGAATAAAATCTTGTAAACTAATGACGTAAAAAAGGTAGGAAAGAAAGATTTTGCTGCTGGCTGTGTAATGCAGTGGTAGACATAGTATCGATCACACTATGTCATGTTTCATAAGAAGTAGTAGTGACATGAAAATTAATTGAATAAACTATTTTCTTGTTCCCTATGAAATTTTAAAAAGTAAATAATACATTCAAAAATTTTTAAATCTCTAAATATACAGTTTTTTTTTTTTTTTTTTTTTTTTTAATGTCGACAAAAAACGCGTGTAATTTGTGTAATTTTCGCTTAATTTCTATTTTTTTTTAAACATAGCCTTGTATTTTGTTAATATAACCAATAAAGTGCATTTGAAAAGTAGAATATAAAGTGAAACATCAGTAGAAAATTTTGATTTGAAAAGAATAAAGTCGATGAAAATTGTACATTGTCCATCAAATAAAGCTTTGATGCAAAAATAATTACAACTAAATAAAGCAAATTTTTGGGGGGTGGGTGGAGAAGGGGGGGGGGTGCGGGATTCTGTGGTTTTGTCAATATAACAAGCAAAGTGCATTTGAAAAGTACAATAAAGGGTGAAACATTAATGAAAATTTTGCTTTGAAGCTCATTTTACATCAAATAAAGCTTCGGAAACAATTATTTCCTCCCATGGTAACTGCTGTTATTGATCTGCGATACACAGACGCAAAAGCTACAAAAATCTAAATCGGAAAATTCTTTTGAAATAAGTTGAAACAAATTACTCAGAAATATATTTTATGGCATCTGCCAACTTCAAATCTGTTTACTTCTGTCTAATAAAAATTATCCGTATAGTACGAATTAAGCCCAGAAAGTTTTCATTTATTTTTCAGCATTGACTTTTTATAGCTTTTACTGTATTATTATTGAAATTTTACACATTTTAATAATATTATTTTTAGATAATCTTTTAAATATAATAAATATGTATAAATGAAAAAAAAACTCATTTCAATTTTTAGGTTATTTTTATTTTATTTCTAATCAATGTAATTTTATTAAAGCGCTTGTGATTTTTTAAGAAAACAGATGCCTTTACAGATAGTTCTGTATAAGTTATTTTAACTTATTTCAAAAGAATTTTCCAATTAAAATTTTTGTATCTTCTATGTAAGGTAACGCAGATCAATAATAGTAGAAGTAACTGTGCCAGACGGAATAATTGTTACCAAAGCAATGTTTTTTTCTAAAATAGTCATAAGTTTTTCGTTTTATACAGCTGCTAAGTTTGTCCATAATTTCGAATACTAGACATTTCGCATTTAAAGAGGTAAAAAATAATTTCAAAACCTTTCTACCTTCTTTCTAACTTTCTTAACATTCATTCATTCATTCATTTATTTGTTTCAGATTAATTTTATTTTACTTATAATATATGTAATTAGATAAAAGCGTTATTGTTTTTACTTTAAGTCGGTTCTATCAAAAATATTTCTGTATAAGTTATTTTAACTTATTTCAAAAGAATTTTCCAATTTAAATTTTTCTGATTTCTATGTCTGTGTATAGCAGATCAATGTAGAAGTAATTATGCGAGACGGAATAATTGTTTAAAAAGCATTATTTGATGTAAAAGAGTCGAACAATTTTAAAGAAGCAATGTCCGTTTTAAACAAAATGTGATGCCCTTGTTTTATACAGCTACTAAGTTTGCCAACAATTTCGAATACTAGACATTTCATCAAGAAAGAGGTAAAAAAATAGCTCCAAAACTTATTTACCTTCTTTCTAACTTTCTTAACATTCATTCAGGGCCAAGGTAGTGCGGTCCTCCCCTTCGCCTCTTTGCTTCTCGTAGCCCCTCACTCAAAAAAAAAGGAAAAAATAACGAACTATATTATTAGAAAACTACTGATTAAAGTTTTATTATAACAACTTCATATCCCATTCTTTTCCACAGAAATTCATTATTAACGTTCTCTCCTCGTAACAAGTCAAGTTAAAACTATTAATGATGACGTATTAGGGACATTTTCTTTCTAGACATCTTGTGACATACTTTGATAAGCAAAGGGGAAGTTTGTATAAGCAAATACTCCCGTCAACCAATCCATCATTGTTCCTACAATTTTCCTGCTAGTTTTCCTATTAGTAATTTTTTTAAAAGTTGAAACCATCTTTCTTGTGACACCCTGTATACAGATGCGAATAATACCTGATATGAAATGTATCTACATATACAATAGGTATGAAGTTTAGTACTAGTCACTTCAGAACAATTTCTATGTATAGATAGAAGGAGGTCACCCCAGAATAATCCTGGCCCCGGGGCACTAGAGAGTCTAAATCGGATGCTGCACTCATTACAGTTTTTACGTTAATTTTATTTTCTTATAATATATGTAAATACATTTAAGCGCTGTTGTTTTTAAATTAAGTAGATGTCATTAAAAATATTAATTCTGTTTAATTTATTTTAACATATTTCAAAAGAATTTCGCAATTTAGATATTTGTAGCTTCTACTTCTGCGTACCGCATAGCAATTCAACAGTAACCATGCGACGAAATATTTTTTTATGTCATTTCGGTGGAAGTCATAAGAATGTAAACCGGTAAGCTGCGTTTTAAGGCCAAAAATATATGCCATAGTTTCCGCATAACTAAATGGAACTAAGTTTTCCTGCAGTTTCAGAAACTATGCATAGGAAAAGGCAATTCTAAAAATTCTCTTTAAATATTTGCTCAGGTAGCAAATGTTTGCCATAAAAAAGTAGATTCTAACTAAATTAGAATATAAAAGAGGAAAGTTATTAAAGTTTTCTTAGCTAACAGCATAAGAAAAGAGAAAGATGTGTTTTCTTGCGAGATGCATAAAACTGCACTGTAAAAAATGATCAATGTTTCTTATTTTATGAAAATATACTATAACCACGAACAAAAATATAATATAATCTTCCGAGTTATCCGGAATTCCGAAAAGCGTGTTCAATTGTCTTTTGAATCCCCAGAAACCAATACATTTACAAAATTTAAAGAATTATTTATAAAAACAAAATTTCTCTAGCTGCCCATATTTTTCAGAAACGTTTCCGAATAGTTTTTATAGTGTATTAAACAGTTTCCTCAGCCTGGAATACCTATTTATCGAATGTCATCCATTCTCAAGTAAACGTTTTCAGCTGCATAAGTTAATTTATGCATGAAAGAGTAAAGAAATAATCTTAATTTTAATGTTAATGTTAACGTTTTTAATTTTGCATGTTTGTCTGTTAAACATATTTGTTGAACATGAAAATGTTTACTTGAGAATGGATAGCATTGGAAAAAGCTATATTCTGGGTTTAGAAAACTGATTAATCACTTTAAAAGCTACTCGTAAACGTTTCCGAAAATTACGGGCAGCTAGAAAAATTTTGTTTTTCTAAATGATTCTTTAAATCTATAAATGCAATTGATGTCTGAAGTTTCTAAAGATAAAGAAACACTGTTCAGAATCATTGTTAACAAGGATGAGTTTATATTAAAAATTTATTTGTCATTATATTATATTTTCGTAGATTCAGAAACATTCGTCATTTTTTACAGTGTGTAAAAAAAGACAGACGTTACTTAATCTAAAATAATTTAATATAACCACGAACGAAAATATGCAATAACTTCTTTCGAATTACCCAGTATTCCGAAAAGCGTTCTTTATCTTTAGAAACTTCAGAAACTAATGTATTTTGTAGATTTAAAGAAAAAATTATAAAAACAAAGTTTCTTTTGCTGCCACTGATTTTCGGAAACGTTTCTGAGCAGTTTTTTTTTTTTTTTTTTTTAGATCAGTTTAACAATTCAAAATATGGGTTTTTCGGATGCTATCAATTCTCAAGTAGACAGTGTCATGTTCAACAAACATGTTTTTGCAGACAAACATGATGAATTAACAACATTAACATTAAAATTAATGTTATTTTGTTACTCTCGCATATATAAATTCAATTATCAGTTGTAAATGTGTAATTGAGATTTGATAGTATTTTTTTTTTTAATCCGGTTTGAGAAAATTGATTAATACACTATAAAAACTAAAAAACTAATCGAAAACGTTTTCGAAAATCGGTGGCAGCAAAAAAAAAAAAAAAAAAAAAAAAAAAACTATTCTTTCAAATTATTCTTTCAATCTCGAAAATACATTGCCTTCTGAGATTTGATAAAGGACGCTTTTCGGAAACGGGGGTAGCTGGGAAGAGGTTATTGTACATTTTCGCTCTTGGTTATATTACATCCTCGTAAATTAAGAAGCATTTGTCTTTTTTTACAGTGTACTTATTTACCGTTCCAAGCAAACTGTGTTATTTTTCGTGCAAAGCTTTTTCATTACGATGGCATGAGCATTATTGAAAATTTAAAAAGAAATTGCTTGTTTCGACGAAGTCTCAAAAAGTAGAAAAAAAATTTCAAAAGTCTTTAAATCAACAAATCTTTAAATATTTCATTAATTATCGAATAACTGCCTTTTTTTTTTAATATGTTGTAAAGCTGTAATAAAACAAACAATGGAATATGCTCTAGATTGATATTGAAGTGATATTAATTTGTTGGTTCAAAAGGTTACCTGCTTATAAAAATGCATCTGGAAAGTAGAAAATAAAGTAAAATATCAAACGATCGGGCATTTCACTGTGAATTTCACTGACATGAATAGTGATTAAACAAAGAAAAATCAATCAAAATTATTAATATATTTATAATTACTTATGCATCGGAAGTTTTTTTCCAATTTTGTGTGAGTATGATCTTTTTTTAACTTTGCTGAGTGATTAACCCTTTAATCGTCTTGCCCGATACATTCACGGGCAAAATTTGTGACCAAACTTTGTCGCGCTCGTGACCCTCATGGGCTGAACTCCACAAAATTTTAATTCTATCTCGCACCACTTTCCCAAAACAAAAATCTTTTAATACACTTTAAAAGTACATTAAACCTGTGCAAAAAATATATGCAAGAGAGATATAAAATTTATATTTTAAGAATAATTACCAGTGGCAGCCGTGATATTATTGTTTATTCAAGGATTTTGTTAATCCGGAGAATATTTTAAAACCCAGATCGTCGATACCTTCACGGGCAGACATTTGTAAACAAAGTGACCCTCACGGGCAGTATAGGATACTTTTTAAAAATTCTGATTGTTTGATTCCCACCAGCTTTTTAAAATAGTGTAATTGGCCTTATTCTCGCATTATGGAACAATTGAACAATGTAGTTAGCAGGATGAAATACCTAGTTGCATACCAACTGAACTTCCAGGTTATAAGTAATCGACTTGCGATGCATATAAGCATGCAAGTTAAAAATTAAATAAAAATATTTAAAAATGTAATAATAAAATATAACTGTAACAATAAAAAAGTAAAAAAAGTAAATAACATTTAAAAAATGTCCATTAGATTCTCGCATTATTTAATCTGTCATTAAATTAGGCGAATATTTCTACTTCAAAAAAGTGGTGGCAATCAAGCAATTTGAATTTTAAAAAAGTAGCTTGTGTACAAAAAAAAATAAATAAAAATAAAATGAAATAAAATAAAAAAATAAATAAAAGGTAAGTAAAAATGTGATTTTTAAAATTTTTATCCATCGTGAATACTTTAAATTAAAAATATATATATATACATTTTTTCTTTTACTAATTAACACAGAATTTTATGAATAATAAAATAGTGCAATAAAAAAATCAACGATTTTTGAAGGAATTTTCCGAGCATTACGCAACGGTTAAGGGGTTAATGCAGCTTTACACATTTTCTATTACGGGGCCCTCTTTCTGAATTGCCACCTGTTATTACCAACTTATTGGTTTATAACTCATATACATGAACATTCATGTTTAGTTATTTTAGAATTACAGAATGGTAATAACTTAATATTATAAAATATCAAGGTATCATAGCTGGATAAGTTTTGGCCTTCAGGGCAGCATTTTTCTAAATATAAGTTAAAAGAAAAAAAGGACCTTATAAAAAAGTAAACTTCGTATTTTAATTTGTAAGCAGCACTTTGTAAAAAAAAAAAAAAAAAGCCATATCTAAGAGTTATACAGCTATCTTGATTTGTATATACTTTATGTAAATGGAATTCCTCTATTTTGATATAGAGACATGTGAAACAATTTCTGTTTGAGCATTATTGACATCATTCTCATTTGTTTTTGATAATGGCTTGGAGTGAGCCGAAACATGTCAACAATCTAATAAAAGTTATTTTACTGTATATTATATTGTTAGTTTACACCTTTTAGCATTTAAAAGAAATATGTTACTGACATCGATGTCATGGCTAAAGAAATACGTTATCATATGTAAACACAAAGTGTAAATTTTGTACACATTAACCGATACTTAAAATTATGTATGTTTAGTCTAAACCAGAGGTTCCCAAACTGGGGTACGTGAACACCTGGGGATACGTGGCGAGCTTGTTGGGAGTACTTGAAAATAATATTGGTAATGGCGTAAATCACAACAAATGACTCAACTGAAAACACATAAACAAAGATGATTGTTTTGGATTACAAAGTTAGTCTTATGTGTAACTAAAATATTTTACTCTCAAAACGGGGAAAAGGACCCATTGGACCTAGTCATTTATTGATAATTCAATGTCACTAGCTCCGCCTATCTTTAATCATATAACATGATTAAAGCATTATATCAAAACATCTATAGCATGCTGTCCTTCATTTATATGTTTTCCTTCATTTTCGCAAAAACTTTTATTGATCATTATACAATAATTGTATTTCAAACCCCTTTAACGATTTGTTCTTTCTGTAAGCCAAAAATACATCAGTTTCTGAAAAAGAAAAATTGATTGGACAGATTCTTCTCTACAATCTGATTTGAAAAAAAGAAATATCAATGACTTTGGAGTAGCAGTAAAAGAAGAGTTCTGAAAATTCTGTGATAAAGCAATAAAATACTTTTAACCTTTCACAAATACAGAGCTTATCAAAAGAGAATTTTCGTCTTAATCATATATTATTAAGAACAAATACCGCAATAAGCTTCATGCTGCTCCTGAGTTGAGAATATAAGTCTTTGTTTGAACCTGATTTTAAAAATCTCAGCTTCATGAAACAAACTCAAGGATCCGATTGCGAATATTAAAAGCCATGTTTGACTATTTGTAATCATGATCAAAAATTGTTATAAATTTTCATCGTAAAGTAATTAAAAATTATTTTAATACTATATATTAAATTCTTTTGATGTTAAGCTAATATTATACAAAGTAAAAATAAATTTAAAATGTAAGATAAAAAATTAAAATGTTAAATAAAAGGTTATAATCCTTCGATTCAGGCTCCTTCGATTCAAGAACTCCCCATTTCTTCTGTAAAAATGAATGCAGAAAAATATAAATCATGGTCAATTTAGAATTACATTTTTCTGAGAAAGGCTATCTCAAAATATTTTCTCGATAAAAGAGCCAGACACGTTAATCGCCTCTAAAATAAAAATTATGCAAACAATAACGAAATTTTCAAAAAACACCTTTTAAATTGGATTTTTATTAAAATAATAATAATAATAATAATAATAACTAGTAAACAGGAAACATTTGAAAGAGCGTAAGGATAGCTTACAAGTACGTCACGTAGGACAACGCTGATATAGATAACAGATATCGTCGCTACCATGTCAAACTAGCGAATGTGAAAAAATGCATTTTGCATTACTTTTAAAAATGGGTCGATTGGCACCACTAAATTTTATTAGAATTCCTCTCCCAGTAAAAATACTAATAAAATTTCTGGCCTTTTTATTTATTTAGAAATGCCGAATTCCCACCGGAAATTTCGGGAGAAAAATTTTACTTTAAGTTTGCAATGAATGCCTGTCATTAAATAAAGCAAAATTTTCTGTTTAAAATTTCGGATATGAATTCGGAATTTCTGAATGAAAAAGAATGCCAAACTGGCAAGCCTCGTGAAAAATACTTTTAAAATTTAGTGGTGACAATCGTCGCATTTTGAAAGTAATGAAAAATGCATTTTTTTCACATTCGATAGTTTGACATGGTAGCGACGATATGTATAAATGTCATTTTGTAACGTGCATATTTATTGGTATCTCACTTCATAATAATAATTTTAAATAAATTTTTTTGAATGAATTAATTTATTTTCTTGTTTCTTATTACGTTACCTCACACATATGCAGGCTAAGGAAATTGAATTCGTTTGGGCCAAAAATCTTCCTCATTTTCCCTCATCCATTTTATTATTATTATTATTATTATTGATAATCTGTGTAATTACATTAAGGGGATTGTGTTTACGAAGTAAGCATATACCATCAAAGATATTTTAGTGTATGTTATTTTAGCTTATTTCAAAAGAATTTACTAATTTAGATGGTTGTAACTTCTACACCTGCGTACCGCATATTAAGTAACAGTAACCATGCGACGAAATTATTGTAAACAAAGCTTTATCTGATGTCAGAAATCATAAAATTTTAAAGACGCAATACACGTTTTAAAAACAAGAAGATTTGCATTAATTTGCTACAGCTAAATGAATCTCAGTTTTCCAATAAATTTAAAAACTAGACATTTCCGCATGAAAAAAATAACAGTAACTTTAATTTTGATTGCTGCTTTTTTCCATTTTCACAGTTTCAATTGTAATTTTTAGTTCAACTATAGATATCTGTGGGGTTTTTTTTTCGTTTGGAGCCCTATAATACTATCCTATATGATAGCGGTACTATCCCTATAGTACCGCTAGAGAGTTTTAAATAAGTGGTTTTTTTTATTACATAACAGTCCTGCACATAAAATTTAGTATAGAAACAGTATCGTATGAATTAATCGAGCCTTTTATTCATCCGTCGATCAAGCGGTCTCAGAGACTGCTCATTGTAGCTATGTAACAATTTTTGTCACAGCAATTAAGGATTAACTTTCGTTACAGATTTTATTTCGAAATAATTTAACTCATTTCAACAGAATTTCTTAAATTATAAATTTGTATCTTCTATGTCTGTGTACCACAGATCAATACAGCAGCAACCATGCGACGAAATAATTGCTACCAAAGCTTTATGTCATTTCGAGAAGTCATAAAAATTAAAGACTCAATTTGTGTTTCGAAAACAAAAACAGATGCCCTAGTTTTTCTGTAGCTGAATGAAGCTAAATATGCCCGTAACTTCGAAAACTACGCATTTTAGCAGTAAAATAAAAAGTAATTTTAAAACTTCTCCTTAAATGTTTACCGAAGCACCAAAAGTTTGCCATAAAAAGTATTTCAATAAAGATAGAGGATAAATGGAGGAATTGAATAAAGTTTTGTAAACTAATGACATAAACAGGGGAACAAACGAAAATTCCGTTGCGCAGTGCTTAATGGTTTGGTGTCATGTCTGTTATGTTATTTTTTCACAAAATTTAAAGGGATCATCCCTTATTTACGTCGCTCTGCAAAAAAAAATGGGGAGGGGGTACAAAATGTGACACAGTGTGACAAAGAAAGGGGTGGGTTAACACGTTGTGTAAAATATGAAAACAATTAAGTAGGCATTGTTCGATATAAATTAAGTTGGCAAAAATTAATTTATTTTTACTCAGGATGTATTAAGTTTTTTTTTCTTTGCATTGCAACAACTTGAAATAGAAACACACAAGATCATGAAAGTTTTATGGAAATTATTTCAGAAGATAATATTAACATCTAAAATAATATTAATAATAATTGCATTCATTGGTGCACCCAGGATTATCGTTTGGGAGGGGCTAGTATATTTTATAGATCTTTAGGGGGCTGTATTGAGGGAATTTTTCTTCCATTAGACTCATTCCCTGACTTCGTTCTGTCTGGGTCTTGTCAGGCTAGCAGTTTTTTTTTTTTCTTTTTGTAAGACCAATAGTAATATTGTATGTTGTATGTTTCTTGACAAAAACTTTAGAAATTTATTTTCATTTAATAAATAAAAGACAAATATCCCCCCCCCCTTTATAGAACTTTAAAAGTATGATATTTTTAATATTTTTCTTTATTTCTAAGTGATATTCAATTTTTTACTAAGCCTTCATTTGAACCTGTCTTTCTGATTATTTATTTTGTAATTTCTTATACCATAGATTGCAAACATATAATCTGAAAAATGATGTACTTTAAACTGTTTGTATAACTATGAACGCAGTATTCTTTTAAAATAATTTGAAAATTATAAGTAATGTTGCTTAAGAAATATAGTGATATTTTTAAGAAATTGACAGAGTCTGGACTGGTTTTACTGACTTTTGCTCGGGACGAACTTTTAGCTTTTACACTGGACCGCTGGCAACGACCGATGCCAGTCCAAGATAACTTTTTTTCGGCCCGAGCCTGTCCTGGGTCTGAAAATTTCGGTCATGGGAAATTGGTATATTTGAATGATACTTTTGAGCAGCAGATTAATGATCAGCCGATAGTCAATAAAAAATAGTAAACTATTTCAAAAACATTTTGGACATTCAGCCACTGCACTTCATATTATGGCAGTTATGGATATGAAAAAAATGAAAAACTTTTTAATTGCCATATAATAAACGTGTCCATATTTTTAAGAAAATTTTAAAATATGAAATATTCTGAAGCAAAATTAATATTTTCCCAAATTTTCGTTTTTCTAATGACAAAAAAATATTAACCTTTCATAATTTTGGGAATCTTTAAATTGTTAGTCTAATCTCGGTGGCTGGGAGGGGCTTCATTGGGGGAGCTCCCATAGCTCCCCCAATGCCACTGATTGCATTGTTTCAAGCTCTAAATAACATGTGCAAAAAAAAGTGATGTTACAATAGAAAAAGGCGAGGCTAATGAAAAAGACGGGTGGCCGCATTACGTTTCGCGTTCGTCTTCCTTCGGAGAGCTAGAGTCAAGTGATGCTCTTTTCGTGCACCTGAATTCGTGCTTTTCCTGCACTTGCGTTACAAAAAGAGCATCACGTGACTCAAAGCGGACCGAAAAGCGACGACCGTGTAACACAGTGGGATAGCCTGTCTTTTCGTTAGCCTTCAAGAATTGGGGGTGGTCACGCAAGTCTGATAACCTGTGATATACGGCAACGGAAGGAACAGTAAGACACGAAATCTGCGTAACGTAATTAAAGTATGACACCAAACTTGTAATGGCGCAAGCATTACATAAATGAAAATTCTCATTTTTTACAAAATTTTACCAAGAGTTTAAAGTTACTTTAGAAATTGTAAGTTAAAAATAATTAAACAAAAAATGTGACGTCACAATAGAGAATAAGGTAGCCCTAGAACTCCTAGCCCTAATAGGGAAGAGAAGTTTCACGCGAGTATGACAACATGCGACATAAGAGAAAGAAGGGTAAAAAAAAAAATCAGTAAATTCGCTTAACATAATAAATGGTTGGTTGGTTTGTTGTTTGATTTATGACGGCCGATTATCTACTCGAGGGATATAGGCCCTAGGAGGAATGCCCTCCGTGGGGTGTCATTCTAGGGGATCCTAACCCGTATTTACGGAAAGGTTCGAAGAAAACCACGGACAACTCCGAACGGTTAGGTCGACGAGCGCGACAGGGATTTGAACCCCACTTCCTGTCTACCAGCTTTTGAGAGCCGAACCTCTCAGCGACTGGTGGGGCCCGTAATAAATGAATGAGCCGAAATTGGTAACGGTATAGATGAAAATTCTCTTTTTTCACGAAATTTTATTAATATAAAGTTACAGAGGGTTGATACGCTTTTATCACAAATTTTTAATAGAATTTTTCGCCTCATTTAAATGCAGAAAAGTAATACGTATCCTGCAATTAAACGAGGCGTGTACAATTTCTGCTATTTAAATATTCAATAGAAAAACTCTATTAAAAAATTGTGGTAAAAACGTTCGAACCCTGAGTTATTTGAGAAATTGTGTGTTAAAAACAATTAATAGCTTCCAATAAATTACCATAAAATTAAATAAATAAACAAAAGAAAACTTAGTATTCCATATTACCGGACTATTCCATAATAGCCGAAGTTCCCCTAATAATGGAAACTAATGAAAAGTCATTCAAAAAAACTTTCTGGGAAAGTTCTTAAAAGACAACATTACATAAGAAAATAAAGTGAGTGACCTTCATTAGGCTTTATTTATTTATTTTTATGATTGGTGGTTGATTAAGTGCATACTCGTTAAAGGCATTATTTATTTACGTCCAAATAAACCTGTAACTACCAGGATTTACAAAATTAAATATCTATGTAATATGTTTCAGTTTCATTTATTATAATATTTTTTATTAGTGCAGAGACTAGCTAATCCTTAAGTAATAGGTTTGAACTTTTGTTGTACTGCGCATCACAATAGTATGTCTAGATAGTTTGTGGAACTTTTTTCGCTGAAAAGTTTTTAAAGGACTGTAAATTTTAAGACATGTATATGAGAACATTTATGAAGATTTTATTTCCATATTAATAGCCTGGCCAAATATGTAGAGCATAGATGTCCTCCCGGTTCCCTTTATTAAGGCCTCAAAAATACAGTGTTCAATCTCTATAGATTTTAGTGGAGAATTTTCCTGATACATTATTGATTAAGACTATATATTTTAGGGGTACTTTTATGTTAACTGGGCTACAGTGATAACTCGCCAAATCTTGTTTCAATTGGCACCTTTTGAATTACAAACAAATAACTGTCTATTTAACAATGATTTGAACAACTAATGATACATTTTTACAGATTCTAAATAATATTAAAATATCTTAGAGTTTTATATAACGTAAGTTTCTATTTTTGTGTATATAAAATTAGATAAGAAACTTTCATTTTGAAATAAAATGTTTCTAGTTTATATCTTATTTTAACATTTTTGTGATGGCCGAAGCCTAATCATTAATAAACCCGATTATTTGAGATTTTGCTAATTGTGTTGATATGTTCGTTTTTACGTATTTTATACAGGGCCGCAACCAGTCGGCAGAGTCAGGGGGGAGGCTTTGAAATGATTTGATGGGGATAATTTACAGCTTGTCTTTACCCCTTCTATTTTAAGGATATATAAATATAGACAGAAGAAGAAAGCAAGTCCCCACTGTTATAAAACTTTTGATTATAAAATTTTAAAATTCTTAAATTTAATAAATGATGTTATTCGTATTGAAAGATTATGAAGTCTAGAGAGGGCTCAAGAAGTTACTAGGAGGGGCTCAGCCCACCCTGCCCTCATCTGATTACGGCCCTGATTTTATAATGATTATATTTTAGCTATTTTTAAGTAAGTTTTTTAAGATATTATATTGCAATGCTGAAATATTGGCGATTTGTTATCAGCTAATGTTAGAAGATTGGCGAGAAAAAAAGAGTTGGCAAGATTAAAAAAATTTTGGCGATCGCTGGTGGCCAGCTAACATAAAAGTAGCATTTTAAGGGAACTAACTTAATTGCTCCATTTTTTGCGGAGGTGAAAGAAACATTTGTTCCATGGTAGTGCAGTTTTAATTTGTTAATTTAAAAAAAATTATATACTTGTTTTTGTTTTTTTTAGTCTAAATGTAAAAGTGAAAAAATTACAAAAAGTTTTTTTCTATAAATATGGAAAATAAATAATGTTATACATTTAAAATTTGTCTGCAATTTCATTTCTTAAAATAAAAACTTTGTTTGTAACTATGTACATTACAGATTTTTAGGAATTACAATATAATTTATAAAATGTTCAAAAAACAACTCAATAAACAGTTTTTGATGATGATGTTAGAGATAGAAGGTGGAACAAATATATACTAGTGTCGTACAAATAACTAAACTATTTCCTTATCACAAGAAAATCATATCTTAGTAGAAAGCTTCTTTCTATAAATATTTATGTATGTACTTTACTTTTTAAGCCAATAACAATTCATAATTTACTGTGACGTTAAGAGGATATTGTCTATTGGGATTATTTTCTCTTTATTTATTACTAGCATGCTTCGCCCGCTACGCTGGTCGGTTTCTGAAAACGAACCTTGAATTAAACTAAATATATCGGCGAATTTGAATGTGGATCTTTACCTAAAATGTCCTTCAACATTGTTGAAAACGATACGAACGCCATTACGCTATCATATTTTCTAATGTGAAGACAAAATTTTATCTGTTAAGGATCAACTCTTTTAGTTGATCGTTTACAGTAAAATTTGTTAAAGAACGATACGCAATATACTAAAACAATACCTGAAAAATTATCTTACTAACAATACAAATTTCATAAAAATCCGCAAAGTGGAACTTTTTTTAAAAAGGCTAAACTTTCATAATCGGATTCACCTGATCATAGAACTTTTCCCGATAATTTTATAACTAAGTAATGTAGAATGATATGGAATTATACTGAAACCATCCCTAAAAATTTATCTAACTAATCATGCAAGTTTCATCAAAATCCGCACAGTGGAACTTTTTAAAAGGGCTAAATTTTCATAATCGGGTTCACCTAATCATAGAACTTTTCCCGATAATTTTATAACTAAGTAATGTAGAATGATATGGAATTATACTGAAACCATCCCTAAAAATTTATCTAACTAATCATGCAAGTTTCATCAAAATCCGCACAGTGGAACTTTTTAAAAGGGCTAAATTTTCATAATCGGATTCACCTGATCATAGAACTTTTCCCGATAATTTTATAACTAAGTAATGTAGAATGATATGGAATTATACTGAAACCATCCCTAAAAATTTATCTAACTAATCATGCAAGTTTCATCAAAATCCGCACAGTGGAACTTTTTAAAAGGGCTAAATTTTCATAATCGGGTTCACCTGATCATAGAACTTTTCCCCATAATTCTATAACTAAGCAACGTAGAATGATGTGGAATATACTGAAACCATACCTAAAAAATATCTAACTAAGTATGTGAGTCTCATCAAAACCAGCCCAGTAGAACTTTTTTCAAAGGCTAACCTTTCATAATTTTATTCTCCTGATTATAGAACTTTCTTCTATAAATCTATGACTAAGCAACGTAGAATGATATGCAATATGCTAAAACCATACCTGGGAAAGTATCTAACTGACAATGCAATTCCCATCAAAATCTGTTCAGTTTAACTTTTTTTAAAAGACTGATATTTCATGATCGGTTTCACCTGATTATAGAATTTTCCCCATAGCTCTAGAACTAAGCAACATAGAATGTTATACATTAAAATCTTTCCAGAAAAATTATCTAACTAACAGTGCAAGTCCCATGAAAATCCATTTAGGAGAACTCAAATTATAATATAAGCAGCCGGAACGAAATCCCAATAGTAGATAGATAATTTTATGAATGACATTTTCTCTTGAAATGTGACGTAATTTTGGATGATTCCTAGTTACATTTTACAAAACTACTGCAAATAGACATGAGATCAAAATTTTAGTTTTTAGTACAATTACTAAGAAATAGTTTGATAAATAATTTGTTCAGGATCTTCAAGTTGTGATTTTGAAAAATGGTCATCTGCATTTTGGAAAAAGAAAGTATTTAACATTTTTATTTATTTCATCAAGTTATATAAAACAAACGTGAAACCATAACATAAATTATATTTTACTGAACATGAATTATAATTATGAACTAATATTTATGAACCTCATATTATTAGGTTGTGAAAAATATTATAGCAATTTATAACTCATGGCTTTCACGATTCCGACTTTTTAGTACTTTTTTTTTTCTTTTTTTCGAATAGTAATTTTCGCCTTATTTAATCGTAGAATTTCTATCATGAAAAAAGTAAAATATTACTATTCGGAAATAGTGGTAGTTGAAAGTACGAACTATGCGAGCCAAGAGTTACAAACCGCCATTATTTTTTACACAGCTGAATATATTTATGAACCGTAACATGGATTACACTTAATACCAATAATTATATTTAAAAAAAATCAAATCGACATAATATCAAAATTTCAGTTTTTAGCACGACTACTAGAAAATGAGGGGGTCGGGGCAAGAAAGTGCCAAGCCACATTTTTGGTGAAATAAATCTAACACCGTAAACTGTCGCTGAAAATTGTAAATTATAACATCCAACATATAATTTGTTTCTAATGTCACTTGGTGGCAGCCTATGTGACAGGTTTCGTTTTTGCCCCAGATGTTTATGCCCCCAATGAAGATAGCTAATTGACAGAAAAACGTAATAGTAATATCATTAAAGTAATGCCATATTGTTACTCAGAATATCTCAAATGTTACTAAGACATTGGCGAAAAAACTTTAGGTTATATATCTTGATTTGAGTATTAGATCAAATTTTCAAATTGAAATATCTCAGAAGTTCAAAAATGTGGGTTGGCACTCTCTTGCCCCGACCCCCTCAATTTGATAAATAATTTATTCGGGATCCGCAAGCTGTAACTTTGAAAAATGACTTCCGAATTTTAGAGAAAAAAAAAATACTTATCATTTTTATTTATTTCTTCAAGTTGTATAAAACAAACAGAAAACCCCAACATGAATCCTGGCAAGAATCCAACATTGTCTAGGCACTGATTTAGATTTATTTGTTAGAATTGTTTTCTTTTAGACATTTTACCGAAAAAACACTGAAATAAACAGAAATCTAAAAGCCATACATACATCTTCGCCTTAAAGCTTATCTAAGTTTAGATAGAGTTTTGTACGAACTGGATAAAGAAGTAATGTTATGCTATAATTTACACAGCACTTACTCAGATAAGTTGAACAAAAATTTCTTCGTGTATATTTAAAGTTGTTTTATTCAAAATATTTATTTTTTCAATTTTGATTGTGTGGTTATGGTTTAGATATCTATTTATTTGATTGAAAGGATATGTTTAAAAAAATCTATTTTAATTATTATTTTTTTTAATCAAGATGTCTTGTACACATTAGGAATTGTGCAAGATGACTATATAAATTCAGCTATTCATTTATAAATGTTTTAAATTTATCTCAGGTACTAATATTAAATAATTGTTTTTTTAAATGCTGAATGCTTTATTTATTTATTTATTTATTTTAATCTTATGAAAGATATTTTTAATGCGTATCAGATATCTTCATTTTCGTTTCATTTTATAGCAATTTTCGAAAGCTTTTCTAAAAAATAAATTTTTGTCTTTAATTCTGAATTTGCAATGAAATTATTTGTTTTATTTAATTATTTTTTTTAATCCTCCTTTAAAAGAGACTAAATATGCAATAATATTTCGAATAATAACATCATTTTGAAGTAACACATTTTAATCTCGAGAAGTTTTTTTATTATTTCTTTATTTTTATTTTTATTCTATTGAAATTTAATACATGTATAAAAAACCAAAATTAATATGGTATTAATATCAAACGATAGCAAATTACGATAGTTATTTTATCTTGAGATGATAACGACCATTATTTTGGAAATTTTCAAGCGTCGGGATCTTTTTTACCATTTTCATCTTATCATTATTTTTTTCCCAAAAGCAGTGTAAGAAATGACTTTAATATTCAATAAATACCTCTTATCTGAAAAGACCATTAAGTTTTAAAACTTTTCTTTCCAACATATTTCTTCTGATATTTTCTTCGTCTTGCTCTGTTGCTAGCAGTTAATGTTGTCGTTTTATTCAATGCTAGCTAAAGTGCCAGAAAATTCTTTCCAGACGCATTGATTGACTTTAACCGAAAGTTTAGATCAAAGAGATACGACGCGAATTGGATTTCATCCAATCTGGAAGAATTTTCAGGTTTGCTGTGTATATGCAAAAAAGGAAGATATTCCAAAATTGTTGGCTAGGCTAATTTTATGCAGATAACTCGAAAATATTCTTCTTTTATCCGAAATATTCAATTGAACATGATCCAAAAAATGAATAAATCATAAGTTAAAAAAAAAGACAAATTATAATATATTAAAAAGCTGGATAATGTTGAAGGACCATTGATTGAAATAAATACCTTTTTTAAAAGAAATAAATTAAATTGCGAGTGATTTTTTTATCAGTTTGTTTTTTAAAAAAATTAAATGGATATACAGTTTTAAATCCAACTTCCTGGCAAGAAAAAATCGATTCAACATTTTCCTGAGGATCGAACCCACATCCATTCAGTCACCGCGCGGAACTGAAAGATGGCGAATTTATCAACCATGCTACGATTCAATTGAAGAATAACAGCTTATTTCTGAAGCAATCGATGACATTTACGTCATCACATATGCGATGACATTTATGTTCGTTTATTGTACAAATGTTTTTGACCCCTGAAGAGTGGCGATGGCAAATTTTAAATATATATTTTTTTTACAGAATATTTTATCGTCACCAGAAATACGTCACGCTACCAAAAATTAGGTCAGTTGTAACGCAGGAAGTGCGTTTGAATTGGATTGGAAGATTTGAGCCGAAAGAACTTGCAAAGCAATTTAAATAAAAGCTTGTAGGAAGAAAATCGTCGTTCGCAATAGATATGCTTCCACTTAATATCGATGTATCGAAATATAAATAAAATTTCTCCAATACTCAAAAAATATTTGCTTCTTTAACCATCGGTATATCTGCCGGTCAGATCTGTATTGTATGCCCATATTGATTTGATTGACAAACGCATTCAAGTTTTTTTTTCCCCAATAATAAATAAAATATCGAATCGAGGCAAAGATGGAATGGACTCTTTAAACAAGAAAGAGATATGACGAAGATCTGGATTTCATCCAAACTGCAAGAATTTTCAGGTTTACTGTGTATATGCAAAAAGAAGATATTCCAAAATTGTCGGCTAGGCTAATTTTATACAGATACTAGAAAATAAAAAAGGAAATCATTGTAATGTTTCCACTAAATATAATTTCTACCAATGTATCGAAATATAAATAAAATTTCTTTAATACACAAAAAACATTTATGCTTCTTTAACGATCGGTATATCTGCCGGTCAGATCTATATTTCCATATTGATCTGATTGACAGACACATTTAAGTATCTATTTATTTTTCAAAAATAAATAAAATAAAATATCGAATCGGGGGGAAGATGGAATGGACTCTTTAAACAAGAAAGAGATATGACGAAGAGCTGGATTTTATCCAATCTGGAAGAATTTCCTGTGTACATGCAAAATTTAAGACATTCCAAAATTGTTGGCAAGGCTAATTTTATACAGATACCCGAAAATGAATTTATTCTTCTTTTATTTAAATGCGCTATGAAACATGATCCAAAAAATAAAATAATAAATCGTTGCAATAAATATGTTTCCTCTAAATATGATTTCTATCAAGATATAAAAAAAAAACAATAAAATTTCACCAGCACACAAAAAACGTTTATGCTTCTTTAACGATCGGTATATCTGTTAGTTAAATCTAATTACAGATTATATTGATAAGATTAACAGACGTATTTAATTATTTATCTATTTTTTCAAAAATAAATATAATGTAATAAAAGATCGATTCGGAATGAGGGTGGAATGAACTCTTTAAGCATGAAAGAGATACGACGAAGAACAGGATTCTATCTAATTTATCAGAAAATTCTGTGTATATTAAAAAAGAAAAGACATTTCAAAACTGTTAAGTATTTTATATAGATACCCGAAAATGAAATTCTTCTTCTTTTTTATGAAATGCGCAATAAAACGTGTTTCAAAACTTGGAAAAGATAATCGTATTAATAGATACGTCTCAACTATATATAATGTTCATCAATGAATCATAAAATGAAATTTGAGCAATCAGGGTCGGTACGAGTGCTTACTTTTTTTTTCCTTTTAAATACCAGTATTTCTATAATGAAAATTTTGCTGTATGTAATCGCAGGTTATTAAAAAATAAATGGACAACGTGAAAATAGCACAAATGTAAATATGTACGCGTAGAAAAAAGCAGACAGCTGTTTCGAAGATTCTAAAGCTCTATCATCAGTACAAAGGTAAAAATTAACAGATATAAGTGTTTAAAATATAGACGTATGCAAGCGATGCAGCTCGCAGCTCGCGGCCAAGAGTGGAATGGCGGTAAGTGTTGAAAAACAAACATGGAAGTCAAGAATTCCCGCGTACTCGAGGAGACCGATAAGAAGCGCTTAGCCAATCTGGAAGAGCTTAAGCAGAAAGTGGAAAAAATTGGTGGGATAGAGGGAAATAACAGTCAGACTGTAGAAAAATTGTGTGCACTGGACATATCATTAATCAAACTGTTAGAATTCTTCCATATATGATAAGTTTCGTAAATTGATGACCTTTTATGAATTATTAAACTTTCGGAAAAGTTGAAATTGAGATTGTTAGACAAACAATGGTTAGCAATAGCTGAGCGTTGCAATTTGATGATTCTTTAATGTCATCATTTTTAACATTGGTTTAATACTCCCCCAAATGGAGCTTAAAAGGTCACTTGGTTTGATCTATATACTTTTTATCACATTATTTTATCACTATCATTTTTTAAACTGGAGATATAAACACATGAATTGGAGATATAAGCATCACATAAATCGAAGAAATCATCGATTCACGGCATCCATGTTGGGTAATTTCGCCCAAAAACCAATCTGCATCAGTTCACATAAGGATAGAATTTCATATGAAATTTCATCTTATTCTACGCAGTAGTTCACGAGTTAAAGCTCCCAAAAAATTTGTGTCACATAGAAACAGACAGACTCACGAATGAACATATTCTAAATCTGTCAAATCGTGTTCAGGAAAAAACGTATAAATCCGTTGAAAGAAGTAAGTCAACAATTTTCACGAATCCAATACATTCTTCTTGTATAGTTTGAAGAAGGTAACAAAAATATTAGCAATTATTAATTTCGAAATTTGGTACTGCTGAAAAATGGATTGGTCTAGCTATTCTCCAGATAAATGAAAACTACAAATAATAGATTTAAAATAGATTTACTAAATATTTCGATGAGGTGCCGGAATAGGTTCAAAGAATATTGATTCACCCTTAGATATCTTTGGTCCTATAGCTTGTCAGAAGATCATAATACGTTACTCTTTATTTACTTAGTTAATTTTCTAAAAGTTTCTAGACTGTAAAAAGTTATAACAGACTTCATTAACTTAATATTTCCGTGACTTCTCAGACGAACTCATTTAAAATTTTATTTTTAAAAAGATCACAGTAATTGAATTAATTTTTTTTTTCTCTTCGATACTACATTAAAAATTGTAATTAATGGATCTTCTTTTCATATGAGCCATATCCGAGATCAAAAAACCGATTTTGACTCGTTGATAAAAAAAAAAAAAAAAGGTTTACATATACTGTTGTATTCGGACTCAAATTAAAAGTTAAAGTTTAAATGGAGAGATATGACGCAAATTGGATTTCATCCAACCTTAAATAATTTCCAGATTTGCTGTGTACATGCAAAAAGGAAAACGTTCCAGAACTATTAGCTAGGTGAATTTATGCAAATATTCGAAATTAAATATATTTCTCCCTTATCTCAAATGCACAATGAAACGTGATCCAAAAACTGGAACATACAAGGCATGAGGGGCCTTCCCCTCATTTCAGAGGGAGGTGGGACTCATGGTCGTACGTAGGATTTTCATTAAAGGGAGCCAGATTCGTACGAAAAGTGACCAAGATCACATACAGAAAATCACATACAGAAAAGTGACCAAGATTCGTACTTTTTCAAAGCTTTAGGGAGGGTAGCCCTCCTGCTCTGCATCCGTACCCTATCCCTTCCACTTAAAAAAAACTGCGTCATCAGAAAGCTGATGATTAAAATTTTATTGTAACAACTTAGTAATCCATATATATATATATATATATATATATATATATATATATATATATATATATATTAGAACTTAATATGTTTTTGAAATTCATAGATATTATAATTATATATATATATATATATATATATATATATATATTCAAGAGAAATTTATTACTGATGTCATGCTCGAAACAAGGTACTTTAAAACCATTAATGATGACCGACCATCTTTCTTTTAGACATCTTATGACGTACGAATGATGTTATGACAAATAGCCAAGAATGACTAAAAGAACTGTATTTACATTTCAACGGTACTCATGAGCCCTATTATCTCTTAAAGTTGTGATAAATTTTCTTACGATACCCTGTACATAGATGTGAATAGAACCTAGTTCGAAATTTTATGCATGAAGTTGAATCACTTCAGCATAATTGATGAAAGTTTTCTATGAATAGATAGAAAAGGGGGAGGGGTCCCAGAATAATACTTGCCCCGGGGCCCTAGATAGTCTAAGTCGGGCCCTGTGGAAAAAAACTGTACCAAAAAATATTTCAACTAAATGTAAATTTGGACAACATAAGGCGACAGCCACCAGTATTTGATCAAATAAGAACATTACTTTCTGAACACATTGTGTAAGGAAAATATTGTAATCATGATTTGTATGCATGTGTACACTGAAAAAAAAAGTTGATTTTACAGTATTACCACTTATTTTACAGTTTATTACTGTTAATTTTACGGTATAATACTAGCAGCTGGAATGCCAGTATTATACCGTAAAATCAACATTCTTTTTTTTTTTTTTTTTTTTTTAGCAGTGTATGTGTGAGTGAACACGACAATTCCCAAACGGTACTTCCGATTCAGCTTCTATTTGGCGAATATGTTATAGAATACTGTCGCAAGAAATGTGTGGATTTTCGTATACAACGGCAGACAGATTAGGTATTTTAATCCATTTTCAAACCGTTTTGAAACTATTTTTTATAATGAAAATCACCAAGGAAATGTGACAGCGTATAATTGATAAATATTGCGGCTATATAATTAGTATCGCTGTGGTAAAGTCTCCAGTTTCAAAACGGAGGTTCAGCGTTCTAATTAAAAACCCATCACATCAGTGACACCTAGTGTTGCCACGTGTCCGGATTTACGCGGGACGTTCCGATTTTCAGAGGCTCCAAGACCTGTCCCGCGTAACCATTGCACGGGACGTCAAAAGTCCCGATTTTTCATGATGTACAAATTCTTTTAAATTTCTTTTCGTACCATCCTATTGGATTGTATCGAAATGGAACTTAATTCAATAAAAGAAGACAGAAACTGTCTAAAACACGAAAAACTTTTATAGTCCTTTTGAAAAAAATACTTTATAAATCTACCTGTCTATACGGAAAACTGTCTAAAATGCAATTTTTGGCGGTTCATGGCGATTCTGTTTTCAAGGTTTTAATGTATTTTGTTAAATAAATCTTGTGAAAACGGACCTGTTTATAACGAAATTCTGTTTTAAAAGTAAGAATTTCATTGTCCCAACAATTCCACTTTCACAGATTTTACCTTGATCAGACAGGTTTCCATCTTATCCGGTATAATTGTATGGTATTCTTACCGTAGGCAAATGAAAGTTTTACGTTTAAAATAGGATTCTGTTATAGACAGGCTTTACTTTATTTTTATGTTCCGATTTAGAAGCCGTTGTCATGCTTTTTTTGTCTCCGTGTCCCGCTTTTTGTGACACTGGCAACACTAGTGGCACCTGTCCCCATCTCACTCATATCAGCATTCAGAATTTCCAGAGGAGTCATAGCAGATTTTGTAGAGCTCCTTTCATTTGCCCTTCTCAATGTATTATGTTCAATTAATGATTTTCTTCATTTTTTTTTTAAATGATGACAAAATTTGTAAAAACTGTGATTACCACATATGTCTACACTGTGTCGATAACACCTGATTCTTTTCGTAATGTACAAAATCACATTTCGCTAATAGTTTATCCCCTCGTGCTATTAGTTAATTACACATGATATACATGCATGTTGATCATACGTCTTCATGGGTTGCCACGTTTGGCTAATATTAGCCAATTTTTTATTAAAAATATCTACTAGACATTCTGAATAGTAATGTTTGCTTTATTTAATGACCGACATTCCGTGATTTAGTAAAGCGGAAATTACTATTAGTAATTTTTGGTAGATATTTTGAATTTAAAAAAATCAACTTGGCAACACTGCGTTTTAAATAGTGTGAAATTTTAAAAAAAATTGGGAGTGCTCAAGTAGTCCGTTTAAAATAAACTGAACAATTAGAATTATCAATAATTAATAAAATATTTATGAGAAAAATTAATCGTTCAAACTAAATACTAATGCCATCACTACGAAATAAATATTTTACCTATTTTAGATAGATTTAAGAAAGAGAATTACGATTATAAAATTAATGAGACAACGGGGAATTCATAGCGCAATTCACCCCTGATATAATAAGAGGTTTTCGAAGAAAATAAACAGAATCACTGCGTGTAATTGTACTTCAAGCTACAGTTCGCAAGAGTTAAATCTTCTGAAATCAATACTAAAGTGAAAATAAGAAAGGAAAATCATATGTTAATCATAGATTATGAAACACTTTCAAACACATTCAGAAATAGTGTAAAAAAATTTCACCATTTAACAAGGTGAAATATGATATCTAAAGTAAACAAAGTCAAAGTCAAACCGGGCGGGGAGGCCTACCTTTCGTCTTAAGCTCAACTAGCCCCACCCATCTAAAGTAAACAGTTTGGAAAACGCATGACGCATCTGAAAACCCATTTAGCAATTACTATCAGTAGTCAGAAAAGTATTCGAATTTTGTTGTGAATCCCTGTATATGATCGACAGATTTTTATATAAACTGCATAGTATGCTAAAATTAAGTTCAGTTACGAAACGCATAGCAGTTGAAAGTTCACCTTCAGCAATTTCCTTCAATAAAAGGAAATGTACTCGAATTGTTTTGTGTAGTCCTGTATATGATCTATATAATTAATACACACCAAATAATATGCAAATATTATAATATTTGTAATAATAAATTAATATAATAATATTTTAATAATATTTTTAAAAACACATACCACAGCTGAAAACGCACCTGTAGCAATTTTCGCTCATATACAGTACTGTAACCAAATTCTTTGTGTTTCCTTGTAAAAAAACTGTAAATGCTATGCACACCATATTATACAGTAAGCAATTATTAGTGCACCTCACTGCTGTATATTATTTTATATATGTTTGAAATAGTATAACATCACAAGTGGACCTGTGCGATTTTTTAGCAATATCTAATATTTTTTTAGATGCAGGTTTAAACTTCTACAACAAAATTAAGGACTAAAAATATCTACAAACAACATTAGTCTAGCCAGAATATCATCTCATTTATTTGATCAAAGTTACGATAAAAACTGATCGAAAAAAGCAAACGCAAAAAATAAATAAATAAATAAATAATATCAACCGTATTTTAAGTGCATTAGAGGGTGACATTGACACCATCTGTTCCGAAAAAAAAACGGGATGAAGAAAATAAATTGAGCATTTGAATTTAAATTTTGCGTTTTAATCATAAGTATAAAAATAAACCTGTGCAGCAACTATGTCCTACTTTATCTTTATCGAAATTTTTTTCATATATAATCATTGTTGCGGTATTTTATTTTTGTGGCAACACTAATTTGAGGAAAACCTTTCATTTCAGTTATGAAAGCAGTGCCGATTTAATTTTTAATCAAAATATTGTGCTATCCTCTAAAAAAGAACCAGAGTGAAATGTTTCCAAAAAAACCTATCCTAGTACTTCATCAAACATTTCTCTGAAGTAATTTTTTTTTGTTTTGTCCTGTTTTTATGTGCCATTTATAAAAATAAAAATACTATAAATACCTGAGGAGTGCTTATTTAGTTTTAAAAGAATTTAAATTAACAATTACAGAATTCTGGAAGAACACGGGCTTCATTTTTACAGATTTTCTTGTTATAATATAATTTTAGAATGATGTACACAATTTTCTTTATCTTTTTTTATGTCAAACCATTAATAGGTAAGAAAATGCTTCATCTTTAGCTGAGTATGTCAGGTGTGGTTTTTTTTTTTTTTTTTTTTTTTTTTTCCAGGTAACATGGGTTATTTTTTGAAAAGTGGATTTTTTTCAAATTCCCGCTTAATTGGCTGCCATTTTGTAAAAAAGTGATAAAATGACAAATGCTCAACATTAAAACCTTAGTCAGAACAAGCTGTAAAAATTTAGCCATATTTTATTTTTGTGCATCTTTATTAGACTTTAGAGAAAATTTCATTTTTTTTTTTTTTTTAGAGGACAGCACAACACATGTTTTAACGAAATGTGAGTGTATTATGTGAGAAACCGCTTCAAAATACTTTCATATGGTATCTCATTTATCGTTCTGCGTTTTTTGTTTGCTTAAAAAAAGGGACGTTGACAACAGAAATAATATATAGAATTAAAATACATTACAAACGAATTTTCCCCATAGACCGTAATGTAACGGGATTCGTTTGAGTGTCCCTTCAAACGAACTGTAAATGATAAACACTCCTTCAATAAGGAATATGGCATGGAAAATCTCGATAACATATACCAATTACGTGACAATCCTAGTATATTTACCTGAGTTAGAGTACGGACAGACAGACTTACAAACCGAAGTCATAAACACTTTTCAACTAATGTTGGAAAGACTTATCAATGAAACTGAAAGTTGAAAACTTCAAATATTAAATAAAACAACTTTAAAATAAAAATGCAACTTACGCAGCTGATTTTAATACCCTTGATCTGCAAATTTACACATTAGAAATATAACCAATATTTATAGTGCTTCTTTATGCACAGTCCTGGAAGAAAACAAGAAGAATAAATCATACATCAAGCATAGATTACGAAACAATTTCCAGTACTAACAGAATACTGTTAATAAATTTAATAATATACATATATATATAATTCAGTAAAAATTAACTTTCAAAATCTGCTATCCACATCCGGTAATGTGCGCGATATTTTTCATGTAATAGTATGCGATCTATCGAATTTTTTCACTCCACATAGTACACACAAAATTAGATAAGTTTAGAAATGCATACCACAGCAGAAAACTCACATCTACCTAGAGGTCTGCACGGGCCGGCCCTGTGCAGACCCCATACCCAGCTCGGCTAAATGAAGGCAAATTTTCAAAATGGCCGTGTTGCGCAGATAAAACAATTAATCAGGCCGACCAGCCCAATATAACAAATTTAAAAGGATCGAACCAAGCTGGTAAAATATGAACAATTGTCAGGGACCGGGAGGTATACTATGCTCTACAGACTTGGTTTCCTTGTCTGAGCAATCCCTCATAGACAATCAAATCAAATCAAATGGACATGAATGGGATGCGAAATATGCTGCACGAGCTGATGCTAGCTTGACAACGTCAATAGAATATAACATGTCCAGCCTAGAGCTCGGCATCAGACAGTTACATCGTGCCTGAGCCCTGGCTTAATTTTTTCAACAGACTGGGGTCAGGCCGGGATCTGGTATACATTTTATTTTAAATACTCGGTTAGGGCCGGAACTGGACTTAATTGTCCCCAGGACGTGTCGTGCCAGCAATTCGTTTTGTAAAAGTAGTAATAGCAATAATGAACTTCTGCTAACGGAATCTTTGGAAATATACTTTAATAAATTATAGAGAAACATTTTTTCTACTACTACATAATTATTGATGAATTGAAGAGGAAATCCCATATAATCCTATGGGATTTCCTACTCAATTTATCAATTATTGCTGTAACTTTTTGAGTTTTGACGATATTTCCCTGGTATTTTTATATGAGTTTTCCTGTAGTATTAAGTATCTAATCATGACAAAAATAAAAAAATTCTGTAGTTCGCGGATGCGCAGTTAAAATTTGTTTCATACAAAAACCCATATCTCATGAAATATTCAATATATTAATATTTTAATTACAGTATACTATTTCTACGATTCTTTGTCAAGTTTTTTGGAAAGCGGCGTTAAATTCGGCTAATGTTGTATAAATATTTATGATGATAACAAAGGTCCTTTGTTTTTAAGTATATTCAATTTAACATCATATTCTGAAGATAGACATAGAAGTTGACCGAAACGTCAATCTGGTGTATTTTTAAGTTTTAATTATACATAAATATTTATACACCATTTAGTAATAACGTGTGATTTACCTTGCACAAAAATTATATACGATAATGTTTTGATGGTGTAATGGTCCTGCTCAATCAGTGTTATGCGATTTTCAAATTATTTATTAAAATATAATATTTCACCTTATTAACCGTGGAAGTTTTTTTACGGTATTCTGAATGTGTTGAAAGGTGTTTCGTAATCTATGCTTGACCCACGGTGATTATTTCTTGTTCATTTTTTATATTTCATTTATTTCATTTTACCATTCAATGATTTCAATTTGACTAGCAAAAAAATCAACTTCAATTAGAACTAGAAAGAAACAACGGAAGGAAGAAATTTCCGTTTAGAAATAGGAAAAATAAATTTTATTTTTATTTTTAGCTAAATAGATCACCTTGTAAATCTCTTATAACGCCCGTGTAAAATAAAGTAATTGCATTAATCAAAAGCCTTATTTGCCGGACGTTCTTCTTAAAAGTTAGAAAACGCGGAAATTAATCAAATCTAAATTACTTGAATCAGAGAAAGATTTCTAAAAGAAAAAGACCTTGTTAAAATGAAATATTTCACAGATTATGTAGTCTTTTCACGTATCAACGTGCGAAGAACACTGATTTCTCAGAGTCTAACATAGACTAAATCGGATCAAACTGAATATTTTTTTTTCTTTGGAATGAAGCCAATTCTTGTATTTTTTTGAGACTTCCAAGAAGATATGTAATCCTTTTCAATGTGTAATCTTTATAATATTGTATAGTTAATCGCATATGTTATAGTAAAAAGGAACTGGTCAATCAATCTTTGAGTTCATAGTAATAAGTTAAACCGAGTACAGCACAGCAACATTGCACAGTTTAAGATTCAGATCCTGGAGGTATGATAGATAATAGATAGACATCGTCCTAAGCAAAACTGAATTTTAAAAAATATATACATAATTCCTTAAAAAGTATTGTAAAGATAAAGATATGCTATGGGTTTTTAATGAATGGATCGTTTTTTTTTTCAAGCTAAGATGATACACGATTTTCAGAGTGTATCCTTTACAGTATTTTTATTCATTTATGGGTGGGGGGGGGGGGGGATAACTGGGTATTCAGTTAAAAAAGACGAAAACAAATATAAACAATTATAAACATAGGAAATCAAAATACGGAATAAATTGTTTTTTACTTTTAGATAAATTTATTACATCTAAAACACCCATAAAATAAAGTAGTTAATTTAATCAAAAGCCTTATTTGCCGGACGTTCTTCCTAAAAATTAGAAAAGGCGGAAGTTAATCAAATCTAAATTACATGGACCAAGTGAAGCAACCTTACGTTGCTAAAGAGTTCAGGACAATGCGATATTGAAGATATTTGAGAGATGCTAGACATTAAATAGACATAGTTAGAAATAAAATTATAACTTGTTAATAAAATATATAAATACTGCAAAAGTCAAGATATGCTACGTCTTTTGAAGGAATGAATCATTCTTCTTCAAACTAAGATGATAAATACATTTTCATTAAAATAAATAAATAGAAAGAAAGAAAAATCAACCATCCGGCATAGATCATGAAACCTTTTTCAACACTAACAGATTATTATTAATTTTTTTCCTAGAATGAAATGAGATATGTAAATAAGCAATTTAAAAAATACATAACTCAGTAAAAATGCATTTTCAGCAATTGCTGCGCATATTCGAAGCCTTTCTTACAGCCCTATATATGATCGACAGAATTTGTAAACAACACGTAATGCACTAAAAATTACATAAAATTGCATACCACAGCAAAAAAAGCAATTCCAGCAATTACAGATCATATAGTCATTCATTTAACCGAATTCTTTTGTGCGTCTCTGTAAATGTAATGAACGATAAATCCTACATACGCCATAATTTATAGAAAATAAGTGAACCTTAGTTTATCCTTTTAAATATCATTATGTTTCAAGTATCGTAACATGTTTAAAATGGACCGGAAACGATTTTTTCCCATGAATTATAATGCAAAGGAATTATTTTGCACTTTCCTGTAATTGAATTACAAATGCTACAAACTGTATACTCCGGTGAAAGTATACTGTAATCCACATCAGTAATGCACAATAATTTCACCATGTTTGAAATATCGAAACATCAACAAAATGTGCAGCAAACGATTTTTTCCCATAGACCATAATGTAATGGAATTATTTTGTGTGTCCTGTAAATGGACTATTAATACTGCACACTTCATTTTCAATGCCAAACATTCTATAGTAAAATTCAACAATCTGTAAAAATTTCATGACAATCCGAGTATATTTACGAGAGTTAGGGCACGGACAGACAGACAGACAAACTGAATTCATAAACACTTTTCATCTATGTTGGAAAGTGCTAAAAATGACAATCCCAGATGCATGCACAGAAACTATAACGCTTGTTATAAACATGGGATGGGTACTCTATAGTTTAGGGTTATGTGCCACATGCCTTGTAGCAGTTTCACAGACTGCTACTTTTGCAGGTTCCCCAGTTTAACTTGTAATTTTCAGTTTAACTATAGATACTAACTAGTGATATTGTGTTTCCTTTGGAGCCCTCGTACTATCGCTAGAGTTTTCTGAATAGGTGAATTTTAATTATTTATACTCGTGACTAACATTGTCTTGGATTATTACTTTTCGCAAAAATATTTATGTCTATGATTTATTTTACTGATCTCTATATAAACTAGATTTCTGAAAGTACATATTATATTATATACCATCCCTATTATTTTGACTTAAAATATAACAATAAAAATAAAATCCTTTTAAAAACGAAAAATAAGCAAATTTCTATAAATTATAGAACTAAAATTTGAATTCATCAATTTAAATTCACTGTAATCTAAAACAGACTTTGACTGTGTTTGATTGTTCTCTGTATTAAAATAATTAAAACAACTTAAATATCTAAAAAAAAATAAAGATTTTACGATACACTGAAACGCATTTTTGAAACTTAATAGTAAGACTAAAACATAAATAAAATAAAATAGTAAAATAAAGAGCAAAATCAGTGAAAATAACAAATGAAAAGAAAAGATGCAGTTTATTTGTGCCACTTCCCTGCAAAGTTGCCTATCGCGCATTACCTGTTTGGATCTTAACTTGATTTAACGTATTTATATTTCACATTATGCGAATTACAACGATTTTACATAATAACCTTCTTTACGAAGTAGAAGTTCTTTGACAGTGTCCCATGAGTTAAGTAAGCCTTTTCATTCATTCCTTCAATCAAGCGGTCTCAGAGAAAGTTTACAGCATATATATGAGACAATTTATGGTCACCATTCTGCATTTCGGGTTAATGTTACTACCATACCGGCATTCTTCCGTACCCCTGTGCCATTGTCACATAGAGTAGCTACCTAGAGTCACCTAGGTGGCTTTATCCTAGCCATCCCTAGGCCTAAGCTCTATCCTAGGCTCTATCCCTAGGCTCTATCCTAGCACCCATCCTAGCCATCCCTAGGCCTAGCACCCAACTAGGTGGCAATGCCTGTGCACGTCCCTGGATAATTCGCATACATAAAACTTATGAAAGGACTTGCTTCTGCGATATATTTCTAAAAAATAAAAAGTAAATCACAATATATATTAATATTTATTACGCAAAGAAAAAAGAAAATCTACTCTTAGTACATTTTATAAAAGTTTGATGTCCATTATCCGCTACAATATCCTTACACTTGATATATATTATTGATAATGCAATGTATCCCAATTTAACTAGTTTAAAAAAAAAAAAAAAAAAATCAATTAGAACTAGAACGAGACAACGGAAGAAAGAAATTTCCGTATAGAAATAATAAAAATTATTTTTATTTTTATTTTTAGCTAAATTGATTACTAAATCGATTAAAACGCCCATAAAATAAAGTAGTTAAGTTAATCAAAAGCTTTATTTGCCAAACGTTCTTCCTAAAAGTTAAAATACACGGAAGTTAATCAAATCTAAATTACATGCACCTGAGAAAAAGTTAGAAAAGAAAAAAGCACCTTGTTAAAAGGAAATGTTTTGCTGATTATGTAGTCTTTTCACGTATCAGCGTGTGAATAACACTGATTCCCCGGAGTCCAACATAGACTATATCAAATCAAGCTTAACATTTTGTTTTTCTTTGGAATGAAGCCTATTCTTGTCTTCTTTTCAGAATTCCGAGAAGGTATGTTATCATGTGTAACTTTTATGATATTATATTTATCGCATAAATTACACAAGAAAAAGGAACTGTGCAATCAATCATTAACTTCATAATTATGTTAAACTGAAGGGAACGAACCTACAGAGTTAAAAAATATGCGATATTCGAGATATTTGAATGATGATAGAAATTTGATAGGCATCGTCAGAAATAAAACAAAAATATCTTACAAATATGCATAATTTATTAAAAACACTGTATTAATTAAAATATATTACGTGTTTTGAAGAAACTAATGGTTCTTTTAAAAGTTTAAGATAATACACGATTTGCAAAGTGTATTTTAAAAAATATATTTACCTGACAAATTATAGAAAGAAATAAGTATTCAATCAAAAACGATAAATAAAAATAACAACAATAATTTAATATTTACTAGCTGACCCGAACGGTGTTGCCCGGGCCACAGATAATAAATTAAAACAAACCTCAAGCTTGTATGATTTTATATTTTAACAAGTTTTTATATGAAATAATTTTTTTAAAGGTAAAATTCGCTAAAAAATATTGATATTTAGTGATAAAAGCGCTCGCAAGTAGATATTTTCTTGTTTTATCACGTATTGTCATTTCACAGTATTTTAAAAAAGTTCTTGTTCCCCGAACTCGTTGAAATTTCTATTTCTTATAAATATAACTGTTTTGCAACCCGTGTAAAAATTTCGTGAAAAAATGCTGTTATCTAGTAGTAAAAGAAATGTGTTTCCTTCTCGCTTTTTTATTTGTTTGTTTGTTTGTTTTCGCGCCGCATCCTTTAACATAACAATTTAAAAAATAGTTCTCACCTTCCGAACCCTGTGAAATTTTAATCGGTTATAAATATAACTGTATCCAAGCTCTCTTTAAAAGTTTGTAAAAAAATATCCATATTTAGTAGTGAAAACATCAGTCGAAGCAGTGCTACAGCACGCTTTATTGCGAAAATTTCTCAGATTTTTTTTTTTTTTTATATATATATTTCTACATGTCCGAATGTTTAGAAAATTTTGTAGGTCATGTAAATGTGATCTATCAAGATGCTCTAAAAAGGTCGTATCGAAATACTGACGTTTAGTTACTTTTAGCGTAGAAAAAAGATCCTCTGCCAGAGGCGCGAAGTGACCTGCGTTCGCCGGTGTAAAAACTCATGTTAAAACTCGGGTTAAAACTCGTATTTTTTAATACCAATTGCACCATCAATTAAAAGAAAGTTTTAGTTTTAAATGCATATTTTTGGTTTGTCGGTACCTCTAAAATTGCGTCCTGAAGGGGCTTTGCCATAAGGGGGAAATCGTCCTTTAGGAAAACGACCCTTTTGAATTTTCTTTTCAAGTGTTTAATTACGATATATTTTCGAATTAATTGCTCTATATGAGACATAAGAGTTCGATCTTTCTGAATATGTCTTCCAATTTTAACTATCAGAGTGGTTTGGTTGATTTAAAACTACGAAATAACATTTTTTTTTTTTTTAAACTGCCCGTTTGGTTCTTTCATTTCTTCCCGATGCTTAAATCGGGTTCTGGGCATGCGCGAGTACTGAAAGCCGGTACGCAAAGAAAGAAATGAGTCATTGATGTGTTTTTAATTAATATCTTGGCTAATTATTAAAATTCTGAGGCACAGATGCATTAGGAGAGGCCTTGGACAATCATCACCTACATTTTCAGACTTCTAGGTGCGCTAGATTTCGCTAGCAATCGCACACAGAGAGCGAAGCTTTCTTTTATTAGTATAGATTTATTTCTTTGGTTTGTTTTATTTTATTTTTTATTTGTTTCCCTTTCCTCCTTTTATATCTGTCTTTTGGAAAATTTGGAAATAATTTTTATTTGTGCTTTTAGCTAAATCGATTACATACTTGCAAATTGGTTAAAACACCCATAAAATAAAGCAGTTAGATTAATCAAAAGCCTATTTTGTCGGTCGTTCTTCCTAAAATTTTCTTAGAAGGAGTTACTCAAATCTACACTACATGAACCAGACAACCAGACAAAAATTTCTAAAAGTAAAAAGATCTTGTTAAAATGAAATATTTTGCTGATTATGTAATTTTTCCATGTATCAACGTGCAAAGAACACGATTTTCCTGGAGTCCATCATAGATTAAATCTGATCAAGTAGAAAATTTTTCTTTTAAATAAAGCCTATTTTTGTCTTCTTTTTATAATTTCGAAAAAAAAAATGCAATTAGCTATAAAAACTGAGTGAATTTTGATCCATTTTTATACTTTACTTTCAGCGTTCTAACACTGTGAAACAACTCAGCGCCATCCATTGACGATATTTAGAACTCAAACAAAAAAACGGAGAAAAGACATTCCTGGCTTCACACATAAATATCCAGAAAAAATAACTGAAACGTTGAGGACTCTAGTCGACCAACCTCGCCAGCTGTGATTTCGAAAAAATGCTTTCCAGAATTTGTAACATTTTTTGTCAAACTGTTCTGCCAGTGCTAGAGGAGACTAAAGTTTTTCAGCAAACATATGGTGATAAAGTTGGCAATGCCAGAGGCTACCAAGACACTTGATCCACTCTTGTACTGGCAACTTGATATCCAAGTTACGTTAGACCCTCTGTTAAACTGGCTCTGTCAGTTGAATAGTTTTAAAATTAATAAAATTCATTATACAGTCAATAGATGGCATGACATAGAATGTTTTGACACTTTAAACTAATTTTTCGCAAAAATGTGGGATAGTTCCCTCTGGTTCTCAACGTCTCATACTTTCAGCGTTTAGTTGCTACTCAATTTAAAAAACGTTCAGTCCATTTTAGAACATCCTTTATCGACTTGATAGATATTTATCTAAATGCAATGTAGTCAAAAATTTAACTATTTAAAAAAATCATCTTCAGTTAGAACTAAAAAAGAAAGAAAGAAAAAAGAAATTTCCGCTTAGAAATGAAGAAAACAATTTTTATTTTTATTTTTGAATTAATCGATCTTTTGTATATCGAATAAAACATTGTCATTTTTATTTATTGCACTATTGTCCGGCGTTGCCCGGAAATCAGTAACTTTCTTTTGCGGTTTCGATAAAAATTGTCATTTTCGGCGTGCATTCTGTTCTAAACAAACCTCTTTCCCAACGAAACTCCGGCACTTATCCCCACTGCCTACCACATTGTATAGCTGCAATATCATTTAGTTTCAATTTCCACCACTATGGGGCGCAAAATCATCTTACTTAGTTATCTATATCTTAATTAGTTCATGTTAAGTTGAATGAACCAATTCCCTTTGAAAAAGAATCCAAAAATTGTTTAGAACACTTTGGTTGAAATATGAAAATTCCCTTGGTCGACCACTTTCAACCACCCTATCTCCCACACCCCGATAGCTACCGACATGCAACCACCATGGTGCAGGATGGGAGACTCGAGGCCTGCCACACACAAATACCAGTGGTCTGTGCTGGGTAGTTGTGGCTGTATTGTGAAGTATAGAGACACACGTCTATTTATATATAGAGAGAGAGATTTAATGAAATTGTTTTTATTATCTTAGTTTGAGGAAGAATGATCCATTCTTTCAAAACACGTAACATACCTTAACTTTTACAATAATTATATATTTTATTAACAAGTTTTAATTTTTATTTTTGAACATATGTATTCAATGTTTATCATCTCTCAAATATTTTCAATATCGCATTTTTCTGAACTCTTTAACTGTGTAAGGTTGCTTCACTTGGTTCATGTAATTTAGATTTGATTAACTTCCGCATATTCTAATTTTTTAGAAAAAACATACGACAAATGAAGCTTTTGAGAAATTTAACTACTTTATTTTATGTGTATTTAACCCTTTCAGGGGCAAGCACTTGTGCTCCTGTAACGTTGAATTCCCGCCGGAATTTAGGAAAGAATTTAGTTCAAAATAAGAATAAGCAATTTTTCAACTTTTTCTCGTCAAAGTTTAAAAAGTGAAATTTAATTAAAAGTTTCTGGTTTGAATCGGATTAAAATTAGGTGGTATATAATATATACCACCGCCCCTCAAAGGGTTAATCGATAAAGATGTAATTTATTTATCTAAAAGTAAAAAAAAAAAAAAAAAAAAAAAAAAAAAAAAATTCTCAATTTTAATTTTTTTTTTTATACTTTTTTTTTTTTTTTTAATTCGTCTTTTCCGACTCAATTCCCAGTTAGTTTTTCCCCATAAATTATGCAAGGAAGCACTCTGCAAATCGTGTACAATATAAAGTAATAATTAGGTTAATCAAAAGCCTTGTAAAACGGACGTTCTTCCTATAAGTTAGAATACGCAGAAGTTGATCAAATACTAATTTACATAAACAAGGGGGAAAGTTAGAAAAGGAAAGGGACATTTTTAAAATGAAATATGTCACAGATTATGTAGACTACACGTATCAATGTAAGAGGAACACAGATTCTCCAAGTCCAACACTGACGAAATCAGATCATACTGAACCTTTTTTTTTTTTTTTTCCTTTGAATGAAGCCAATCCTTGTCTTCTTTTGAGTATTCCAAGAAGATATGTAATCATTTTCAACGTGTAACCTTTATAATATTATATTTATCGCATTAATTACGTGGAAAAGGAACTGGGCAATCAATCTTTAGGTTCATAATAATGATAAATTGAACGAAGTTCTTAATAAAATATATAATTTATTAAAAATATTGTAAAAGTTACGATATGCTATGCACTTTGAAAAAGTAAATCTTTCTTCTCTAAACTAAGATAATACATGATTTGCAGAGTACATTTTAAAAATATCTTTAACGTATAAATTAAGGAAAGAAGAAATTAAATATTCAGTAGTGTTAGAAAATTAAATATTCAGACAGAAAAGAGAAATTAAAAATATTTTTAATAGTTATTTAATTGCTTTTACTTTTTATATTTGTTTCTATTTCGTTTATTTTCCTTTCCAGGGCTTCCACTGGTCCAGTTTCTGAATACCAGTATTTCCGAACAAAAAGTTTCGTGGTAGGTGTTTACAACATTTTCAATAGAAATAACCATCGGTGTAGGTTTCTACAAAATTTGCAAGAAAAATTTAAGGCAAGATTATTCTTTGGAGAAGCTATTATTCAAAAGAAGGACCAAGCGCTGTTTCCTCTGTCTGTTTCTTTCTTTTCGAAATCGGGAAAAATAAATTTTATTTTTGTTTTCAGCTAATTTTATTACTTGTTATCAATTATCTCGATCCGTTCACTTGTTGATCATATATTGATTACAACTAGTGTTGCCAGATATCCCGATTTTCGCAAGACGTTCCAATTTTCAAGTTTTCCAAGACTCGAACTGCGAAATCACTGGTCGAAACGTCAAAAGTCCCGATTTTTCACGATGGAAAAATTCTTTTAGTACCATTTAGTTGTACCACGACCTATTCGTTTACCTGGATCAAGTAGAACTTAATATAGAAAAACCTTTAAAACCGAATCTGTCTAGAACGAAAATTTTTATGATTCCACCGAAAGAAATATCGTACAAATCTGCCTGTTAAGAAAACCTGTCTAAGACGGAATATATTTCCATCTTTCTATTTTGCTTTTATAAGTTTTACTGTACTTTGATTAGTGAAATCTGTGAAAGCAGAACATGTCTATAAAGGAATCTTGCCTTAAACCTAAATATTTCCGCCGAAAAAAATACCGTACAAATCTGCCTGCTAAGGAAACCTGTCTAAGACAGAATAAATTTCCGTCTTTCTATTCTGTTTTTATAGTTTTTACTGTACTTTCTTTAGTTAGACCTGTGAAAGTGGAACATGTCTATAACGGAATCTTGTCTTAAATGTAAAAATTCCGTAGTCCTAACGAGAGGCATATCATAAAAACATAACTGTTCAATCGGAAACCTCTCCAAGACGGAATTTTGTTTAATTCTCTAGCGATTCCACTATCACAGATTTTACTGTATAATATTATTGTCTTTATTTAATAAAAACTTTCTAAGATGGAAATTCAAGTTATCGATGAAAGATTCTGTTTTAAACAGATTTCATCTTAACAGGTTTAATTGTATTGTATTCCTTACGCAGAGACAGTGATTTGTTTATACGCTTTAGACAGCATTTCGTTATAGACAACTTCCGTTTCCACAGGGTTTATTGTATTTTTATGTTCCGATTTAGAAACCACTGTCCTGCCTTTTTTTTGTTTTGTTTTCTTTTCTTGTCCCGCTTTGTGGGCCTAGTAAAACTAATTACAACACTCATAAAACTGGTCGTTGGGGGCCACCGTAATACTTACCCATAATGGATATGCATAATATAAACTATGAAAATAAAACATGCGTAAACTATTTATAAAATGTATTGCAATTCAAATAACATCGTGCGAGGCTAACGAAAAAGAAAAGCTACCGCGGCTCCTTATTCATATCTTTTTTTACAGACCGCCGGAGTCACGTGTTGCTCGAATGCACCAATGAAGGAGTACAAATAGAGCATCACGTCACTCTAGCGGTCTGTAAAAAAAGATAAATGGAATGTACCGCGGTAGCCTCGTGGCCGGGGCTGACGCAAAGGGCTACCGTGGTTGAAAGTCACGTGATAGTCGCGGTCTTATTCAAAACGTTACTTTGACGCGCAGCTGTATACAAAGGAATTCCATTACTTTGGTTTTAACTCGTGTGCGTGTTGTTATATATTCTTTAATTATAAAAACAAACGTAATTTTCATTGCGAATCTTTTATTTTACTTTAATTTTGTTAAGTATTTCTTAAGTAGTATTGTTTAATCCATTTACGTCGGATAATCTATCGAATGTAAGTATTAAACATTTTTCCGCTTTAATGTAATATGCATAACATTTAATTGCGCAATGTTATATACTTTAAATCGTTGGAAAACAGAATGCCGGCAACTTTACTTTATGTGAAATAAAATAGCTCAGTAAAATCGTAAGATTATTATTGAATATAACGTACCTTTATTGCAGTGTCGATTACATATATTTTTCTAAGGGATGGGGGGGGGGGGGTTGCAGCTTCGGGTTTAGAACATTACACAGTTTCGGGGGTGATTTTTCGTTTCTAGACCATTAATAAATGTAAAATCCGAAGTCATCTGTAGGGAATATCACCCCTTGAATTCAACATTGCATTACTATTCTTGGTGATGTATTTTTTTTTTTTTTTTTACCTTTGCACTCATATGATAATGCTTGTTTTGAATTGTTTAAATATAAGTAAACATAATTTATTTTAAATGAATATGTTTTTACTTGTACTATTTATTCTAAAAGTTTTTCACTTATTAATATAAACAGGATAGAAATAAGTCAAAGTTTTTAATAAGTTCACATTATTTTTAAAGATTTAATATTCAGAATACTACACCTGTAATATTACGGATTAACATTAAGAATATACTATATATATATGATACTTTGCATTTTGGTTCCATTAAACAATTCATGATTTTGTATGCATACATGTCAAATGTTATTTTTATTTATTTATTAGCAAACTGAATACACTCCACTAATAAATGTGTTAAATATTTTTAAAAAAATGTTTATAATAAAATAATAAATTAATAAATTCAGATTTTGACTGAGCACAAAGAACAAATTGCCAGATATTGTTTCAAACTTTTACATTGGTACCATTTATTTTCAATTATGTTGTATATGAATTTCTAACAATCGAACTTTGTTTTACAAGGAAATCCGACATGCTTGATTGTAATGCAAATTTAAGACTTGCATACTTTCCCAAATAGATATTGTTAAAACAGTTTCAGCAATAGCGATTTGGGAAAGTAAACAAGTCCTAAATTTTCGTCACAAAGTGTATTGGATTTTTTTCTAAATCAAAATTCGATAGTGATAAATCATATACGTTTTTTATTATAACATGCCTATGCTCAGGCCCTGACTATCGCACGGGCACCCGGGGCACGTGCCCTGGGCACAAAATTTCTGAGGGCACGAACTTTTTTATAATTTAATCTAAATTTCCATTAAAAAATCATAATTGTGCCAACGTTTTTATTTCTGAAAAATTAAGCATGATACATCTAATCGTTGTTTTGGGATGCACAGTTTTTCTCATTTCAGGTTTATGCCACATGTTATCTCGGGCCGAGATTTTAGATTTTATATCGGGCCCGGAGAAAAAAAATTACGAGTCGGGCCGGGACAGGGAATTTCATCCCGTGCAGACCTCTACATTATTTATACTGTAAAAAATTTCGTCGTCAAAGGGTGGGTAAAAATACATTCCAACCAAAAGTTTTGGTAGGGGGGCTTATAAACTGAATTTCTTAGAAAAATTAAATTTGCTAAAAATTGGGGGGAGAGCTTACATTTGGGTGGGGGTTTATTTTCGGAATTTTACGGTAGTATCAGTAAATTATCAGTAATCTAAGGGGGCACGAAAAATTGAAAGTGCCCTGGGCACAGAAACTTGCTAGTCGGGCCCTGCCTATGCTAATTTTTTGCCACACAATATCTGCTTATCATTTTTGTCATAATTTCTGTTTAAAGTATTTCCATATTTTCCTATATTTGTCTTTGGGTATGTACCATTACTCAGGACTGACATATATACATGATGTCCCAAAAGATTGAAACACATTTTAATTTTTTTACATGATGGGGGCAATGTGGCATTGTAAATTGCCAAAGTGTTCAAAATTAAGTAAGAAATAAAATTATGTCAATGAAACACTTTTTATAAAAAATAATTTTGAAAAAGTTACACTTTATTTTTTTATTTATTTATTTTTAATCAATTCTCCTTCGACAAATTTGGTCAGTTAGACATTTTTTGTGTTTTTGATGTAACAAATCATTGGAAAAAAATTGCATACACGCATACCTTTAAAAGTATTTCTGGATTATTAATATTATTAATATATAACTGTATTTACTGATCACTGTAACTCCATGTTAAATTCAAATAAATGCAGTATACTTCATCTTCATAATAGTTGCTGTTAGGATCTATTTAAATCAATATATTAGAACGATTATGAAGAAAGTCTTGTGATGACTATACAACATACTAGTGTTTTAATTTAATATACTTAAAATTATGCCTGTGTTTCGAACTTTTAATACGATTTAACAATCATAGATCCGTTTCTTGGGAAAATGTTCGTTAAAAAAAATATATTAATTTTTGATAGTTTGTGTCTTAAAATTGTTTTCTTTCTGTTATTAACTTCTATACTCAGAGATAAATAATGAGCACATTTAATTAAAAAAAGTTATCTTTGTACTAAAACTTTGAAAAGTTTATATATTATATAAAGTATGTATCCAATGGTCATGCATAGTTTTGGTTCAGAAATATTTATATTTGATTATAAAGGTCCGGTTTGAAAAAAAAAGCTTTTTTTCCCCTCAATAACTTAAAATTGTTCTACAGCTTTCAGATTTGAATGTGTTACATAAATCATTCTTAAGTAATATGTGTTAAATTTCTGTGTATTTACAGTGATTTGTAGGGTACAAGGAGCTCTTGTGTAAAATATACTTATTTTTCTTCTAAAGCTTTGAAAATTTTATATATATATAATATATTATATAAAATATATGTCCTATGGCTGCATATAATTTTGGTGGGAAAATATTGTCATTTAGGGTATAAAAAACTGTTTGAACAAAAAAAAAATTTTTTTTTTTGCTTTTTAATTTTCTTTTTCTTTGAAAATCATTCTTTTCTTAAATTGTGATTCATCTTTGAAATTTTTAAATGTTAATTAAATTATTTTTACGTAGTTTGTGTTATATTTAGGTGTATTCACAATGATTTTTAGGATATAAAAGGCTCACTTTTCATCATTTTTTTCCCTTTTGACAACTTTATATCTGGTTACAAATTATTTTATTGAATATAATTAAATTATCTTAATGTTTTTGTAAGATTTGATAATCATTATTCCGCTGCTTGGGGGCAAGTAACGAATTTTATCAAATTAAAGAATGGCTCGGATATAAGAGTAATCTAAAATTGAGGCAATAATCTATTATGTCAATTGGTTTGCTCAGCTGAGACCGGGAGCGTCACGTGACTACTCTAAATTGGAGAAGCACGGTAGCCCGTCTTTCTCGTTAGCCCCGTCTCGTGGCTTGATGACGTCATAAACTTTAAATGCTCTATTACTGAATTGCATAAAAGAAACATCCTTATAACTCCAACATTGATAATCATATTAACTAATGGTTTACTGTGTCGAATTAAGTGTCTCATTTCCAATTAAAATATATCTTTTAATTGACATTTGAATGAAATACAGGGTCATGAAAAATCGAAGAGTGAGGAAATTGGGATTATAAATATCTCGGCAACTCATTATCCGATCAATTTCATTCTTTATGCAAAATTTATGTTTTTCATTGTCTTTTATATTCACTCCTTAAAATAAACAATTTCGAAAAATTTTATATACCTTTTATCAGAACGAATATTTCGAGAGTCCGAAAAAAATAGTTCCGGATAACCGAAGTTACTGAAATTCAATAAGCTTCTTCCCATTAATTCATACTAAGTAGATACCAAGTTTCAAGTCTCTATCTCAATTTGTCCGGGAGATAGAGCGTTTACAGACACACACACAGGCGGAAGACAAAAAAAAATTTCTAAAAATATGTTTTTCAGATTCTCCAGTGTCTGAAACGTGTAAATCCGTCAAAAAAGAAATGTTTCGATTTTCAAAGCGATTACAAGACTTTTACCCTATACTACGTATGATGGGTAAGTAATAAACTAAGTTAAATTATTCAAAATCCTTATTTGCTGAAAGTTTTCCTAAAAATTTAAATCAGCAAAAATTAATCCAGTTTATGTTACATGAAACTTAGGTAATTTTCTAAAAGAAACTAGTCAGATGTGTCAATCCCAAAACTTTCTTCTATCTCCTACATGTTAATACTTCGAAATTCGCAAACACAGCGCCAATAAAATCAATATTTTTCGTCTTTCTATTGTACGTCAGCTGCTTGAAAATCACCGGCTTACCTGGATGCGAAGCACACTTTGCTGCACGAACAGCCGTTATAAAACACGACTGCGAAAAATCGAGAAAATCGAACAAAAATCGCAATCACAGCGCCTCCTTCCGGCACAATGTCACCAAATTTAACTGGGACCTGCTGTTCCCAGCCAAAAACATATAAATGAAATTTCCCTCAATTCTATGCATAACATCGTGCACTTTTCAATAATACAATAATGAAAAGGAAACAAAATTCGGTATCGCAGCACCTCCTTCCGGCGGAATATCCCCAAAATCAACTGGGAGCTGCTGACCATAGCCAAAAAACATATCATTTAAATTTGTTTCAGTTCTATACATAACTTCATACACTTTTTGATGATACAAAGGACACACACACACACGGACAGACAGCCATTTTGTAAAAACATGTTTTTCGGGATCCCTGACACCTATAACATGTAAATCCGTCGAAAACCGGAAGTAAAAAATCTATCATGGCTATAAGAAAATAAAAATGTAGTATTTTCACTCATCAACGTGCGAAGAACCATCACCCCCTGAATATTAGGCCTGCGCGCTGACACAAAAATGGCGGCTGTCGTAGGCGGATTTTTTTTTTTTTTTTAGCGTTCGTAGGGTCCCTTGAATTTGAACACCAATAATTTCTGAAAGTTTTTTTCGGCTTGTTTCAAATGAGATAACTAGTAAATGCTTGAAATCAATTAAGTCAAAGAAAACTTTTAGAACTTACTGGTGTGTAAGTTCAAGGGACTGTACAAACTCTTAAAAGAATCCGCCTACGACATCCACCATTTTTGTGTCAGCGCTCAGGCCTAGTATTCAGGGGAGCAGTGGAAGAACACCGATTCCCCTGAGTCCAAAATAGACTAAATCAGTACGAGCTGGAGAAATTTAATGAGGGGGGAGGGGAGGATAAAGCCAAATCATGTCTCTTTTTAAAAAAATCCGAGAAGAAATGTCATTAAATCTAAAAACTGAGGTTAATTTTGATCAATTATTATAGGTTAGTTTGAGCCATATAACAGTTTGAGACAGCGCAGGACCATCTATCGGTGATATTTTGAATTAAAACAAGGAAACTTAATATAGAAATTCCCGACTTCACGAATAAATCTCCTGCAATATAATTTCAGTAGCTGTAACCGTTTACATCCTATTGATTTTTAAAACCATCAGTCCATTTTAAACACCCTGTATCAACTTCATAGAGATTTATGCTAATGCAATGTACTCCAAAATTTAACAATTTAAAAAAATTATCTTCAATTAAAACAAGAGAGAGACAGCGGAAGAAAGAAATTTCCGTTCGGAAATGAAGAAATAAATTTATTTTTTAATTTTACCGAAATCGATTAGTTATAAATCGATTAAAACGCCCATAAAATAAAGTAGTTAAGTTAATCAAAGGCCTTATTTTCCGGACGTTGTTCCTAAAAATTAGAATACGCGGAAGTTAATTAAATCTAAATTACATGAACCAGAGACAAGTTTCTAAAAGAGGGTAGACTTTATTAAAATGAAATATTTTGCTGATTATGTAGTCTTTTCACATTATCAACGTGCGAAGATCACGAATTCTCTGGAGTCCAACATAGATTAAATCAGATCAAGCTGAACATTTTTTTTTCCTTTGGAATGAAGCCAATTCTTGTCTTCTTTTAACCTCTTCGCGACGAGCGCCCTTTACGAAATTTTTAATCTTTTATCACCGATTTTTCCAAGTACATTATTTTGCCTAATTTATAGCAAAAATCCTGAGATTTAATAAGCCAAAATTTACTCTTAAAATTTACTGGTGGAAACAATGAAATATTTTGTGCATTATTTACGTCACGTATACGTGACGCTCGTCACGAAAAAAAGAAATCCGAGATGATATGTGATCATTTCAACGTGTCACCTTTTATAATTTTATATTTTTCGTATAATACGAGAAGAGGGATCTGAACGATCAATCCTTAACTCGTTTACACAGAGGTGTACATGTACAACCGATGATGGCCACTAGTAACTTTTTTTTTCTTCTACTTTTGCTATAGCCGACATTCTGGATTTGTATTTTATCACATTCGCGTCGAGTGTCTTTTACACTTTTAATTTTTTGTGCAAAAATACTTTTAAATACGGTTTTCCCATATAAAAATTTTCGCCATATTTAATTGCTTAAAATCTGTAGTTAGACAAAGCAAAAGTTTCTGTACAGAAAAACTGGTGTCTGAATTCAAGGACGTCGTGAACTTTATGCGTGTGTAGCTTCGGTGGCCACAAACGGCTATTGGAAAGTTATGAGTGTGTAACCAACGATAGTTCCATACGACCACCGTTGCAAAGATGTGGCTGTGTACCACCAGTGGTACACGGCCACGCGAATACATTGAGTTCAAAATTATGAAATTGAGTTGTTAAATTGAGTTGACAACATGGTTAAAGAATTCAGAAATGTGTGAAATTAGACATATTTAATTTATATAGGAAATATTGAAGTGGTGTTGCATGTCAAACACAAATTATGAGTCTTTCTGTAAAAAGTAGATCAAACAACCAGTCTCCCCTACTTAAATTGTAAAAAAAATTGTCAATAACATTCGTTCACAAGTGCTTAACTGTCCCCAATTCAGTCAATTTTTTGAAATAGGGTTACAGCTTATCACACAGTTTCCAGTGGCGTAGCCAGGGTGGGGGTCCAGATGCTCTGGATACCACTATTTTTGTAAATTTTTCTTTGACTTATCTAATCGGAGAACTTTCTGCTATAATCAATGCAAAGAAAACTGTACATTATTACTGGTATTCAAAGCATTTGGACCCCCTTCCTGGCTACGCCACTGACAGTTTCGGTGGGTTTCGGGTCATAAAAACGATACTTCGAATTGCTGGATAAAATTATCTTCTTAGAATCAAAAACTTGTGAATATTGAAGCAAAAGAAAAAAAAAGAGACATATATATTCTTTTAAACTACAAATTACCTTAATTAGTCAATCTTATCTTATATAGTAAATTTTATGTTCTTACCATTACGTCATTGCATCAGTGTTCACAAATGGGGATTAATTTGGCGAAAACGAATTCATAAAGTTTATTTCATTTTAAATGTTTTCGGGCATTATTACAAAACTAGTGGAAATGAAAATTTCGGAATGCATTAATCAAATTAAATTATTAGAATATGCAGTTGGAATAGGGTATTTGGATTCCAAAAAATGTGAAAATCAATTTCCCCAATTTCCGCCCTTAACAGCTTTATCTGTTGACGTTGAAAATGTTGATGAGAATTTGCAGTTAGAATTAATAAAAGTTTAGCGTGATTCTATATTAAAAATAGTTAATATGTTTTAGAGATTCCGAATTTATGTAATTATTTATCAGTCAATTGATGTTCCTGTCTATAATGGGACACGTTACATGTATTTTAACTATGGTAGGTAGCATATCACATTTGTGAAACTAGATAACGTCAGTTAAAAAAAAAAAATAATAACAAAGCAGCAGAAAGATCAAGATTAACCAACCGGCATATACAATCAATTTTAGCAATATTTGTAACGTACCAAATTCAATCAGATCTTGATGATTTGGTTGATGAAAAATCGTTGTCAAGTTTCTTTAAAAATATTGATGTAATTTTGTGAAATAATGAAATTTTGGAAAACAGTTTCTGTACTTTACATCAGTTTTTAATATGGTTATATATATATATATTAGCAGTGATAATGAAAGATACGTATAAAAGTAAAAATAGTTTTTTTTTTAAACCACTCTTTTATAAGCATTCAATGGTCATCTCTTGAAAATCACGCCTAATTATTTCTAAGATTAAACCTTATTTAAACTAATTTTTTCTGGATTTCTAAATTGCTTTCTCAACTAATAATCGTACATTAATTAATATTAAATTGAGTTTATCAATATTAAATTGTAAGAGCAGATTAATCTTTAATTAATTTAGTCAAACCCTTTGATTGCGAGGCAGAACTGGTGACTATTTTTATATTCAAGAATACCACGATTTACACAAATCAAAAAAATTCTGGTACAGATTTCTCTTGAAAATATCCTAGTATAAGTGTATGGCAAGGATTATTTTCAAAAAGTGGTGCGAATAGACTAAAAAATAGTTCACTGTGGCGTCGTTATATGTCCCAACCCGTAATCAAAGGATTAATCTTGCTTCTAAAACTAATAAATTGTGGGGGGAAAAGGGGAGTTCATTAATAAAATTTCTTTTTTTTTTCACAATTATTTTTCCAAGTGGGGCACGAAGATTCAAGATTCCTTTAGGTATTATTAGATGCTCCATAAACAGTTAATTCGTTTTATTCCTGATATTTAAATTTATAAATAATAAAAGAAACAATTAATGTACATGGTATTCGTAAACATTTTTTTTTTTCAAAATATGAGAAGCGATAGTACCCACCAAAATGAAAATTTTTCGTATTGGAAACCAGAGTCGCAATCTGCGTATTCAGTCAAAAATAACAGCGTGTCTCGCTCCAAACCGAATCCTAATTATTGTACATAACTGTAACATAAATGAAGAGATTTTAGTGAAATTTTTAAAAGACTTATTTTGATTTCTGTTATATGTTATTTCGATCACGAAAAATGTTGCAAATGACCATCATTTGCGTGTAAAAGCACTAAACTGACCATTCCATAATTCAGAATATAGCTGACGATGCATACGGTGTTACTGGCCAAATTAGAAAGCATTTTCACAACCTCTAGTGATGCCATCTGATTGACACAAAGTAAGGTTAGTTTTTTGAAATTTTTGCGAAACTATCTTAATTTCTGTTAAAGTTGTGTACGAGAATCCAAGTTAAACGAGTGACATACGTTGTATTTTTGACTGGTTGGTTGATTGGTTGATTTTATGGCGGCCGATTATCTACACGAGGGATATAGGCCCTAAGGGGAAGTGCCCTCCATGGGGGTCTTTCTAAGGGATCCTAACCCGTATTTACGGCAAGGTTCGAAAAAAACCACGGAAAACTCCGAACGGTTAGGTCGACGAGCGCGACAGGGGTTTTAACCCAGCACTTCCCCGTCTACCAGTTTTGAGAGCAGAACCTCTCGGCCACTAGTGGGACGTATTTTTGATTGAATAAGCGGTTTGCGATTCTCGTTTCCTACGCTACAATTGTTCTTCTTTGTCAGTACTATCGCCTCTCCTATTTTGTAAAAACAATTTACGAACACTCTGTAGAAAATCATTACATGAGAGTTCCTTAGAGCATAAATATTACAGTCAGACCTCCATTTAACGAACCAATATTTTGCGAATTCCTCTATTTTACGAACTTTCCTTTAAAACTAAAAATTTTTTACGAGCTTCCTTTTAAAATAACTTCTGAATAGCGAAAAGCATTTTCTATTTAATGAACTTTTTCTTGAAATCTACTCAAAATATTTCTGGACATTTTAAACTTATTCTTTCTTTATCCACATTTTATGACAGTTAATGAACTTGAATTGAATATTCCCAAGCAGAAGTTGTAAAATCGCTGAGTCACCCTTTGCATTTCATCCAGTTAGTGATATCTTGATTTTTCCCTCTTTATTAGATAAACTTTTAACACACTTGATTTTTTTTTTTTTTTTTTTTTTTTTTTTTAAGCATGAAAAAAAGTGTACCGTTTTTTATTTATTTACTAACACAAACGAAATATATAAATACGTGCAATTATTAAAATATACACCTTTATTTGTAGAAAAAATAGCAATAGAAAAGTTTAAAAAACTTATTTGCATCCATCCATCCTTATGTTCATTGTATTTTAACATTGAATGAAATAGCTGCGCTCCATATTATTAGGAATTCAATTTCGGGGTGTATTATTAAAAATTCAATTTTGAGGTAGACATATTCTGAAATTTTTCCTCAGCTATTCTAGCGTTATCGATTTATTCGTTTGTAAGTGCTACCATTCCAGAAAACTTTATTTCATCTAAATATGACTTTAGTCTTTCAGTGGGCGCGCTAAAATGTTTTATACGAGCAAGTACGAGTCCTATTTTTTTTCTATATAATTGTTTTCTTTAGTTACACTGTTACAAATGCAAGATATTTCATAATAGTAATAAAAGAGGTAAGTTAGAAAAGCAATTATACGTATCAAAATAGAAAATTAAATTTTAATAAGATTTAGAAGGAGAAAACATATTTATAAATATACATTTAAAGAAGGTAAGTGCTATTTATTAATGATGAAATAATAAGATTGCTTCTTAGAACTAGTCGTTGGGGGCCACCGTAATACTTACCCATCATGGACATGCGTAATGTAAAATATGAAAATAAAACATGTGTAAACTATTTATAAAATGCATTGTAATTCGAATAAAATCGTGGCTTGATGACGTCCTAAACTTTAAATGCTCTATTTCTGAATTGCGTAAAAGAAACATCCTTATAGCTCCAAAAATGATAATCGTATTAACTAACAATTTACTGGGTCGGATTAAGCGTCTCATTTCCAATTAAAATATAACTTTGAATTGAAATTGTAATGAAATACAGGGTCATGAAAAATCTAAGCGCGTGGAAAATAGGATTACAAATATCTCGGCAACTCATTATCCGATCGACTTAATTCTTTATGCAAAATTTATGTTTTTTTATTGCCTTATAGTTACGTTTTCTATTGTCGTTATAGTTACTCCTTAAAATAAACGGTTTCGAAAATTTGTATATACTTTTTATCAGAACGAATATTTTGAGAGTCCGAAAGAAATAGTTCCGGATAATCGAGGTTACTGAAACTTAGTAAGCTTCTTCCCATGATTACATACTAAATATACCAAATTTCAAGTCTCTATCTCAATTTGTTCGGGAGATAGAGCGTTTACAGACACACACACACAGACACTCAAACAGACGAACGACAAAAAAAATTTCTAAAGTCATGTTTTTCGGAATCTCCAATGTCTGAAACATGTAAATTCTCCAAAAAAATTTTTTCGATTTTCAAAACGATTACAAGACTTACCCTATACTATGTGTGATGGGTAAGTAAAATATATCAAGCCTGATTTAATGCAATGACGCAAAGATAAGATTTTTTTTATTATTTTCAATAAATAACTTTTATCTTTCCTTTTTAATTATTCAATTTCATTTCCTATATTTTAATTTTTATGCCATAAAAACTATCACGGTGTACATTTTTTTTCCTTCTTGAGTTCTTGGCATATTTTTTACGCCATTTTGTAGTTTATCTTTAACAATATATATAATTTTTAATCTTTAACTGATTCTTCTGGATGGTCGCCTGATATATATTGAATACCTACAATCTTACCTTTTCGATATTCGAAGAATTCCTTTTTGTTCTTGTGTACATATTTGGAACAAATTTTCCCCTTGAAGCCAAACATTCGCGTTTTTTTCCCTATAGTATTGACAATATTACCAACTGTGGCTTTAGATATAGAAAAACCATGCATTTTACAGCGTTTATTCATAACCGAACAAGAATAATTTTCTTCGGAAAGTGCAAAAATATATCCTTCCATCCATCGGTTCTTTAAAAGCGCCCTTTTGCATCTAAACAAAAATTTAAGTTGCCAGGCTAGAATTTATACTTTCAAAAACATATTGGCTGTGAAAAATAATTTGTCTTATGTGAAGACGACCTTTTTTTAAAACAAAACAAACTCGTCTAAAAATATGCGATCAGCCTTTGTACTACAATTTCTCTTGGAAATATCGTTGTATAAATGTCTGGCAGAGATGATTTTTCATATTTAAGATACGATTTGATACGAATAGAATTTTTTTTTTAAATGTCCAATGGGACGTATATGTCCCGACCCGTAGTCAAAGGGATTAATAAATTGTATTGTTTTCAGTTTTAGCCAAATCAATTCTTTACAAAGTGTGTCACATTTTTCATCGAAAAAATAAAGTCATCTATAAAAAAAGTAGACTAACTTTTTTTTTGTTATGTTGATTTCCATTTATAATTCTGAAACATATTTTACATTTGTTTTATATTAAATTAATATAATATAATTTCTATAATATAATATAAATTTATCTTTTGTGAATTTTAGAAATGAATTCATTTTCTAAAAGCCTTCCATTTCCAAAATCTGTATTTCAGAAACCATCATTAAAATAGATAAATTCCATCATGTAAGATTTACTTTAAGCGGGACAGACAAATCCCATCAAGCTCTTAAGATGAAAAAAGGGCTTCATCTTTAAATCTCTAAAAACAATGTCTATCTAAGTACTCGATTTACATTTTAAAGAAGAAAATATCCATTACTTTCTTCATCGTTACATTAGTGGAACAAGATATAGGATTTGTTTGTTTACTGAACTTTGGGCATGGGTGGTGGGAGGGGATTATATTTTATTTTATAATACAATGCAATGTCTAAGTAAATGTCTGTCATTGTTGATTTCATCTTATATGTATAGTGAATGCTTAAAACTAAAAAATAAAAGCTTGAACGTGAGTAAATGTGTAATTTTAAATTATTTTATCAGATTCTAAATTGCCATTCGACTCACTTTTTTTATATAAAAATAATTTTTTATAGGATTCACTGATTCGGGAATTTTTAATGATTCAAAAGTTTTTTTTAGAATTACTTATTTTGAGCAGAAAATTATACATTAAAAATTAGAATAATGCAAAAATCCATAGTTTTCTTTTTCTTTTTTTGCGTAACTTTTTTATTATTACTATTTTGCATGAATAGCATACAATCCGTAACATATTCTCACACCACTATCTATGAGTCTTTTATCAATATTTGAGTTATTCGGTTTATCAATACAAAATATTCAGGATGTCCCGTCTTATCGGTAACCAGTTAAATAACGGGACCAGTGGTTCGACACTGTACCAGTAATGAACACTAAAGAAGAGACGGGTTCATCCCGAGCACGAAACGGAGTCGGGCTCAATTTGTATAGCAGTTTTCGGTCTCAAGCTCAAAGTGAAACTTTTATTTATAAACAAATTGAAAAAAGAAAAAAAAAAGTTGCTAGATGCTATTTGAGAAGCAAGAATGTATTCAAAGTTTCTTAAAGTGTTTTACAATCTTCAAAAATTGATTGAGAATTTGATTGAGAACAGTATCAAGGCTATCTTTCTTTAACTTTCGATGAATCAGTGTGAAAACCTCGTAACTTGTGAGCATTTGCTTCGTATCGATATTTATGCAAATTTCTACGTCTGACTTTGTTTAAAGTCATTTTTCATAATTATTGCAAACCAGAGCTTACTTCTTTCTTCAATATCTGTTCTTCTCCTCTTCCATAATGAGATTTATATGCATCATTTAAGTGAACTACAAAATTCTTTCTCGTGGAATAAGTGGCATTTACAGTTCGTTTATGATGTATCGACTACTCTGATCATAAGAGTAGGCGAAGTTTTGATTGAGATCATATTTTTTGTCCACTAATTGTCAATGTGCGTAAAAGTATCAAGGTTATATTTCTTTAACTTTAGATAAATGAGTGTGAAAACCTCGGAACTTGTGAGTTTTTACTTCGTATCGATATTTATGCAAATTTCTACGTCTAGTCAATCGATGTGTTAGTATTTAAGTATTGGCATGTGTTGGGAAAGTGGAACTTGGATCGAGTTTCTCCTCCCAGTGAGTCGATGTTAGATCCGGCTATTGTGCTCAACTATCCGAAGCTGAGAAAGAAGAGTAACAGTTGGTAAGCGTATATTACGCTATTTCCTGCTAATTGAAAATAAAGTTAATTCGGTGTTCACGGAGTGCCATTTTCAGTAGTAGCCTAGGCCGACATCTTTACCATCAGAGTTCGACTAGCTTGTTGAAGCGGACATTAAATCTTTGTTGAATGTATCCTGACTTGCTGCCCCGTTCAAAGTTGTAAGTTACGTTTTGAGTTCTTTATAATTGATATTTGAAGTTGTATTTTTGCTGAGCGAAGTTTCGTGGGATCTGAATTCTGTTGGCATAAGGAAAATTAGTAGTGTATTTCTCAAAATCCTTGCCCACTTAAGTTTTTAGTAAATTTGACTTTGAATTTTACACGTCTTGTGCTCTCTTACGACTGACTAGATTTGTTCACTATCACTAACAGCGACATGGCTGTTACACGTTTACAGAGATGCTCAAAATAATGTCATTACATTATGATCTATGGGGGAAAATCGATTACGGTGCATTTGAATGAGGTTATGATACTTCAAACATAATAAAATTAAAAAGGTACACTGAGGTGCACTGCAACATGTTTTCGATAGATTATAGCGTGCGTAGTATTTATTGTTCATTTACAGAGCCGTACAAAAGAATTCGGTTACAGGACTGACTATGGCCGATAATTGCCAGAAATTATCGATCGAAAATAGCGATTAAGGGCGTTTTCCGCAGTAGTATGCATTTTTTAACTTATCAAATTTTTAGCGTATTAAGTGATGAGTATAAATTTTATATGTAATATACATGTTTGCACGAAAGAATTCGCATACATTACCGGACAGGGACAGCAATTGTTAAAGTAGATTTTTGCTTAGTAATGTGTTTTTGAAGTTCCTTATTTAGATATTTCATTTCATTGTATAGATTTTTACTTAGTAATGTGTTTTTGAAGGTCCTTATTTAGATATTTCATTTCATTGTATAGATTTTTACTTAGTAATATGTTTTTAAATGTCCTTATTTAGATATTTCATTTCATTGTATAGATTTTTACTTAGTAATGTGTTTTTTGAAGTTCCTTATTTAGATATTTCATTTCATTGTATGAGAAAATGAAATTTCTTAACAATATAACGTTATTGTTGGAAAGTGTTACATAATCTATGGCTGATGCATGATTCTTCATTCTTGTTTTGTAATAAAAAGAATTCAATTTTCAAAATGAGTTTTGGTAAAACTTCTTTAGAGCTACAAAAATTACCATACTCATTCACGTAATTATCGTTCATGCCTCCTTTTTGCTTTTGCATATTATCAAAATCTGGGCGGCAAAATATGTGCGAATTTTCCTGCTTGTTTATTTACCCTTGAAGAAAAACACTTAAAAAAAACTACGTTTTTGTACATTTACTCAATATAACGTAACTTGAAGATGAGGAATCCAAAATTTGACCATTAAATCTACAAAAAGATTTACCAATTATAGACAAAATAATAATAATAATAATAATAATAACGAAAAAAAAACATTTTTGTAATTAAGACGGTTCTCAAAAACCAATTTCCTCATTCAGCAGCACAAAGTTTTCTGACGCATTTCACGAACTCGTTTTTAAGCATAAAAACATGTAATTGGCACACATGACTATTGAAGAGATTTAGAAAAGAACTAGCTGACCCGCCCGGCGTTGCCCGGGCCCGTGATAATAATATATATATATATATATATATATATATATATATATATATATATATATATATATATATATATATATTAAATCAAGTTTTTATTATTTTATATCTTTAACCCGTTTGTAAGAAATTATATTTTTAAATGAAAAATTTGCGAAAAAATATTGATTTTTAGTGATAATAGCGCACATTTTCTTGTTATTTTTGTCCGAACTCTTTGAAATCTTTATTGGTGATAAATAAAACGGTTTTACAGCCAGTGTAAAAATTTCGTGAAAAAATAGTGTTATTTAATTGTAAAAGAAATGTTTTCTTCTCGCTTTTTTGTTTGTTTGTTTGTTTTCGCGTCAGCTCCTTTAACATAGCAATAAAAAAATAGTTATCATCTTCCAAACTCTCTGACATTTCAATCCGTTATAAATATAACTGTATCCAAGCTCTCTTTAAAATTTTGTATGAAATTGTATTTTAAAATGAAAAATTCGCGAAAACATATTGATATGTGACAAAAGCGCTCATTTTTTTTTTTTTTTTTTTTTTTTTTTTTTTTTTTTTTTTGCGTAGAGTCGTTTCATAGTTTTAAATAAAAAATTATTTTTGTCCGAACTCTTCGAAATCTTTCTTGGTGATAAATAAAACGGTTTTACAACCCGTGTAAAAATTTTGATTTTAAGCTTTTTTGTTTGTTTGTTTTCGCGTCGGCTCCTTTAACATAAGTAATAAAAAAATAGTTTTCATCTTCCGAACTCTCTGACATTTCAATAGGTTATAAAAATAACTGTATCCAAGCTCTTTTTAAAAATTTTCGAAAAAATATGCATATTTAGTAGTTGAAACATGAGTTTTTTTAAAAAAAGCTTTAGCATTCAACCTCAGAGCAAAAATATATTAGGAGATCTATGCTTTCAATGCAATGGTACGACTCCATCCGTTTTCAAACAACCCTTTTCAATCCGCCTAGGCTAAACAGGTGAGGGTTAATCAATCAGGTTTCCCGTTTCTGAGGGAAGAAGACTTTAAAAAAAACGTTGAAGCATGTGCAAAGAGACAATTTCCGTGTCGAAAACAGAAATTGGATTTCACAGAATGCGCTTTTTGTTTTAAATATATCGATAGCTTTTTTTTCACTCTTCGATAAATTTATTCCAATTTGAGTCGACTTCTGTCTCATGACAAGATTACCACAGGCAGCTTTTTTTTTTTTTTCTCTATTCACACCACTAAATACAAAATTCGTTTTTTTAAGTTATTTTAAATAAAGAAACAAGAAACCACAGCAATAGCCCCACTAAATAAAAAATTCCTAATGCAGATAGATTTTAAGAAAGTACAGAAACTTGGAAATTACAACATCTTAAATTATGCTTTAATGCGTGAAGCCATTGAAATAGATACAGAAAAAACCAGAAACTTGCAATGATCTTATGCGTGCGACAATAGATAATAGATGGCGCTATCTGTTATATTTTGAAAAAACCGGGAAAGTTAGGATGACATCAAGAGGCGATAATAAAGATCAGAAAAACTGAGGATGCCCAAGACGATGGGCGAAAACATTTTTTTAGCACATATAAATGTTTTTAAAAGGACTGACTTCTTCTGTTTGGAGGAAAGTAACGTATGTCTTTGTAAATAACATCTACACTGACTTTTTATATGTGAAATTTGTTGTTAATGTCTGTGAATGGTAGTGTAGTGTGAAAATATATGAAAATACAAAATTAGTGTAGATTTCTGTAGAAAAAGTTCTAGAGGTATTCGGTATAGTTAATTTAAGTGGTACGAATTGAATAAAAAAATATTTGCCTGTGGCAACTCTGCATAAAGCCATGTCTGGGGCTGTCGCGTCCAATTTGGTTCAAAATGCCAACCTTGACAGCATTTTCTGAATGGTCATTTGCTTTTATCATATAATGGAAACGCTATTCGACTTCATGGTCTCTAAATAAAAACACACGCCAGTTTTATCCGTTTATTAATAGAAATGAATTCAGGAATGTGCCATTTAAATTTGAGAACAGTGTGTATATCGAGCTTATTAATGAATAGAAAATACAGAAGTTTCCAAACATATCTCCAAAAATGCCCCCAGCAACTTACACATCTTTTTTTTTTTCTTTACCTGTTTTGTTTCTTTTTTTAATCCTACCTGAAGTACGCTGTTTGGCGTAGGCTCTAGATCTGATTCACAGCATGTGGGGAGCTAGTTAAACCCGCTCCTCCCCCTTCATCAATGACTGATTGCTTCTAGTGTCTAAACGATCCCCACGTTTATCAGCCTACTTATTTTTTCGGTGCGTACTTTCCAGAGACAAGCTGGTAAAAAATGGGAAGAATTCTCCAAAGTTGAAAGAAAAAATTACATGTTTCATTATGTATTGTTACGGAATTTCATCGACCAGTTAGATAAAAGTGTTTTGTAAATAAAGACGAGATTAATGCACTTTTGTTAGAGTTATATTCCAGAATCACGGCGCACTGTCACAACTCGTAACACGAAAGCAACGTAAATTGCATAATAGAATATGAATATTGTAAAGATATTGCATAGAGATTCAAAGTTCAATGTCTAATATGCCAGGCAACTAAATTATAGTTGCACTCAATTGCACTGCAATTGTAGATCACTGACTGTTGTTTGGTTGATGTAGGTTTTATGGCACAAAATCTACAAATAGACAGGCTGCGCCGAAACAAGGATACTGGACTGGACACCTAAGTTATATCTTTACGTTTTTAATTTAATGACTTGCCTAAACATTCTTATCACTTAATGTTAGATTAACTTAAACATCTCGATATCTTTACTCCTAATTGGTATAGAGGATACACAAAGTGTTACATGGTCTGAAGGGAGAGTGGAATTAGTTAATATGTTGCGACACCATATATTTAAAATATGAAAATAGATAGACGTTATTTGCAATTAGATTAATAAAGTTTATTAAAAAAAATATCGTAACTTAGCTATTCAGCATGTTTTCCCTTTCCCTTTCCCTTTGAATTGAAACAGATGTAAGTGAAAGAACGCAAAATCTTGACAGTTTCGTAATATTTATATCAAATAACCATGGATTTTTTTTTCTATAAAAAGTGTGACAAAATATTTATTAATGAAAAAGTAGTTTCAGAAAATGTGACGTCACAACATGAGACCACTCGAATGAACGTATAAAACATTGAAAGGAGGGTGTTATTACCTCAAAATTTGTATGACATAATTAACGGATGATCCCTAAGAGTTTGGCTCCAAATTTATTCAACATGATCTCCACGTTGTGTGATCGCCACTTGGTTATCTGAAAAATATCAATAACAACAAGTTCATTATATTGAAGACTGTACCAGTGTACCACGCTCTTCAGCCGCTCTTATGCCTGTAAAACGAGTTTTTCCGCATCATCTATGCAAATGCAGGAAAACGGTTTTAAACACTTAGTAACAGTATTTACTAAATCAGCATCACGTATTGTGATTATACAAATATGATAAGTGTAATAACATTTTTAAAACAGCGTTTGGGCCTTAGCACAGATTTTATAAATGATGGATCTATTAGAATAAAGCTGCAATGGTTTTACACTTGCGAAATTTTTAAAACTGCAATTGAAGCAATTACTCTTAACTCTCCAACGTCCATAAGTAAACTTGCAACTTTTTTTTCAAATTCATAGGTTGCATTGTATTGTTTTGACTAAAAAAAATACTAATTAAAAAATATCAAAAAGTACATTTTATCAAGTTAGAGACACACAAATTCAAGATCGCATCACAGTAACAAAAATTAATCAAACATTCAAAATCCTACAAATATCAATTTGACATTTAGTTAACTTCAACATTCAGAACAACAAATATGAGACTTACTCTGTATTTTTCCTTTTTTTACATTTTTATCGCCCCCCCCTCCACCCCCCCCCCCCCCAAAAAAAAAAAGTCCTTGTTTGTTTGGAGGAGGTACAAAACTTTGGAAGGTTAATAAAGTATCTATAAAAAAATATGATAAATATGGGAAATTTTTCTATGATTAGGTATATTCTTCTAGATCGCAATAAAGGTACAATGGTACATATTCACTTAAAATCTGAGCCTAGACGTCCTTTCAAAGACGTGTCACCTGGAGGTGACAAAGAGCAATAGCGGGTTTTAAGGAAAATAAATAACACAAAATTTTATTTATCCGTACAAAGATATATTTTATATTTAACGGCTTCAAAAGCAAACTTATCATGTGGAAACAAATACAAGTACCTTTAAAAAATACATATAAATATGCATGAGCAAACAGAAGGAAAAAGCTGACCAATATCAAATCTTAAATTCGTTTCTTTGTCATTTTTATCAGACAAAGCATATTGCGTACTTCAGTGTTGCTTTGATAGAAACAGGATAGGTTGTCTTGTCAATTTTGTAACTTTTGAAGTGGTTGCACATGCCCGAAGAATTCACTCCTTTAAAATGTAATGTTTTTACACGCTTTTATTTAAGGAAGGGGTAACATCATTTTGATGCTCTGAAATTTAAGGCTTTTTCGGAATTTTTTATAAGAAATGCGGAGTTTTTATAACAAAAAAATCATTTACACTAATTTATAATACATATATTAAAGTAGAAAAGTGTACTTTTATACAGTTAATACATTAAAAAATGGCAGCTTGAGAGGTGAAGTGTGAGAGCGCTTCGAAAAAAAGGGGTCAAGCGATGGACACACAAACTCATCGTAGACTTGACCTAGGAAAATGTAATAAAATAATTACCTTTCTTAGTCCAAAAGATAGTCAAGTGCATAAACGTTTTTAAAAATATGCATTTTTAGCTTAATGGAATCAAATCAAAGTAAAATATAAGTTTTCAACCACAAATTTCGTTATTTAATTGGCACATCAGAACAGCGAAATATCAATATTTCGAAATTCCTACATATTTCATTAGAAAAATGTGTGACAATTAATTTTAGAAAAGATCAAATTAACTGATTGAAAATTGGTGGCGGTACAATGTCTACTGATATCGAAAATGCTGTTCTGAAAAAAAAAAAAAAAAAAAAAAAAAAAAAAAAAAGCACTTAAAGGTTTTCGTCACTCTTCACTCGATATGGCACGTTCTACTTCCTATAGCTTAGTAATTGCCTTTTTACTTTCGATATCGATTTCAGGCTAATAAAATACTATTTTCATGTGCATAAAGAGTACTTCAAGTAACAAAGAAATATCTAAATTTTAAACCGGTCAAAGTGGGGGTTATTCCTTAACTTAGTCTGTCTGTCTAGTCAAATTTTGCAATCGATTTTTGATCCACTTATGTCAAACCGATTTTCCTCAAACATTGCACACAAATTCAATGTTGATGATATTCCAATACCCGTGTATTTTCAAAAATATACCTTATCAGGGGCAGGGTCTATTGACAAAAGCAGTCTTTTACGTTTATGATTGAAATCCCATATCTAACAACTGATTTTGCGCAAATTTTACACCCATGTTCAGTGTTGATGGCATTGCAATATTCGTATATTTTCAAGACCGCACCTCCTCAGGGATAGGCTCTAGGGGCAAAAACAGGTTTTTACGTTTTTGATTGAAATGACACATCTAACAACCGATTTTGCTCTAAATTTTCACATAAGTTCAATGTTGATGACATTACAATATTCGTGTATTTTCAAAACCATATAAATACCTCATCTGGGTCAGGTTCTAGAGGCAAAAAACTTGATTTTACGTTTTAGATTGAAGTGACATATTTAACAACCGATTTTGATAAAATTTTGCACACAAGCTCAATGTTGATGACATTGCAATATTCGTGTGTTTTGAAGACCATACCTCACAGGTTTAGAGACTTTTAGGTACAACAACATGCTTTTACGTTTTAGATTGAAATCACATGTCTAACAAACAGATTTTTCTCAAATTTTTCACAAAAATTCAATGTTGATGGGATAGCAATATTGGTGTATTTTCAGAACCGTGCCACACTCCAGGGGCAAAAACCCTTTTTTTTAGATTCTGTTTGAAATCACTTTAAATTTTAAATTAAAAAAAAACATGTTACTTACGTATTTAAAGTCATATTTCTTGTGTTTTCTCTATTTTTATGGTGTGTTTAAGAAATTTTTACTTTATAATATGTCAAAAAAAATAAACTTTTGTTTTCCCCTTTATTATATTTTTTTCTCTTTCTCGGTATGTATGTTTGGTTAAGATTAATCATATTGTGTTTCACTACTTTCAAAATTTAAATATGTCACTAAAAATAAAACTGTGTGTTGCACATTTATTATATCTCAGAATGCAAAACTACACACAAATTATATTATTGCAATACATTCAAATATATTTTATTTACAAATTATTTTGGAAATGCAAAATTTGTTTTTAAATAGGCATCGTTTTTCTGTCGTGTAGGCCGATATAAAACTTTTATTGATAAAATTTGTTCTCAAGAGAAAAAAAGATAAATCTGAAAAAATAAATTATGTTAAAAAACGGGAAAAAAATTACACCATTAATAATTGATAAGATGGAAAAATGTGTATGTAGCAGTAATACTAGTGCAGAGTTGCCCAGTCTCCGGCTTTTTGCATACCAGTATTTTATTAGAGAAAATGTTTTTATTTTAAATCTCAGAATGCTCCGATTAAATAAAGCAAGATTTTCCGTATCAAAATACTGGTATCCAAAAAGCCTGAGACTTGGCAGCTCTGCTAGTGTAATAGGCTAGAGTCATTGATACCTCGGGCAAAATTATTTTCGAAAGCGAGTTATTTTTTACTGAAGTCTGCCCGAATTGATACTATATTTTGTGCCTTATTTGCTAGTCCCTAGGCTACTGTGTTATGTCAAACGCGTGATCGTATCTCGTTTGAACAATAAAACATACGGCAAACATGCATAGCATGCAAAAATAACTCGGAACACTTGGGGAATAACGCTTCTTTTTGGAACATTCCGAAAATAAAAACAAGGCTGTTAAATGTTCTTGAGCCCTTGGGCCTGTTTTTTCTTAGGCTCTTCATGCAATAACCTATATTTCTTATTTACTTTTGTAAAAAAAAGTGTTCAACAACATAAATACACAATATTATTTGCTTAAGAAATGAAATCTGGTGATGCATTTGCTTTAATAATGGAGTAACTAGGGACCAGCAATTTCTGCGCAAGAAGTTAAGGGACACAATGTGAACATTTTTGAAAAGATGGTAATTTTAGAGGAATCTCCGAACGTCAAATTCATTATTAAACTTTATTTCCAAAAAAGATATTTTACGTGTATAGGGGACATAGGACTTAAAGAAGGTGACAGGGGCAAATCATCCAAACTTCCACCATTAATTTTAAAATGTTAATTTTTCTTAATCACAGTGATTAAATAGGACAAAAATAACATTTTAAAATTAGTGATAGAAGTATGCCTGATTGCCTATTTCGCCTCCGTGAATTCGCGCCTATGTTTATGGGCGAAATTTTGTCGTTCATTTCTGACTGCGGAATAAAATACATCAATATTGTGCTGCTCCTACTCTTCCCTGTGTAATTTTTAGCTTTTATTATCATACTGGATTACGAATGCAATTTTTATTCAATTATTGAGTAACTATACAAACATAAGATTTTCACGCTAGAAGGTAAAGGTAACGCTTTTTTAATTGTTTAATCATGGATCATTTTAAAAATCAACATTTTCGTTAGGTCGTACAGAAATATTTTGTAAAACTGAAAAAAAAAAAAGTATCGTTAAAGTCATTTTGAAAAGTGACAGCTTATTATAATCAAATGCCAGCTTTTTGGAGTGTAAAAGTTACAATTATAAATGTTTGACTTTTGGAAGTTTAACGCATTAAATTCATATTTGGAATCACTCCATCACAAATGCATGTACTTTTAGAATAAAATAGGAGAGCTTATTGTGAGAATTTATTTTTTACCAAAGAGGCAAAAAACATAGAGCAATAAATATACTTTATTTTACGATTATAGTGATCCACAGAAAACCAGACGCCAGATTTCTATCAAGTTAGCCTCTGGCACCTGTTGCGTCGTATTTCTATTCACCCACTGAAATAGTTATATTACGTGCTCCGTAAAATTTAAATAGTGAAACGTCGCGTCGTCAAGTTTGGAATCCCAAACTTCCATTTTGTTTTTTTGCAACATCCTTATGACCGGCCTTGGACTTCAAAGAAGATGTTTAGCATTTTCAAAGCACAACTGTGTAATCTAGCGCCATCTCTTGAAAAAACATTGAAACGGGGTTATTATTTTTCATAATGTAATTCGCAATTAGTCCCTTTCCTTGGTAGGATTTCCTGCCATCTTACAATTTCTGGGTTGGTACCGAAATTGCCGAGTAGTAATATTTTCCTTGTTTAATTTAGCGACAAAAATTTGCGATTAAAATAAGAGAGAAATTATTATTTAAACATAGTGACACTCAAAAGTTAAAACTGTAGTAATCCCGTTTTTTGCACCTATGCCAGATACATGGAATGTAAAAACAACAGGTATTCGTTTTGTCGCTTATATTTGTAACTATCTACTATTACACTTAGTTTTTAAGACTAAGAAAACTAGTCGTTGAGGGCCACCGTAATACTTACCCACCATGAATATGCATAATATAAAATATGAAAATAAAACATGTGTAAACTATTTATAAAATGCAGTGCAATTCGAATAAAATCGTGGCTTGATGACATCATAAACTTTAAATGCTCTATAACTCCAAAAATAATCATATTACTAACGGTTTACTGCGTCAGATTAAGCGTCTCATTTTCAATTAAAATATATCTTTGAATTGAAATTTGAATAAAATACAGGGTCACGAAAAATCGTAGAGTGCGGAAAATAGGATTCCAAATATCTCGGCAACTCATTATTCGATCGACTTCATTCTTTATGCAAAATTTATGTTTTTTTATTGCCTTTTATATTTACTCCTTAAAATAAACAATTTCGAAAAATTTTATATACCTTTTATCAGAACGAATATTTCGAGAGTCCAAAAAAATAGTTCCGGTTAATCGAGGTTACTGAAATTTAATAAGCTTCTTCCCATTATTACATACTAAGTACTTACCAAATTTCAAGTCTCTATCTTAATTTGTTCGGGAGATAGATCGTTTACAGACACACAGACGGACGGCAAAAAAAAATTTCTAAAAATATGTTTTACGGAATCTCCAGCGTTTGAAACGTGTAAAACCTTCAAAAAAAAATTTTTCGATTTTCAAAACGTTTACAAGATTTACCCTACACTACATATGATGGGTAAGTAAAATGCCGATATTTCTTTACGCAAATCGGTGCACTTTGAACTTTTTTTTAACACTTTCCAAAATAGTTGAAAAGTGTTTATGAATTCGGTTTGTCCGTCTGTCTGTCTGCCGTCTGTCTATTTGTCTGTGCGTGCTCTAACTTGCATAAATATATTCAGATTGTCATGCAACAGATATATGTTATTGAGGTTTACTATGGCATGTTTGGTATCGAAAATGAAGTGTGTAGCATTTATGGTTCTTTAACAGGGACACTCAAAAGAATTCTGTTACATTGCAGTCTATCGGGAAAAATCGTTTGCAGCGCATTTTAATGGTGTTTCACTATTTTATACATATTTAGATTTACACATATCACCGAGGGACCGAGGTGCAGTACAAGACGCTTATTGTAGAATATGGTATGTATAGAATGTATCGTTCATTTACCTAGACACTCAAAATAATTTGGTTAGACTATTGTCTAGTACAATAATTACTGGTAGCACATTTTCAGTTGTGGTACATGATTTTAAATGTAACTAATTTTTTGCATATAAATTCTATAGATTATATACAGAACTGCTCAAAAGATCTTGCGTACACTCTAAAAACAACATTTTCAAAATTGAGCAAAAAACACTCAAATCTGAGTATGTCGCATAGTCAAAATGGCTCCGAATCGAAATGACTCAAGTTTGAAACATGTATATTCTCACTTCTGAAAACATTGTTGTATTGTACACTCAAGAATGAAACATCGTGTGCTCATATTTGAGTATGTCCATGCTTCAAAAATGAGTATGAACTGACTTCTATGTACTCATTTTTGAGTATGTCCATGTTTCAAAAATGAGTATGAACTGATTCTAATCATTTTTGAGTATGCCCAAGGTTTCAAAAAGGAGTATGAACTACCTTTATGTGCTCAGTTTTGAGTATGGCCAGGTTTCAATATTCTGAGTATTTCTGAATTGAAAGCATTGGTTCGTCCTATTTGAAACAAAAAGTTTCCTAACAAAATGAAAACATCGATTTACTCAGATTTGAAAGTGTCATTTTTCTCAGTGTAGCTTTCCGTTTATTGACGGGAATTGCTGAAGACGAATTTTGAATTGTGCTATGTATTTTCTAACTGAAGTAAATTTTAGCATACTGTGCAGTATACATACAAATCTATAGGTTATATACAGGTCTGCACAAAATAATTCAGATATTTGATTTGAATAATGGTAGTAAATGCTGAACTTGGGTTTTCAAATCTGATATCAGTTTTTAAATTGTTTACTTACCAAACTGCGAAGTTTTGTTAGAGTAGTCTGAATGTGTTGGAAAGTGTTTCATAAACTATGCTTGACGAATGATTTTCCGGTCTTTTTTTTAATTTGGGTACCCTTTTTAACACATTATTAAATGGTTTTATCAAAGAAAATGACTTAAGAAAAATTGAAATTCTTATGGTAAAATATGCAAAAATTCACTTTTTTAAAACAAATTTAAGAAAATTTTAAAACCACACTTCTACAATTTTAAGTATTTTTCAAAAATCCTTTTTTTCGTATTTTCCGTACAAGTATGCTCTGTAACCGTAAAGACAAAAGTTTCAAAAAGTTAATTATTTAAACCAAAAATAAGTAAAATGTCACGTCATATGTAAAAATGCAGTAAAAATGACTTTTTACTTAAAATTTTTATTTTTAAAGAAATAAGTTTTTTATTTTATCCCAAATTTCATCCACGTTTTCATAAAACAAACCATAAGGAACGTCAATAAAAAAAAATCACGTAAATTGAAAAATATATGTCGAAGGTTTAGTATTTTGAACATAATTACAGGTTACAGGTCCTCTTCAAAGTTGGCAAGGGTACCTGTACTATTGTACTACTGTACCTGTGTACTACTGTAAACCTCTACTACAGGTACAGGTTACAGTTACAGAGTGGCCATAATTAAAGTGCACGTGTTTAAATGTCTCTACAGCTATTTGGAATATATTGATAAAGGGTGGCCATAATTAAAGTGTACGTGTTTGGAAGGGCTCTACAAGTTAAACTACTTGGAATATATTGTACAGGGTGGCCATGATTAAAGTGCACGTGTTTAAAGGTCTCTACAAGCTAAACTATTTGGAATATATTGATAAAGGGTGGGCATAATTAAAGTGCACGTGTTTAAAGGTCTCTACAAGCTCAACTATTTGGAATATTTTGATAAAGGGTGGCCATAATTAAAGTGTACGTGTTTGGAAGGGCTCTACAAGTTAAACTACTTGGAATATATTGTACAGGTTGGCCATGATTAAAGTGCACGTGTTTAAAGGTCTCTACAAGCTAAACTATTTGGAATATATTGACACAAAGTGGCCATAATTAAGGTGCACGTGTTTGAAGGGCTTTACAAGCTAAACTATTTGAAATATATTTAAAAAAATTGGCATTTACAGAGCTGCCAACTGCTACGAAAAAATCGTAGTTGCTACGATTTGGAGCTAAAAACTACGATGCTACGAAAATTGCTCTAAAGCTACGATTTTCTGCAAAAGACGCAAATTTCGTGAAAGGATAGTGGGAAAAGTGTGAATTTCGTCAAAGAATCGCGGAAAAACGGGAATTTTCTTAAAGAATCGTATGAAAACTGCGATTTTCCTCAAAGGATTGTAGAAAACCCGGGAATTTCACGCAACAAACGCAAAAGTATCGTGAAAAAATACTAATTTCGTCAGAGTCGTGCAAAAGAGCACGAATTTCGCAAAAGGATCGCTGAAAAAACGCGAATTTCGTCAAAAGATCACTGAAAATGTGAATTTTTCAAAACAAGAATTTTGTCAAAGAATCGTGTCAAAACCGTGATTTTTGTAAAAGGATCGTGTGATAAAGGCAAATTTCGCCAAAAGATCACAGAAAAAAACACGAATTTCGTCAAAAGATCGCAGAAAAAATAAGAATTTCGCCAAAAGATCGCGGAAAAAAACACTAATTTTGTCAAAAGATCGTGGAAAAAACACTTATTTCGACAAACGATCGCAGAAAAAATGTAAATTTCGCCAAAGGATCGTATGAAAAGCGGGAATTTCGCCAAAAGATTGCGGAAGAAATGTTAATTTCGCAAAAAGGATCGTGTGAAAAAAGTGAATTTCGCCAAAAGATCGCTGGAAAACGCGAATTTCATCAAACAATCGCTGAAAAAACGTGAATTTCGTCAAAAAATTGCTGAAAAAACGCGAATTTCTTTAAAATTTACCGTATCCGGTTAAAAGATTGAAATTGGATTCCTTTTACTAATCTAGCAAATTCACCACATAAAAAAAAATTATTTAAAAAATCTACTCAAAAAATCAAAAACTGGCTTCAACGTTCATAACTTCAGACATATTGTTATCTTCCAGCCAAATGTTGTAGCTCTGTGCGCATCGCAGCAGTGTCACAAAACAGCACACACAGAGACAAACATCTATGTTTATTATTATAGATACAGTTTTTAATCTAAGACAATATACTTTACTATTTTTTGAAAAATCGGGTTAACCCGATCTGCAATTAAAAAAAAACTCTAATTCAGACATTTTTCTCCGGGAGAAAAAACTGTAGTTTCGTCAGGGGAAGGGAATCTCTCAAAAAAATTATTGTGAAGTTCAGAAATTTGGCTTAGGAATGGGCAGAGCATTAATTGAATGAAAATAATTACATTTAATCAACCCCATCTGCAACAAATAAAATTAGCAAAAACAAAAGAGTTTCCTACTTTGTGTGATTATGTAAAAACAAATACGTTCAATTAATTAGTATTTGTTCACTTAAAATTTTCAGCGTAAAAAACAGCAACCAACCAACTTCCAGATTAATTTGAATTTTGTGTGCTACTATTTTTCATTTTCTAAGGTTGGCAGGTCTGCATTTATACTATTTAGAGCATGCGAACACAAGCTCTTCAGTAAAAAAAAAATCAATTTAAAAATTTCCCAATAGGTAGCACTGTATACCATTAAAATAAAATAAATAAAATTAAAATAAAGATATCCCTTTCAGCTAACTTTTAAATCTTTTTTATCGCAAATTTCACATGATTCTAACTTAAGGTTTTAGCCACGAAGAGCGTTTTGAAAACTACAATTTTAAACCGAAAAAAAAAAAAAAACGCGCTCGGTCAATAAAGTGTTTTTTTATCAGAATGGTAGTAATTATAGTTCTGCTATGAAAGAATGTCGTCATCTCAAAAGATGTAGATTTAAAATTAGTTGTTTTTGTTAATAGTTGCTAATAAAACTAACATGTAAGCGCCATCTATTGGTAAATTTTCGTACTTATCATTGTTATTGTATAAGTCGTTTCCGCATACTCCAAACAATGTAAATACCAAAGCTTTTAAAAATATTCCAAATAGTTTTATCTTGTAGAGTCCTTCAAACACGTGCACTTTAATTATGGCCACCCTGTATATTAAAAAATAATAACTGAGAAAAATTAATCTAAAGATTATAACTCTGAAACATTTAAAGGGAAATCGATTCAGTGGGGGGGGGGGCGGTAAATAAGTCTTTTTATGCGACATTTTACAATCACCGGAACTTTACGTAACTTCACCGAAATATACTAAGCATGTCTAACTACATTTTAAGTAAAAAATTTGGAAAAACAGTATTTTCGTCCTTTTTTGCCAAATAAAGGATAACGACGTAACGAGTCTTTTTTATCATCATTAGCCTGCAATTAAAATTCTTCCATAAGCACATATTTATACAAATATTTTAAAGTTAATGTTATATTCGCAAGGCATGGCATACGGAATTACAATATTAATGATCACAACGACAATTACATTCAAACGAATTCTTAGTAAGAAAAGAAAAAAAGATATGTAGATTAGAAGAAAAGAAAAAAGTTATTTAAAAAATTGATAATTTTGAAGCTCTGTAAAGGATAAAGGCGGAAATAGTTGATTTTTAAAACAATTTCTTTTATTAAACCAATATTCCGTTAACAAACGTACAGTATGACTTTTTATTTATTTTTTTTTTTTTAGACAAAAAAATTGTCCTGAAGAAAAGAAGCAAGTCCGGGACCGGTTCCCGTCTAATGAAAGAATGTTTGTCCGAGCTGAGCTCATTTTTTCATATCGCTAAAATATCCTAGCTCCTTCCAAAGCGTAAGTAATCTTGAGTGCCCCACTGGCTGAAACAGTTTTCATTTTGTATTTTTTATTCGTCTAAATCCCGAGAATAATACAGCACAGATGTCATATACGCACCACGTTGGAGCAATTTTTTTTCCCTGCCAATTTGGCGAAAAAATAAATTGTTTATTTACTTTTATTTTTTATTTTTATTTCCTTTTTTAAAATAATAGAAGCTATTTCATTTATTACGTTACTTTATTTTTATATGGAAATAAAAAATCACGTGCTATTATTGCATGCTATTTGTAACTAATATTCAAAAACAAAGTTTTCGACAAATTGGCGGGGGGAAAAATCGCACCAACGTGGTGCGTATATGACATCTGTGCCAATAATATTATAGATGTTATATACAAATTAATTGAAAAAACATTTTATAGCATAAAACATCTGTGGGAATATTCTTATTAAGTTTTTACCTAATTTATTTCAAACAGATTTTTTTTTTAATTTTATAAAAACAATTCTTTTTAAAAACATTTTTGTGCCATATAATTATATAAACTAATATTCCCGATAATACTGTAAAATCATATTTTTATTTTGCATACAATTTAAACACTGCATCACTTTCGGAACCAGTTTCGAAAGTGAAAGTATCTTCCTAAAAAAATACGCAAAGAAAATCGAAAAAGTAATCAACGGCGGAAATAGAGATTGATCTCTGCTATCCAGTGCAAAAAAAATCGTTTAAAAATATTCAAATGCAAGCAAGATATTAGCAAAATAATGCCCCATTGGATTAACATTAGCACCGTATTCCCGAGCGCTTGCTCAACGGGAGCCTTTAGTCCAAAGATTCGAACATAACAAAATCTCGAATTTTGAGCGATCGTCGCCGAAAAAAACAATTATGTCTATCGTTCGAAGAAAAAAAAGACAATTTCTTCAAAGGATTGCGGAAACAACTTGAATTGTGTCAAAGTATTGAAAAAAAATGCAAATTTCGTCGCAGAATTGCGAAAAAACGCTAATTTTGTTAACAAATCGCAGAAAATACGCTATTTCCGACAAAGGCTTGCGAAGAAAACGCAAATTTCTTCCAAGGACTGCGAAAAAATGTAAAATTTCTTCAAGAAATCACAAGAAAGACACCAATTTGGTTAAAAAATCGGAAAAAAACGCGAATTTCGTTAAATAATCGCGGAAAAACATGAATTTCTCCAAAGGATCGCGAAAAAAGAAACGCAAATTTCTTCAAAGCACTGCAAAAAAAATTTTGTTAAGGGATCGCGAAAAAAGTGGAATTTCGTCAAAGGATCGAAGGAAAAAAAACACAAATTTTGTCAAAAGATCACAGAAAAAATGCGAATTCCGTCAAAGGATCGCGAAAAAAAAACCCCGCTAATTTCGTCAAAGAATCTCAGAAAAAAACTCGAATTTTGTCAAAGGATCGTAAATAAAAGGTAAATTTCGTCAAAGAATAGCAAAAAACGCAAATTTCCTCAAAGAATCACAGAAAAATGCAAATTTCTTCAAAGGATCGCAAAAAGAAAACTCAAATTTCTTCAAAGGATCACGAAAAAATTATATTTCGTCAAAGGATCGTAGAAGAAAAATCCCTGACGGCTCGGCCTACAGGCACAGGTAGATTTCGAAGACGCAGACCGTGGGGCGCCTGTTTGTCGGGAATTGCGGAAGAAATGACCTTTTTTACGATGATGCGGCAGTTTGACTATAACTACTTCGCCTACTTCGAAACCTAACTTGTTTGCAGGCGGATTCGGCAGGGATTTTTTTGTTTTTAATTTTTTTTTTTTTGGTATAACGGTTGGTCCTATAAAAAACTTGTCAACATAAAAGTTTTAGATAATATTAAGAGGATTTATAATAAATTTAAGCGGATTTGAAATCTTGGGAATTGATGAAGTTATGATTTTTTTTCTTCTAAACCCCCCCTTCCCCCGCTTAAGGCAATTTTTAATTATATCAAAAATCTGTCATACGTAAATTTTCGGCCCTTCTCCTAGAAGTAATAATAACGTCAAACGGATTCGATACGTATCATAATTAAGAAATTATGTTTTTTTTTTCTGTTTTCACAAAAAGCCCCCACCCCCCATCCCCCCCACTGGTTTGATTTTGCCCATTAACGAACTTGACCGAGATTTTATGCCCCTTGATTTTATGTATCAGTTTCGAAAAGATGCGGGAGTTGGAACCGCCTACTTCGAAAAATAACTTGTTTGCAGGCGGAGCCGGCAGGGATTTTTTTTTTGTTTTTAATTTTTTTTTGCTATAACGGTTGGTCCTATAAAAAACCTGTCAATATAAAAGTTTTAGATAATATTAAGAGGATTAATAATAAATTTACGCGGATTTGATATCTTGTGAAATGACGAAGCTATGATTTTTTTTCTTCTAAAACCCCCCTTTTTTCCCCCCCTTGGAGCCATTTTTAATTATATCAAAAATCTGTCATACATAAATTTTCGGCCCTTCTCCTAGAAGTATTAATAACTTTAAATGGATTCGATACGTATAATAATTAAGAAATTATGGGGTTTTTTCTGTTTTCACAAAAAGCCCCCCCACCCTCCCCCCCTTGGTTCGATTTTGCCCATTAACGAACTTGACCGAGATTTTATGCCCCTTGATTTTATGTATCAGTTTGTAAAAGATTAACGCAGAATTTTTCCAGTTATCGTGGTCAGAAAAAAGTGACATAGATAGATAGATAGATAGATAGATAGATAGATAAAGTTTTGAACTGGGGGTGGTTTTGGGTTCTGGGAGTCATGATCGGCGTAGATCTGCAAAAATTTTTCAAATTTCCAACTTAGGTGAGAATGTAATAGGTAGTATTTCTTACGAAATCTACCTAAAACTCAAATTTTGTCAAAGAATAGCAGAAAAAAATGCAAATTTTGTCAAAGAATCACGAAAAAAAAGCATGAATATTTTCAAATAATCGTGAACTTCGGAAGGACCCAAAATCCGGAAAATTCCAAAACTCGAAAAGCCTTTGGTCCAGAGGATTTCGCATAATAAGTCCCGTACTGTATTTAAGATGGAAGAAAATTTCAAAATGCCAGTAGATGGCGCCAATGTACTGGATTGATCACTCAAATTCTCCGTACGAAAGAATTCGCCGCTATTTCTGAAAAGTAAAGTGCTGACAGAAAAAAATATATACAGAAATGTTGATATACGCGTTTTATATGAAATAGTTTTTGAAGGTTTTAAACAAAATTAAAATATTTAAAAGCTCTAATATGCTTTTACAAATATTTTAACAGCAGAATCGGATGAAGCATAGCTTTTTCATTAAGCCTAACATGGCGTTTAACTATGGTCGATTCGCAGATCAGAATGGTCGAGCCCGGAGTCGTTACACTTTCTTGCCTTCGGATTTTATTATAAGTAAGATATATATATATATATATATAAACAAGTCTTTTAAAAACATTTTTGTGCCATATAATTATACAAACTAATGTTCCCAATAATACTATAAAATCTTTTTTTTTTTTTTTTTTTTTTTTTTTTTTTTTTGCATACAATTTAAATTAATTAGATAGTACATATTTTTATTATTTTAATTACTTCAAATACTAAATAACATCCTCATATATATTATTTATCTCCCAACACTAAATCTTAGTAATACAAATTAATTGAAAAAACATTTTATAGCACAAAACATCTGTGGGAATATTCTTAATAAGCTTTTAGCTAATTTATTTCGAACACATATATATATTTTATTTTATTTTTTTTTATTTTTTTTTTTTTATAAAAACAATTCTTTTAAAAACATTTTTCTGCCATATAATTATACAAACTAATATTTCCAGTAATACTATAAAATCATTTTTTTCATACAATTTAAATAATTAGATAGTACATATTTTTTTATTTTTGTTTTTACTGTTTAAGGTTATTTTTTGCTATTAATGTGCGTAAAACATATAATATTCATTTGATCGAAATTTCTCCGAGTAAATTATACAACAAAAAACATGTTTCATTTAAAAAAAAGTATAAAATTATTATTATTATTATTATTTTATTATTATTATTATTATTATTATTATTATTATTATTATTATTATTTTATTATTATTATTATTTTATTTTTATTATTATTATTATTATTATTATTATTATTATTATTATTATTTTATTATTTTATTATTATTATTATTATTATTATTATTATTATTATTATTATTATCAGTTTTATTTTTATTGTTATTAATTACTTCAAATACTAAATAACATCCTCATATATATTATTTATCTCCCAACACTAAATCTTAGTAATTATATGACATCTGTGCCAATAATATTATACATGTTATAAACAAATTAATTGAAAAAAAAACATTTTATAGCACAAAACATCTGTGGAAGTGGAAATATTCTTAATAAGCTTTTAGCTAGTTTATTTCAAACAGATTTATATATATATATATATATATATATATATATATATAAACAATTCTTTTAAAAACATTTTTGTGCCATATAATTATACAAACTAATATTCCCAATAATACTATAAAATCATTTTTTTTTGCATACAATTTAAATTAATTAGATAATACATATTTTTATTATTTTAATTACTTCAAATACTAAATAACATCCTCCTATACATTATTTATCTCCCAACACTAAATCTTAGTAATCATTTCGGCATATTCAGTATAGAAATAAAAATGTATAATTTTATATCTTTTTTTTTTTTTTAATAAAACAAGTTTTTGTCACAGATTTTATTCGTGGGAATATTCGATATATGAATATAATACATAAGTAGTTTTACGAAAAAAAAAAAAACGTTTTATATTACAAAACATATTTTTAAGAATATTTTTAGTAAGCCTTTAATTGGTTTATATCAAATAAGGTATTTTCTTTGCAGCTTTATAAAAACATCTTTTTTTTTTAACTGTTTCAATACAATACATATAATTGGACAAACTAATATCCAGAATTTAAAAAGAAATCTTCATTAATTAATTATTTTACATACTGTTTAATTTGTTTAGACAATATATATGTATATATATATATATATATATATATATATATATATATATATATATATATATATATATATATATATATATATATATATATTGTTACAAAAATTAAAGTAACATCCTCATAGAAACTAACCCCTTGAATAACTAAAACCTATTTCGGTTCTAATTCATCATGATAATTTTTCTTCTTATTTATTTATTTTCTTACCGTCTTATTTATTTATTTATTTATTTATTTATTTATTTATGGATTACCCTAAATCTTTTTAAACCTTTAATTCATAGAAATTTCTAAAATATGAATCTTAAATATTAGTTGTGCATATTAATTGCTAAAACATTTTATGTTACAAAACATATATGTAAGAATATCCTTACTAAGCTTTTAATGCGTTTATTTAAAATGGAATATTTTCTTTGAAGCTTTATAGAAATAAATAGTAATAACATTTCAATATAATACATATAATTATTCAAACTGATATTTACAATTAAGAAAATTTTCATTAATTATATATTTAACATTTTAATAAAATTATTATGCAGTACATTACATATTTTAATTGTTTTAAAAACTGAATAAAAAACATGTCCTATTTTAGTTATCTTCCAGCTCTAAATCATATGATAAAGCTGTCATATTTAGAATTTTTAAAAAATATATTTAACTTTACATATCATTTGTTACTGAAATAGTTTTCTTTCTCTCCCCCCCTCCCCCCCCCCAAAAAAAATAATAAAATAATAATAATAATAATAATAATAATTTTATACCCTTTTTTTTTTTTTTTTTTTTTTTTTTTTTTTTTTTTTTTTTAATGAAACATGTTTTTTGTTGTAGAATTTACTCGGAGAAATTTCGATCAAATGAATATTATACATACGTTTTATGCACATTAATAGCAAAAAATCACCTTACAATACAAAAAACACCTGCAGAATATTCTTAGTTAGGTTTAATTGATTTATTTCAAATATATATATTTTTTTAACTTTATATAAAATTTATATAAATATATTTAAGAGCAATACATATCATTATGCAAAGTAATATCCACAATTTAAAGATATTCATTAATTGTTTATTTTAGGCACTGATTAAATTAATTAGATAGTACATTTTAATTTTGTTTTCAAAATTTTAATAACTAATATCCTCATTTTATATTGGTTTGTGAGTAAGTACATTTCTATTATCTGTATTTAATGTTTTTTTTTATTTTCCTCTCCATTCGTTTACTTCTATTAATGCAATATTTCTGGCAGAAATATACTGATCTTAGCATATTTGCCAGTATGGTTTATGAAGTATTGCATTATTTTTTAGACAGGTGTGGTGTTCTGCCAGACTGACGATTAAACACTGCACGTCTTATTTTCATTTCGAATTCCATTTTTAATTTCACTTGATATCCAAATTCCAATTTTCTTACATTATATGGCATCTTATATCATTATATATATTTATTTTCTAAATTTTCTTGAAAATTTTTAAGTATTTTTGACTGTGTGCCGTCACTGAAATGGCGCATCAGTAATTTGATGTTTGTACATGTTAATTATATATTAACTTAATTATATTCTGTATACACTTTATAATTACCTATCTTTAAGTAGGAGATTTGGTTAGATTTGATGCAAGAACTTGTTTAATGTATTTTGAAATTCAAAGGAATTATATATATATCCCAACTCTAAATCCTAATAATAACTTCAGCATATTTAGTATTAAGAAATATTTAATTTTGCATCCTTTTTTATGAAATAGTTTTCTTTTTCTATTCTGTTATTCTTATAAATTTCGAGCATTTGGTCATTAAACACAAATTTTATGCGTATTGATTTAAAAATATATATATAGTACAAAAATACCTGCAAGAATCTTGTTAATAAGATTTTGATTGATTGATTTTAAATGAAATATTTTCTCTCTCGCTTTATAAAAACATTTAATTAAACAATATTCCCTGCAATACATATAATTATACAAACTAATATTTATAATTAAATATATTTATTAATTGTTTATTTTATGTACTAATTAAATTAATTAGATAGTACAGTTTTTTTTTTCTAGTTTTAATAACTAACATCGTCATATTTTATTTATCTCTCAGCTCTAAATCCTAAAAATAATTTCAACATATTTCGTATTAAAAAATATTTAATTTTACATATTTTTTTTGTGAAACAGTTTTCTTTTTCTATTCTTTTATTCTTAAAGGATTTCAAGCATATTAACATTAAACTTAAATTTTATGCAAATTATTTTCTTTTAAAATATATATACATTACAAAAATACCTTTAATAATAAGCTTTTGATTGATTTATTTCAAATAAAATTATTCTCTGATGCTTTATATAAACATTTCATTAAACAATATTTCATACAAACTAATATCCGCAATTAAAAAAATGTTCATTATTTTTTATTTTATGCACTGATTATATTAATTAGGCATTACAGTTTAATTTTTTTTTTATTGTTTTCAAAATTTTAATAACTAATAACTTTATATTTTATTTTTCTCCCAGCTCTAAATCCTAATAATAATTTCAGCATATTTAGTATTAAAAAATATTTAATTTTACATCCATTTTTTTATGAAACAGTTTTTTTTTTCTATATTCTTTTATTCTTATAAATGACGAGGATATGAACATTAAACATAAATTTTATGCTCATTAATTTAAAATATATATACTACAAAGATACCTGTAAGAATCTTGTTAGTAAGCTTTTGATTGATTTATTTTACAAGAAATATTTTCTCTGTAACTTTATAAAAAACATTTCAACAATATTTCAGTGCAATACATATAATTATACAAACTAATATCCACAATTAAAAATACTCATTATTTTTTATTTTATGCACTGATTAAATTAATTGGGTAGTACATTTTATTTATTTTATTTTATTTTTCAAAATTTTGATAATTAACATCTTTATATTTTATTTTTCGCACAGTTCTAAACCCTAATAATAATTGCAGCATTTTTAGTATTAAAATAATTTTTTAATTTTACATCCATTTTTTCATGAAACAGTTTTCGTTTTCTATATTCTTTTATTCTTATAAATTTCGAGGATATGAACATTAAACATAAATTTTATGTACATTAATTTTAAAAATATATATTACAAAAATACTTGTAAGAATCTTGTTAATAAGCTTTTAATTGATTTATTTTAAATGAAATATTTTCTCTGGAGCTTTATAAAAACATTTCATTAAACAATATTTCAGTGCTTTACTTAAAGTTACACAAACTAATATCCACAATTAAAAAAATTGTATTCATTAGTTATTTATTTCACATGCTAATTAAATTAGATAGTACATTATTTATTTTAATTATTTCAAAAACTAAATAATTACTATCTTCCTATTTTATTTATCTCCCAGCTCTGAATTTTAATGATAATTTCGGCATATTCATTAAAATATATATGTATAATAATTTTATATCTTATTTTCATTACTGATATAGTTTTCTTTCTGCGTCTTTTATTCGTGGAAATTTCAAGCGTGTGAATATTGTACATACTTAATAAATATTCCTTGCAAAAAAACATTTTCTATTAAAAAATATATCTATATATATTGTTTTGTGGCTAATTTTAAATAGGATATAGTTGAACTCCGTAATAGCGAACTCGTATGTAACGAGGTAGTGGGAAATAGGTGGTTGGTCTAAAATAGATGTGCATTGTAAGAAAATGGGTTATTATGCGTAAACCTCGGATATAATGAATTGGGGTTAATATTAGGATGACGTATAAATAAATCAGCAGACTCATAAAAAAATTCCATATTTTCGTTACTGATGTAATTACATCTGAATCTTTTATTCTGTATGTTTTATTCGTGGAAATTTCAAGCATATGAATATTGTACATACTTTATACATATTCATTGCAAGAAAAATATTTTCTATTTTTAAAAAAATAATATTTTTTGTGTTGTCTTGTTAATTTAAAAAAAAATACAGTTGAACTCCGTTATAACGAGCTCGTATTTATTGAAGTATTATGAAACAGGTAGTTGGTCTAATATACAAATACATTGCAAGAAACTAGGTTATTATGAGTAAACCTCGAATATAATGCGCAAGAAAAAAAAAGCAGCAGACTCATAAAAAAACAAAATTCCCATTCTTTTTAACGAAAACATATAATTTCATAGCGCAGTTATTTAGATCATAGCTGAAAATAATGAAGTAAAGAAGGAGAGAGTGAATGTAATACAGATGAGTGTGAAAAAATAGCTTCTCCTCGCACATGTGCAGCTACTTTTTATTTATACACGAAACTTCATAGATTTTTTTTTTCAAAGAAAAAGTGACAAGTGATAATCTTTTCAGTGTAATGAGCTTAATTTCTTTTTTCGCTTTCATTGTTTTGTTTTTTTATTATTATTCATTTACTTAAGCATGTAAAATATTTACAAGTTTCAAATTAAACACTGCAATTTTTCTTTTCGTACTTTAAATTAAAGGACGTAAATTTAAATTACAAGGATGATAATTCAGCAGTTTTTACTGGTTTAAATAAACTTTCGTGTATTACATTATTTTTAAAGTGCATAAGTGAAAACTCGCTCATTGCGAAAACTTGGTTATAACGAACAAATGCACTGGTCCCTTCATCCGTGTTATAAGCGAGCTAGACTGTATCTTTTGAAGGTTTATAAAAATATTTCTTTTACAGGATATATCACTGAAATGCATATAATTATACAAACGAATATTCATAATTAAAATAATATATCCATTAAATGTTTAATTGTCGTAGAAGTTAAATTAAATTGGAAGTACTTTTTTTCTATTTCAAATATTCCGAAATTTATTAACTACCGTGCACATATTTTTTTTTATCTCCCAGCTCTAAATTCTGGTCATAATTTTGGTATAAATAGGGTTAAAAAAATATTTAATTTTATGTATATTTATTTCTTTGAATAAAACAGTTTTCATTTTATCATTTATTTCTGTAAATTTTGAGCATATGAATGTTATGCATACGTTTTGTGCATACTAATTTTTAAAAAAATTACAAAAACACATTTGTATATTGTTAATAAATTTTTTATTTATTTATTTCAAATAAAATACTTTCTTTAAAATTTTATAAAATATTTTTAAAAAATATTTCAATACAATACATATAAATATAATAAACCAATATCTAAAATTTAAAAAAAAAAGTTCATTTAATTGTATATTTTACATACTAATTAAATTAATTATATAGTAGTAAGTGTTTGTTTTAATTATTTTAAAATTGTATAGCATCCTAATATTTTCTTTTTCTCCCAGCTCTAAATCCTAGTGATAATTTCGGTATATTCACTATTAAAGAATATGTTTTATATATCGTATTTCTTTGCTGAAATATATGATGAAATATGTGCTAAATATGATTTTCATTTTGTATTTTTTATCCGTGAAAATTTTGAGCATATGAATGTCATACATAAATTTTGTGCATATAAATGTAATGCATACATTTTATGCATATGACTATTATACATATGTTATATTAATTACAAAAACATCTGCAAGAATATTCTTAGGAAGCTTTCAATTGATTTATTTAAAATATAATGTTTTCTTTGGAGTTTCTTTAAAAACTATGTCAATCCAATGCATATAATTAAACAAACTAATATCCACAATTTAAAAAAAAAGTATTAATTATTGGTTATTTTACATGCTAATTAAACTAATTATGTAGTGCATTTTTTATTTTTTCAAAACCTGAATAATTAGCATCTTTATAGTTTATTTATCTCCCAACTCTAAATCTTATCGATAATTTCGTCATAAAAATATATTTAATTTTATATCTTTTTTTTTTTTTTTTTTAAGAAGAAAAAAAAAGAGAGAGAGAAAAGAAGGGTTTTTTTTTTCAACTTTTTATTCGTGTAAATGTCAAATATTATGAATACTATACATAGGTTTTTTTTTTCATAAACATTTCATATTACAACAAACAAAAAAACACTTGTATGAATATTCTTAGAGAGCTTTTGATTTACTTCAAAATTTATTTTGGAGCTTTATTAAAAAATTAATAATTATAAATAAATATTTCAATACGGTACATATATTTATACAACCTAACATACACAATTAAAGAAATCTTTAATAATTGTTTTTTTTTATATAGTAATAAAATAAATTCGGAAACTTATTTTCTATTTTTAAATTATTTCAAAAACTGAATAACTAATATCCTATGCTCTAAATACTAGTTATGATTTCGGCTTTAATTTGAATTTTTTTTTTTATTTTTTTTTTTTTGGGGGGGGGGGTGGCAATAAAACAGGTTTTTTTTGTTTGTTTGTTTGTTTTTTAATCTGCTATACGTGTAAATTTCGAGCATGTGAATATTATATACATAAGTTTAAGTTTTGTAAAAACATTTTATATTATGTAAAACATTTGTAAGTATATTGCTAATAAGCTTTTAATTGATTTATTCCAAATAGAATATTTTCTTTGAATCGTTATGAAACAATTTTTAAAGGCTACTTCATTACAGTGCATAAAATTATACAAACTAATATCTCCAATTTAAAAAAGGTTTCGTTACTTATTTATGTTACATGACTAATTAGACTAACTAGACAGGTCATTTATTATTTTATTTATTTCAAAATTAAATAACTGATATCCTCACATTTCGTCCATCATTCATCTCAAAATACTAGTGATATAATTTTACCACATTAAGGATAAAAAAAATATCTAATGTTTCGCCTTCTTTTGTTACTGAAATAGTTTCCTTTCTGTATCTTTTAATCGTGAAAACTTCAAACAAATGAATATGAGCATGATCATAGGTTTTAAGCATGCTTATCGCTGTAAACAATTTGCATTACAAAAACACCTGTAAAAAATATTCTTGATAAACTTTTAATCAATTTGTTTCAAATAGTTTCTTAAGCTGTAAAAAAAGTTTTAAAAAATATTTCCGTACAATAATTATACAAACTGATATCTATACATTTTTTTTAATTCGTCATTAGTTTATTTTTTTTAATGCTAAAAGGTGTAAATTAACAACATAATAAATACACAGTAAAATATATTTTATTAAAAGACCGTGCAATTAAGGAATATTCTAATTTGTTATTGAAAATGACTCGGAATGAGTCGGAACATGTCAAACAACCTAATAAAAGATATTTTACTATGTATTTATTATGTTGTTAATTTACACCTTTTAGCATTTAAAAGAAATATATTACTACAAGGTGCTATAGTTTATTATATCGTCATCAGTTATTTATTTGACATGACTAATTAGATTAATTAGGTAGAGCATATATTATTTAAATTATTTATAAAAACGGAATATCCTAATATCTCTGTATATTTTTTTCTTCCAGCAAAAAATCCTAAGTGATAATTTCGACACAATCAGAATGGAAGAATATCTAATTTTTTCTTCTTCTTTTGTTATTGGAGTATATTTTTTCCTGCATCTTTAATTCATAGACATTTCGAGCATATGAATATGATACATGATAATAAGTTACCTGCATATTAATTAAGGAAAACATTTCCTGTTCAAAAACTCTACCTGAATATTCTTAATAAACTTTTAATTGATTTATTTCAAATAGTTTTTGTTTTCTTTCAAGCTTTATAAAAACATTTTTTTTTATATATATTTCGATATATTACATATAATTATACAAACTGATAATCATGATTAAAAATATATCGTCATTAAGGATTGCTTTAAGATATAGGTCTATTTTAAGCAAATATCACAAGTATATTTTATTGCTTTAGTTGAAACACTGTACAATTAGCTATCCAAAATAGTTTTTGTTTTCTTCATACGATCAGTGGAAGTATAGTTATGGCTGTTTTTGTTTCAGCTATCGAAGTGAGTGATTAAATAACGTAATTTTTTTAAAGGGCTTCAGAAAAAACCTCCTAGTATTACGATTAAGAAAGTACATTTATATACGGAGAATTCTACGAAACAGTTACGAAAAATGTTTTATCTCCAAAAATTATGGGTATATTTATATAATGCACATCACGTACAATTTACTAGATGTTGTACATGTAATAAACTATTGTTTAAAAATTTGAGAATTTCTTGAAATTTTACAGCTATTATTATAAATTAACAATAATGAATGAAAAGTCATCAGAATGAGAATTTAAATGGTATATCCATAGAATTGTTTTATTTTATGACTGAGATTTTAGTTTATTTCATTCGCAGTACCTCAAATTTCATATTTAAAAAGAAAACGATAAAACATCATTATTTTTGTCGTGAGAACATTTTTGGTAAATATCAAACATTAAATTATTTTTCCTTAAATCTGTTTAATTAGATATCTATAGCTTCAAAATAATTTATTTAACAAACGAAATTGTCTTTTTATATGCTAATTTATTGGAAACAATCAGTATTGCTGCACATCTTTGCGTTATTTAAAAAAAAGACACAATTCAAATATAGTGAGATGCATTAAATGACTAACTAAATTAATTAAGTAATATATTTTTATCTGAATTATTCCAAAAATTGAACAGTTAATACTCTCATATTTTATTTATTTCCCATCTCTAAATAATTGGTAATTTCAGCTTATTCAATATTAAAAAATATCCAATTTTTATAATATAACGTTTCTGAAACAGTTTTTCTTCTTTTTTATATGCATAGTTTTAAAGTTATATTCATAGTTGTAGAAAAAAATTATGCATATTAATTTTATAAAGCGTTTTATATTACAAAAACTTTGTTGAGAGTATTCTTGATACATTTTTAATTGATTTATTTCGATAAGTTGTTTTGTTTAAAGCTGCATTAAAAAAATGTTTTAATATTTTAGTACAATACATACAATTATATAAACTGATATCCATTTAAAAAAAAACTATTTTTAACTGTTTATTTTACATGAATAATCATATTAATTGGATAGAGAATTTATTATTTAAATTATTTGAAAAACTGAATAACTAATATCTTTATTTACATATATATATATTCCAGCTTTAAACCCTGGTAATAATTTAGAAATATTCAGCATTTAAGAAAAAAAATCTAATTTTATTTTTATTCTATATCACATTTACTTAATGAAATAGTTTACTTTCGCAATCTTTTATTGGGGTAAATTTTGAGCACCTGAATATGCCACATTAGCATAAGTTTAATTCATATTAATTGCATAAAACATTTTATATAATTGAAACAATTACAAGAATATACTCAATAACTGCATCTTGTAATTCATTTAGTATTTAAAATATTTTATTTTATCGAAGTTTTCAAAAAAAGTTTTCATAAAAAAAAAGTTGTCGAAAAGTTGTCAAAAAGCCATAAACGTTTTTAAATATTCCTATACAGTACAAATAATTATATAATTAATGTCCATAATAAAATATCCTTTATTCATTTACTTTAAATTATTAATTAAATTAATTATATTGTGCATTTTGTTTTAACAATCACAAAAATTGAACAACTATTATGTTTATGTTTACTATTATTCCCCTCTCAGCTCTAGTCTATAGTAATAAGATTGCATATGCAGTATAGGATGGTAAAAATTTTTATTTAATTTTATTTTATACTTATTTTATTCATATTTTATATTTCATTTCATTGTTCAAACATTTTTTTCTATTTACATATTTTATTCGCAAAACTTTCAACAATATAAATATCATATATGATCTGAATAGGTATCAGTTAGGTGACAATTTTTATGGCACCGTCAAATATTTAATGTAAAACCTATTTCTATGAGGCAAAAAACAATATAATAAATCGAAAGCCATCGTCTTTTAAATAAAACTGAAATATAAATAAACATACTTACCCTTTATCAGCAATTGCAAACGCTGCCTTCATAGATCAGTGTCGAAGCACATCGTGTGATGCTAGCTCACTGAAAAATCCAGAAATAGCTTCTAACGACTAGACACTCTACCTCTCTAAACTTTCTTCTTTGCCTTCTTTTACGACGAGAAAAATATTTCCAGATGCTTCCACTGATTTCGAGAACATTTTTGAATGTATACAGAAATATATTTTTAAAATTTTAAGTCACTTTTTTTTTGCGTTTACAAACTGTAGGCGTAAAAAGAAACATGACAACTGCATGTAAACTAAAAATTTAGCAGTACATAAAACAATGAAACTAAGTTCTGTGTTGTAAAATAACAAACAGTGAGCTAAAATTTGTAGAGATATCATCTTTATAAATTTATCCTTTACTTTTGTAGGATAATTGATTTTAAACGAAACAAGAACGAAAAATCATGCGTCAAGCATAGATTATGAAACACTTTCCAACACATCCAGAAAACTGTACAGAAATACGGAAACTTCACCGTTAAATAAGGTGAAAGAAGATATGTAAGTAAACAGTTTACGAAACATGTAACACATTTAAAAATACAGTTTTAGAAATTACCATCCATAGTCAAAAAAGTAGTCGAATTATTTTGTGCAGTCCTGTATATGATCTATAAATTTGTATATATACTACATAGCATGATAAAATTTAGTTCAGTCAGAAAATTCACATTTAGCAATTTACGTCAATCAATGGAAATGCACTCGAAAGCTTTTATTCAGCCCTGTATATCATCTAAAGACTTTTGAACACACCACATATTAAGTTAAAATTTAATTCCGGTAAAAAAACACAGAAGGCAACTTAATTTATTATTCATTTACAGGGTCACACAACTCATTTCCAGCTCATTCACAAAACTCATTTCCAGCAATTACCAGCCATAAACGACAACGCATGTTCTTTGCGTATCCCTGTATATGAATTTATTTATATTCCACAAACTTCTATATTAGTCTACTAAATATAATTCAGCAGTAAAATGCGTAACACAATTAAAAATACCCTTAAGCAATTCACTCCTATAGTCAGTATGACTTACGAATTCACTTGTGTAGCCCTGTATATGATCAAAAGAACTTATACACACCACATACTATGCAAAAATTTAGTTTAAATTAAAACGCAAACCAAAATTAAAAACGCACTTATCACATATAGACTATTATTATTGCACTAAGACTGTAACCGAATTATTTTTTGTGTCCCTGTAAATGAACGATAAACGCAATGAATACCATACTTTTCAGTGAGCAATTTATAATGCCTCTCAGCATATATAAGTCAGCAATTTATAATGCATCTTTGCATATAAATTTCATGTTTGAAATAGTGAAATATCATAAAATTAAACTGCAAACGATTTTTCCCCGTAGGACATTGTGTACAGAATTATTTTGTGTGACCCTGTAAATTAATAATAAATGCTTTGTACCCCATACTTTACAAAAAGCATGTTTCAGTGCGCTTTATAATTGTTATATCAATTCCATCATGTTTCAAATGCGGAACATCTTCAAAATGCACTTGAAACGATTTTTCCCTTTGACTCTAATGTAAATATATACTTTTGACTGTCCCTGTAAGTAAACTATAAATGTTACGCACTTTATTTTCAATAGGGATCATGCTACAGTAAACGTTAATAACATACAAAAATTTCAGGGCAATCCTAGTATATTTACGAGACTTGGAGAACTGACGGACGAATAGACGGATAGACAAACCGAAGTCATAAACACTTTTCAACTAGGTTGGAAAGTGTTAAAAATACGTACCAGATGATTACGGGTGTAACAGATGTAATGGCGATTCTTTCTTACACAGCGTATGATAGAAAACCAATTACAACAAGAACGAAAAATAATGCATCAGGTATAGATTATGAAACACTTTCCAACACTAACAGAATATTATATAGAAATTTCTCTTTTTCTTACAATAAAATAAGATTTCTAAATAGTCATTTTTAAAAAACACATAACACTGTAAAAGTCTATTTTCAGCATTTGCTGTCCACATGCTCTGTTGTGTACGAATTTTTTCGTGCAGCTACGCATTCCATAATCTATAGAGAATATGTTGTAGTGCGTCTCCGTGCTTCTTTTTCCTTTCATTACGTTTAAAGCATGAATTATATTTTCCTTCGTTATCTTTGAAATTATTCAACATTCAAAAAACTTGGAATAAATACTCCCATCACCCTAGATCCATCCATTTTCAAATTAATCAGATCAGATACGGAAAAACTTAATTATCAACAGACATCAGGGATATACAAGATTAATTTCAAAGATAACGAAGGAAAAGATAATTCATATATAGGCATGACAAAAAGAAAAATGCAAGACAGAATGAAAGAACACAGAAGAGATATAAACTTAAATAAATCAACCACTGCAATAGCCAGATTAATCAATAAATCCCCAATTACAATAGACTTCAATAATGTTGAAAAATTAGCCAATTATAATAATTTAAACTACGTATTACAGAGGAAACTATAGAAATATATACATCAAATTCAGAAACTTGCAATGATATGGCTCACGCCAAAATTGATACCAGATGGCGCCAGATGTTGCTGGGAAAAGACAGAATGGAAGTTTCAAACAAATCGATTGACAGAGCAGAAAACCATAACATCAGTATTGAGGATGCCTGGGACGACAGGTGAAAATATTTTACTTTTGTGAAACTTTTAACATATGGCTGGTTTTATGTGATTTTAGAGATGTTTTTAAGACTTTCGAAACATGTACAATGCCTATCTATATGTTGAAAAAATAAAATAATGTCTGTAAAAATGGGTAGTTTGGAGAGTTATTAAAATGTTACTTCTTCTATACTCTCGAAAAGAATGCTGTAGTCCACCTCAGTGATGCATATCAATCTCATTATGTTTCAAATATCATAACAGGAATAAAATGCGCCGCAAATGCTTTTCCGCATAGGTCATAATGTAAAGGAATTATTTTATGTTTCCCTATGAACAAACTATAAATGCTATACACTTCATTTACAATACCTAACATTCTATAGGGGAGATGGGGAGATGGGGAGGGGGGGTGCATGGGACAAGGGGTGGATGGGACGTTCTCAATATTTCAGGCAATAAACTTTTTTTTTTAGTTGCTTCCTATCCTCATAGATTCCACTCATGGGCGTAGCTACCGTGGAGCAGTTGGAGAAAACTGCTCCAGGCGCACGAATCATAAGGGCGCAAAATTTAAAAGAACGAAGCAAAATAAAATTTTGTAAAAATACTTGTAATTTTTTTTTTTATAATTAGGATTAACAAGTTGTTATGGAGGAATCATACTTGTCATGAGCGCATATTCTTATGATATTTTACCTAGATTTAGCTTTTGGATCTCATCTTCCGCGATTTGAAACGCACACTTTTATACTCGTTTAAAAGAAATTACGTGACGTTTTAATTCACGCCTTCACATTGCCACCTTAAGTAACTTCTCCATCATTATTTCAGTATATGCCTGATTTTATTTTAAATTTTACCGTTGGAGACAACGACAGCAGAACGAAGATTTTAAAACTTACTTAAACGCTTAGATACATTTGATGACTCACTGTAAAAAAAAAAAAATCTCTCAAATTGACAGAAAAAAAACTGTCAATTTTGGCGCCAGTGGATAACCGCTTAATTTATAGAAAATATCTGTATATTTTCATTAAAACAGTTTTTTTTCTGTAAAAAATATAGAATTTTTCTGTTAAAATTACAAAATCTACTTTTTTTACAGGATAAAATTGTTTTTCTTTAAAACAGTTTTTTTCTGTTGAAAATACAATATTTTACTGTCAAAATTACAGATTTTTTTTTTTAGTGTATAGCTCTCGTTATACACTTACTTTTCCCAAATGCAAGATGAAAAATCTCAGTCATCATTCGAGTTAACACTAGAATCTTCAGATGGATCAATTAGATTAAGAGTCTTCAACCTGCGGCCAGTGGGCTACCAAATTACCACTATTCTATGGGGGGGGGGGGGGGGGAGACATGTGCATCCCACGGACCGATAGCAGGACTGCCAATTTCTAATAAAAGATAAATTCGTAGTCAAAGGGTTAAACAACAGAATGCCACAACACCGATTTAGTTTTATGGTCACTATATTAAGTAAAACAAACAAATAAACAGTTAGCGTCTTAATTTGATCTGGAGGAATTTATTGACCCTCTTACGAACAAAAAATCGAGAAAAAAAAAAGTTTTCAAGTTTTTTTCGTGTGAAAATTAAACATCTATTTGTCAATACACTTTATAAAATACGTAGACAGGGTAGAATTTTGGCATAAGCCACATGGTCCCTGTCCCAAGACGATTTTTAATTTAAAGATAAGGCAAATTTTAAACGAAGAATTCATAATCCTAAAGATAGAAAAGGTTTTTCTTAGAAAAAAGATTATCGTCACATGATTACACGAAACTGAAATGTTGAGCTTCTCAAATGCATGAAACTTCATGATATTAACTAGAATTTAATTTAAAATTTGACCCTTTTTACCGAAATAGTAAGAATGTCTATGTTAAATTGGCTAAGTTCATTAAAAAAAGTTGATTACTATGAAGAATTAATGATGACTTTTTGATGATTGTACATTCACTTAAAAGTCCGTTGTAAGGGCCTACTTATACTATGATTTTATTTTAATAGGCAACTTCTTATAAACGGAATTTTATCCGAGATTTACTCAATATATGCAGTAAATCTAGTGTAAAATCTCGAAAATCATGTGAAAGCTGAAGGATCAATGGTGTAAAGTTGAATTTATTTAGGACTGAAAATGAGTAAAAGAAATGTAAAATAAAGTATATATATTTTTTTTTTCAAAAAGACTTTTTTTTAAATATTGAGACGTAAGAGAACATTTCATATTTTTGTGATTAATATTGCATGATAAAATGAAATGCTTAATAGTGAAAAAGTGATTTTCTTAGAAATATTGCCTTTTAGTATTAACTAGCTGACACTCCCAACGTTTCCCGGACCCGTAATAATAACCTTAAATATACTTAAAATAAGTGTTGAAAGATTTTATATTTTTAGACGAAAATCTTTCCAAGCGAATCTAATGTTGGGAAATCCATTGCCTTCGGCAGAGTACACCCTCGAATTTATATGATTTCACATGTTTAAACAAAAATCTCTTCAAACAAACCTAGATCGGAGGTCCCACTGTCTTCCGCAGTGTACACCAGGCATACTACGCACGCTCTTGTCTGTTTTTGCATACGAACCTCGAATTTGTATGATTTTATATTTATTAAACGAAAATGTTTCCAAACTAAAGTGGCCCCATTATAGCGATTGCTGGTTTAATTTCTGACATTTAGATATATCAAACTTTGAATTCTCACCAAAAAGTCCTGAGAAAATCTAAATAATATAAAATGCGCACTAGCCACCCCATCTCCACAAACACACTCTTTTAAAATGCGAAAGAATATCTTCCAGTATATTGACAACCTGTGTTGAAAATGGAGGTTTTCCCGGACATGTGCAGAGACGAAAAATGTTCAAAAGCACAATTTTCTGAAAACGGAAAACGCTATATTCAAAGGTCTCGATAAAAAACAAATGTTTGTGGAATCCGTGAAACAACTTCAAGAATTTTTTTTTTTTTTTTTTTTGAAATAGTAAATTTTAATATTTTTTGAAACCAAAAATATTGTAGAACCGGAAAAATACCGAGAATAAGTGGGTATCTTCTTCGTTCTAAAGAAGGAGATAACATTTTAAAATTGTAATAAAAACAGAAAAGTTGAAAACAAATGCGCATCGACCCTGATTTTTCCCCCTTCAAATAGTAAATATTATTATTTTTCAAAACCAAAGATACCATCAGAACCAGGAAGGTACAGTGAATAAGAAGGTATTTTATTTTTTTTATATTCCCTTCCGGGTAGCATATGCGGCAACTTTAAAATGTAGAAAAAAAGAATCTCAAAAAAGGAATCTGAAAACACGAAAACAACTTGAAATCGAACTTTGGCTTTTTATATTTTTTTATAATAAATATTATTATTATCAACGACTGTAAAAAAAGGAAAGGTACCACAAAAAAGTGGGTATTTTTTCTTGTATTTTCTTTCGGGAAGTAGATGCGACAGTTTCAAAATCCAGAAAAAAGGAAAATTTGAAATAAAAATGTTTTTGAAATACTAAATATAATTATTTTTTTTTAACAAAAAATGCTTCCGAATTGGGAATATAAGACGAAAAGTTTCGTGTTTGTATATTTTCTTGTAATTCTGCGGAGGATTCCGTGATCGTGAATTCAAAATGCATAAAAAAACGAACGCTTCGCTTTCATCTGCGTGAAGATCCGAGGAAACCCATAAATACACAGGCACAATCCGCAGAACGACGAAAACTGGCCAGTTTGCGATGTTCATTAGGGGTTTTAATTAACATCTCGGTTAAATATCAAAAATTGGAAAATCTGAGCCTCAGACGTATTGAGTCCTGTCTTCGTCTATTCTCATCCAAATTTTCATACCTCTACGTGCGCTAGATTTCGCCAACAAAGAGACAGACAGATAGATAAACATCTTTGTTTTATTAATGTAGATAGTATGCTGTATTAAAAGAATCGTTAATAAATCTGTGAGAAATGCTTTGAACAATAATTTTTCACGTGAATTCTATACGTGTTTTTATATTTCATTCAGAACTTATATATTTAAGTATACTCTGCAGGTTATGGGCAAATGGAAGTTCCATGGCCCTCTTTTCCTAGGATTATATCTAAATTCGTTGTCACTCTAATTTGAGAGATGCGAAAAAATGCTAGGTTCGCCCTATTATGTAATTAATATTGCCCTGGTATTGTGTTTTAAAAATGGATTCAAGTACAAAAAAGAAAAAAAAAAGATGATTTGCATCACTTGGTGCAAATTTTAATTTTAGTAGTTTTGGAAAAGATGGGAGGGAAATGTCATCGAGGTTTGAGCTTAATTATAATATTTAGTTGGGAGGCCTACAGAATAAAACTGCTAAGGGCCTCAAAGTGCCTTAATTGGGCTTTGACACAAATCTGAAATGATCTGAAATCTGATGTGAAAAATATATTTTTCTATAGTTAAAATTACAATAATTACATTGTAATGATGTATAGGCATGTATCTTTTCTTCCCTTTCACCGTTTTTACTTTTCATCGAAATGCTTCAAGTAACGTGCTGTCAAAATTAAACATATTCTCTACGATAGGGCGTTCCCCTATTAAAATTCTAAAATCAGAAATTCTTGAAACGAACAACAGAAGTTAATGTTTGGCAGGTAGCATTGGGCTCGTGGTCGCATATAAAACGTAATTCCGGCCCCATACGTTCTAAATATAAGTAGATACTCAGTACTTAATGAATTATAATTTATTTTATAGGTATTTATTGCGTTTAATATCTTGCTATTAAATTGCCTAGAATTTAGAATAAATTAAGTATTTCCAAAGAAAATAAGTAATATTAAGGTTCGTACGTGTGCTTACTTTGAAATACTAGTATTTCCTAAATGTAAATTTTTCCTTAATTAATTGCACGATTATGCAATTAAATAAAGGAAATTTTCTTTATGGAATTAGTGGGATCCAAAAGTAAGTACCCGTACGAATCCTCTACTCGAATTTTATACCTAAAATAAAACAAAAATTTCTCAGAGACAAGAGGACGCACTAATTTTTCTTGCTCCAGGGCGCTGAATATGTAGCTACGCCACTGATTCCACTACCATAGTGTGCTTCAGAACCAAAAGCAAGAGCACGTGGCTGTTTTCAGTTTTCTTCAAATTTGCATTTCCTGAAAACTTTGCTTAAAAGTAATTTTTTTTTTACATTTGAACTTACTTAAATATCTTACGCAATATAAACAATTAAGATATGTTGTAGTTTTTTATTTCAAGGCTCAATATTGGTAATTAAAATTAATGCATATTAACCATTGTGACAAAATAATTTTTTAGACAAAATGGCTGACAATTGAATATATGCATCATGGGGATGATTGGGACATTTCAAATCGGATGAATGGAACTGTCTCATTCATCCCTAGAGGATGCTGAAAAATATATTTATTAATTAAATAATATTATATAGGTTGATAAATTAATAATTTATGGTAATTATTCTTTTAACATTTCATCCTCATTGTAGCCATTGTCTTCAGTCATTGAATGCTTCTGTTTATAGGCCTTTTAAGGCAAAGCTGAGATGAGTCCAAGATGATCGGCTAACAAATAATCCTGGAGATCATATTACAATTTATAATCTCTCAGCTTTTGCCAAGGAGGCATTTTTGTCAGCTTTTAGTCCTTAACATTGAATACGGGGAGGAAAATGTTTGTGTCCCATTCATCCCTGCTGTGGGGATGATTGGGACATAGAAAAACTTCTTTTTAAATGTCATTTATATTTCTGTATAATAATAATCTTGAATAAATATTGTGCTTAAGATGTAGTCAACCACTTAATGTATCACGTGTGATATATAATATTGATACTAACTTAAATAAAATATTTAAAATAACGATTTTTGTGAAAATGTCCCATTCATCCCCCATCTCCCCTACTAATTCTCAATAACATATAAAAATTACGAGTATATTGTGATAGTTAGATTACAGACAGACAGACAGACAGGCAGGCAGCAACACAGACAGACAGACAGACAAGCTGAATTCATAAACATTTTTCACATTTGTTGGAAATTGTAAAAAGTATACAAATTAAGTACAGATTTTAGATATGCCGTTTGTTTTACAAAGCATATCTACACATATTAACATACGAAATTTATAATTATTATTTTTATACAGCCACATTTTCCAATAACTGATTATTAGAAAAATTTTGCTCTGTGCCTATGAAGGATATTTCAAAGATCCCATAATAATCCCATAATAAATAATTTTAGGACCAAAACTTACCGAATTATGATATTTTGAGTTTTATGAATTTTCAGTGGTTTCAGTCACTAAATGTGGAAAAACGTGTTTTTAATATTGGAAAATACTGAAAACTTTAAATCGAAGCAAATTATTTCCTTCAACTCTTCTTCACCAATGCTGACCTCTCTCAATTTGTCACTGCATTAATTAAACTAAACACCCTGTATATATAGAACTTCAATTCTGTCAAACATTCTATTGACAGAATTAAAAAATTGAATTCTCATATTCTCTTTATCTGAATAGTCTGGACAGAGATTAAATAATGTAACTAGTTTTCACGTAAGCATAATATAAATATGCTGACCAAATGTAAGTTTTCGGCGCTTTCTGCAAGCTGCAAAATGAAAAGAATAATTTTACATATAGTTATTTTAAAAATGCACTCGATAACCTCAAAATTAGAATTAAATTTATCTTCATCTTCCTCTCAGCCGATCCTTCTTTATGCCTCTCAGTTTTACAATACAGTTTGATTATCTTGACTTTCAGAACCTGTTTCACATTTACAAGTCAAAAAAAAAAAAAAAAAAAAAAAAAAATTGTAATTTAACATATTATAACAACCATTGGGGAAATGTTCCGAAAGCTTTAAAAAAAATAATAATAAATAAAATAAATAAAAAATTATTTTTTTTTTTCAAATTCATTAAAAATATTAATTATTCAAAAATATTCAACACATTTTCCATTACTACAGTTGAAGAGATCCTGGCATTCTCTGTCCTAGCAAAAATATTCGTTTGAACCATCGCCAAGGTTATTAAAACGCATTTCCCATTACTATATCTTATCCTTAATATATACCTTAATATTTTGTCGGGTCCTTCCTACAATAACTTTAACTCTTATTTAGATTGATGTCTGAGCTAAAGGTATTTTGAGGAAATTAAAGTTGAAGACCACGTTTTTTGCTTTATCAGACGATTTCTCATCCAACGTCAATTTTTGAATTTGGCTTTTTTTCATATCTGATAGTTTGCATCTATCCTTTTTGTAACTTTAACATTTTTGTAACGATTTTATGCATTTCTATTGTCTATTCAAAGAAAAATTCTTCTAAAGTTACAGAATTTCGTTAAAAACGCTTCAAAAATTCTTCTAAAGTTACAGAATTTCGTTAAAAATGCTTAAAAAAATAAAGTGACGACGCCAAGAGGGCCATTCTCGACAACCCTTTTCCCAATGGTTAAAAAAAAGGTTTGAAATTAAGTACACGTTTTGAAATATGATCAAAATGTTCTACGTTTTTTACGCTTTCCAACATAGTTGAAAAGTGTTTAGGCATTCAGTTTGCTTGTTTGTCTGCCCGTGCTCTATACTCGGACATATAAACATACTCGGATTGTCGTGTAATTTTTATATGTTTGTGATATTTACTACAGAATGTGTGGTATTAAAAATAAAGTGTGTAGCATTTATATTTACTGGGTTTTACCCAGTTAACCAGTAAATTTACTGGGACATGCAGAAGAATTCCATTTCATTATGGCCTATGGGTAAAAATCGTTTCCTAGGATTTTTATTGGTTTTATAATACTTCAAACATAATGGAACTGATATGCATCACTGAGGTAGACCAAAACATGCTTTCTCAGGAGTGTATAATAGGTAGCATTTATAGTTCGTTTACAGAGACGCACAAAGGAATTGAGGGGGATCGGGGCAAGAGAGTGCTAAGCCACATTTTTGAACTTCTGAGATATTTCACTTTGAAAATTTGATCAAATACTCAAATCAAAATATATAACATAAAGTTTTCTCCCCAATGTCTTGGTAACATTTGAGATATTCTGAGTAACAATATGGCATTATTTTAATGATGTTATCACTTTTCTGTAAATTAGCTGTCTTCATTGGGTGCAGGCAAAAACGAATCCTGGGGCAGATGCTGCCACCAAGTGACATTAGAAACAATTTATATGTAGGATATTATAATTTGCAATACTAAGCAACAGATTACAGTGTTAGATTTATTTCACCAAAAATGTGGCTTGGAACTTTTTTGCCCGACCCCCTCAATTCGGTTACAGGACGGTTTCATTTTAAAAATGAAATTTCTGTAGTGTTGGAAAGGGTTTCATAATCTACGCCTAATGTATGATTTTTCGTTCTTGTTTAATACATAATTGATCTTAATCAAAAGTAATAAGGTACACTAGGGGATTGGCCACATGTAAAAAAACATTCGCATTTCCATAATAAAACTTTACGCACCATTTGTCATACATTTTATCATCAAAATAAAAATACACATGTAGTGTGGCTTGCAGTAAAAAAAAAACTGATATAACGAATTTTACAAATGAAGAATTTGTAGGCCAAAGCTTTTGTAATAATAAGGAGTGCGTGTATTTTTATATGACGTAAGAATGAGTACCTAGCAATACCTTAATATATAGCTCTTTTTGATATCTCTTTCAAAGGAATAAAAATACTCATAAGTATGTGTTTACTAACTAGTTCTGATTTTTTAACTAGCAAAACTTTCATTAGTTTATTTATTTAAAAAGGATTTATTTTAAATAATAATAATAATAAGCTATCTATTGCATAAACATAACAAAATCAAAGGCCAAATTTAAAAAAATAGTTTTTACGAGTTTTGCCTCATTATACGTCGAATAACGCTATACATTAAGAACTCAAATATGTAACTCGGTAAATATATCTCTTCTTACGTTATGCAATCGTCATACATTGTGCATTGATAATTAATATACTTAAAAGCATAACAATAAATGCATTAAATAAACTGAACTTCTCTGGCCCACTCTTAAAGACCTAAAATTTTCCTCTTCGATGTTAAGCCAACGGACTTTTTACAAATTTCTCATTCGAAAATTGAAAGTTTTAATTTCTTTTTTCCGTATACTTTTCTTAAATGATGTCCATTTGCTATTTAATTGACAAAATATTTGTAAAATGTATACTTAATCTTATTTTTTATTTATGAGTGTTAAACTTTTAGTGAAGCAGATAAGCTGTGAATATGACTTTAAAGCTACAAGTAAAAGTTTAGTGTGAATTTTAGAAATATTTTGTCAATTAATTATAGAAAAACAAACAAAGAAGCGTATACGAAAAAAAGAAGCAAAAAATTTCAATTTGCTGCTGAGATATTTGAACAAGAAAGAAAAATTATCCATCAAGCATAGATTATAAAACACTTTCCAACACATTCAGAATATTGTAGCAAAACTTCACTGTTTAATGTGAAAGATTATGTCTATGTAAATAATTTGGGAAACGCATAACCCATGTGTAAAAATCCAATTGCAGCAATTTCCATCTATAATCGAAAAAATATCCGAATTATTTTAAGCAGCCCTGTGTATGATTAATAGATTTGTATAGTATATAATACATAAACAGCAAAAATTTAGTATACAGTTAGGAAAAACATAACATAAGTTGAAAATTCCCCTTCAGCTGTTTCAGTCAGTAAATGGAAATGTACTCGAATTCTTTTGTGCAGCCCTGTATACGATCTATAGAATTTATACACACCAAGAAATATGTAAAACATTAGTTAAATTTAAAAACACAGACCACAATTGAAAACACATTTCCAGCAATTATTGCTCATAGACAGTACTGTAACCGAATTCTTTTGTGTATCCCTGTAAATGAACGATAAATGCTATGCACATCATATTTTATAGTAAGCATTTTATAGCGCACATCAGTGAAGAATATCAACTTCAATATGTTTGAGATAGTGAAATATCATTAAAATACACTGCAAACGATTTTTCCCCACAGACGATAATGTAACTGAATTCTTTTGAGTGCCCCTGTAAACGAACTATAAATGCTACACACTTTATTTTCAATACAAAACATGTCATGGTAAACCTCGATAACATATATCAATTGCATGGCAATCCGAGGATATTTATGCGAGTTAGAGCAGGGCCATGGAAAAAATATGAATGTATTTGGTGGTCATGTGGAAAAAGGAATTTGAGATCAGAGTAATGAGGAGTAGTGTGTCCACTGCGATCACATTTTTCGGAAAATGTGAAAAGACTGTCAATAATGTAAAAATAAAATAAGAAGTTTTCGTTTTCTCCTAAAGCATTTTACTAATTAAAGATATTACAAAATACTTTCAAGTAATATGGGATGCATGCTGGAATTTTCGCTTGTAAATGATATGTTTGAACAATATCCATTAGTGTCCTGTTTAAAAAAATATTATGCAATAATTACAGTGCATACTGTTGATTGTGAAAGACGTTTAACGGGTAATCTAACAAACGAAAAAAAAAAAAACAGAAACAGTTTAACACTGTACAAGCGAGTAATATTCTGATGATTAATTTGCAGCTCCTGAAAAAGGATTGTTCAACTTTCAGGATGCATTAATAAAATGGACTAACATGGGGGAAATATGGGGGGTTTTGAAAAATATTAAACACATTTTAATCACATCGTTTCTCATTATTTATTGATAGTTATGATATTATATTTTCCCCAAAAGTTGAGCAATCCTTTTTTTAGACAAACTTTCAATATTTATCATCAGAATATTTCTCACATTCTGCATTGTTAAGTTGCTTCGATTTTTTTTTTAATTATTATTATTAAATAACTCGTAAAGCATATTTCACAATCAACAGTGCGCCTTGGAATTATTGCACAGTATTTGGAATTATTGCTATTAAAGAAGACATTAATGGATAATTGTTGAAACATATCATTCCAAGCATGTATCCTACATTCCTATTATCAGTTCAAGCATGTATCCTATATTTCTTGAAAGTATATTTTAGCATTTATAATTAATAATATGCTTTAAGAAAAAAACAAAAACCTCTTGTTTTATTTTCGCATTCTGGGCAGTCCTTCTGCATTTTGCGAAAAATGCGATCGTAGCGGAAGCATTTAGTCCTCGTCAGTACGATCTCAAATTCCTGTCTCGAATGTTAAAACTATGGCCACGGATTCTATACTTTATATAAAATTAAACGTGTCTGGATGATGATTTTAATTACCTTTTCATCTTATAATTTATTTTATAATAAAAGATTAAGTTGCTTTGTAAATTATTAGTAATTTTTTTAAGTTTAAAGCTCTCATGTTTAATTTTTAACATATAGTTTGGAAATAAAAATGAAATATATCTAGATGTTGAGAAGAGTGGCGATTGCATGTTCATGAGTATACTCAATAATGTAGTCGTAAGAAGAACAGATTGTATACGCTATAGGCAGAGGGGTATACATTAGAGAATATACACTGTAACTACGGAGGGTATTCGGAGTTTCTTACAAAAATTCAGAAGATATAGCTCGTATACCACTTACCCTCCGCTAGTATACTGTATTTTAGGATTTTCCAGAAGCTTCTTTTCTGATTTTAGTTTTATCGCCAAAGGCATTTTAGACGCAGCTTAAACCCTGATCCGGAGCCTTAATACTTTGCCAGTCCCTACCGTTTAACTGACATTATTCACTATTAATTAGACACTTTAAGATGGTGGAGGCAAGGAAGATTTTTAAGTTCTATTTATTCCTGCAAAACAAAAAGATAAACAAAAATCAAGGATTTCTTTCTTAACACTGGGTCGTTTGTTTTGACGCTGAAATTTGCCACTGTCGAATTGAGGTTGAAAAAAGAGATTTCTGCGTTCCACCTGAACTTTTAGATGTTATAGTGGGTGGCATTGACGTCAGAACAAGAATACTTCGCACCGTTTCTTCACCTCAATTTAAATCTAAGTACGTCGATTCAAATTCGACCTTTATTTAAAGATAAATTTACTTATTATTACTTTCTTCTATCTTTACAAGATTAAAATATTGGATTCATGAAAATTTTCGACTTCCGGTTTTCGACGGATTTATACGTTTTAGAAGGTCCTGAACACGATTTGACTGTTTTTCGAAAATGTCTGTCTGTGACTCTGTCTGTCTGTATGTGACAAAAATTTTGTGGGCGCTCTATCTCAAGAACTAATTTACGAAATTTAATAAAACTTTATATTCAGTTATTCCCTGATACAAATTAGTTTTTGGTGAAAATCGCCCAACAGGTGGTGCTGCTATGCTGCATTTTTCGCGATTTCCGCAATAGCTCTATCTCAAGAACTAATGCAATTATTTTCAACAAGCTTCAGATTCAGTTAGACCTTGGCATAAATAGACGCTGATTACGTTTTAGTGTAGATATCCCAACAGGGGTGCTGCTATACCACTTTTTTCATGATTTTTACGATAGTTATATCGCAAGAACGAATGCACGGAATTTCATCAAACTTCAGATTCTATTAGATCTTGACATAAATAGATGCTGCTTACGTTTTGGTGTAAATAGCCCAACAGGTGGCGCTGCTATGCTACATTTCTCATTATTAACACGATAACTATATCTCAAGTACTGATGCACGGATTTTCATCAAACTTCAGACTCAGTTAGACGTTGACATAAGTTGTTGTTGGTTAGTTTTTGGTCTAAATCTCCCAATAGGTGGCGCTGCTATGCTGCATTTTGCATGATTTACACGATTTTAGCAATAGTCATATCTCAAGAACTAATGCACGGAATTTAATAAAACTTTAGATTCAGTTAGACTTGATATAAATTGGTGCTGATTTTTTTAGTGTATGCGAAACCTGTGTGTAGAAGAAAGTTTTGGGATTGACACATCCGACTAGTTATTTATTATTCTTTTGTCACATGTACGACAAAAATGTTTGATTAAGATGTTATTTTTCGATTAAAAAAAAAATCTTTTGAGAAAACAATTTTGGCAGACATATGGATATGGTAGCCTGTGACTCAAAAATTTAAATACTTCCAAAAAGCTTAAGGTATTTAGGAGGAGGGTGGGGCTTGTTTTTAGGGCAATGTTCTCTGATACATTTGCATAGAGTATTTTTTTCGTTTCTATGTTGTTGTTTTTTAAAGATAATTAATCTATACTGTTAAATATTCAGATCAGGGGCCTCAACGTCAGTGTTGCAAGACATTTTAAATTTTCATCTCTCTTCACAGAATATCTAACATACTGGAATCCGCAATTTAAAAATGTTAAATTATATGTATATTTCTATGCATATAAGATTTCCCAAAGATTCAGAAAACTAACTTTTAATAACTGTTATTGTGAGAATTTTACCAGTATCTCACTAAGAACCCCTGTGTACTGCTCAGAGCCCAGTATAGAAAAACCCCATGTAAAAGGAATTCAGTTCGAAATACCGACTAAGTCCAACTTTCAACCACGGTACTTCAGACGCTTCGTTCCATCATCACCAACCATCCCTGTTGACACTATAGTGACACTTTGTTCAATACCCAAGGCGGATCGGTATCCCTTTCAACTCTCCAACAGTCAGTCAGCTGAGAACCCATAAGTGAAACCATAACTTTTAGCTGTGCATTGGTGCAATATCTTCTCATCCTATGAGAGAGGACCTTGTTCTTGATCTCACCTTCCAGTGCTCTGAATGGCGAGTGAAAGCCTTTTATCTGTGCGGCCTAAATGTAAGTTATATGTTGATGCACAGAGATTTGGAACAGTTATTAGATAGAGATTGAGAATCAGCTAGATTCAGATTCAGAGGTTTAGTTCTAAGGGAATCTCGGTAGAGATTTCTTTTTCTTTAGGGATCAGTTTTCAATAGCAACCAGTAGGAGGGGGGTGAAAGAACGCCCACCAATCTCTATCACTAGTGAAAGGAAAGTTGACACACCGTGAGCTAGAAAGAGTGCCTTATACTACGTTCAGATCGGATAGTTAAGATATCTTAGACCGTCGAACTCACTGAGGGAGTTCCAGAAACTCACTTAGTGAATTCGAACTTTCTATTGCTAGATAGAGCCAGTACCACTCACTCTGATTGGTTCTGGAGGCCGATTGGCTGTTAAGGTTGTCTTTAACATATGCGCATGCGCACATGGTTCTATGTTCATTCTATGTTTGTTCAGATCTCGGACACCGTGATGTTCAGGGAGTTATCTTAGATGAATTTTGCGGTGTGGACAGGTATTCAATTCCGGGAGGGTACCACATCAAAAATGGCGGTCTAAGATATCTTAAATGTCCGATGTGAACAGGGTATTATCTTGACTGCGTTAAGGAAAGAGTTTCCACGAAACTGTCAGAAGAGATCTAAGCTCTCTCGAAAGATAAACTTTATCGAACTCTATTATTTCTGATTTTCTCTAAAATCAGTGGCGTGCTTAATAGACAATTCCAATAATTAATTCTACTGATTATAAAATTTAAGAACCCAATTTTTGTTGTAAAACTCATTTAATCAAAATTCCTGTTATGTTAAATACTTTTTCTATAAAATAAATTTTTACTTTGATTTTTAATGAGAATGGATTTCTGAAGTTTTGCGCTATCATTTCAAATACAATATCGGCCTAAGTCACAACTGATATCGTAGGCCGTGACTCAAAAATTTAAATACCTTTAAAAAGCTTAAGGTATTTAGAGAAGGGGGAAATTGTTTTCAAGACAATGTGAACTGTTACATTTGCATAGAATAGATTTTTCGATTCTATGGTTTTCTTTTATTTTTTAAGGATAATTATTCTATACTAGTAAATATTTAGATCAGGGACCTCGACGGTCTCTGCGTTAATTTTGCAAGATATTTTAATTTTCATCTCACTTCACATAATATCATATACTGAAATCCGCAATTTAATAATGTTGGATTATATTTCTAAGCATAAAAGATTTCCCAAAAATTCAGAAAACTAACTTTTAAGAATTGTTATAAAACTAAGATGCGCCGCCAAGCGCCATGACAGGCGCCCGGCGCGGCATTCGACCACCGTACCCAGGTCCGCAGTTGCTCTATACGTCACCAGTTCGTCTGTTTCTTCAAATCATCTGCTTGGCAACCACCGTCTGATGGGTATCCGATATACAGTTTCGGTTTGCTGTTGTAGGTGGCGCTGCCTAGCAGAAATGCTCGCCGACTGCGCAGAACCGTAGGCGTAGTTGCGCAGCTGCCATTAAGTTCGAAAGTCGCGACACGTTATTAACCCTATTTTGTCCTTATCTACGAAGTCCTTATCTATTTCTATGTTCATGCGAGAATGGCTCGAAAGATGCAGGAAGCTGCGGAAGCGAGCTGCAACTCCACACTGGGAGCGGATCCTGTTTTCTGAGGAAAAACTATTCTCGCTGGAACAATCTTGCAATCGTCAGAATGATCGGATTTGGTCAACAACTTCTCCAGGCAAGTCTTCCATGGTTCAACATCGTCGAAATCCCAAATCTGTCATGGTGAGGGCAGGAATTTGTGCAACAGGCAAAACTCCCTCTCATTTTCATCGATTCTGGAGTCAAAATCATTAAAGATATGCACCGAAAAGAGATTCTTGAGGATGTGGTACTTCTTACCTGAGCTCAAAAACACTTTGGAAACGGGGTTTGAACTTTTTAACAAGATTGCACACCTTCTCATCGACCGAAATCCACACAGGACTGGTGTCGGGTCAATTTTCCAGACTTAATCTCGATTCAAGAATGGCCTCCATACTCATGTGACCTCAACCCCTTGGATAACAGTTTGTGGTCGATTTTGCAAAGGCTTGTCCAAACCCTCACAAAAGTTTGGAACCTCTGAAACGTTCGTTGATTTGGGAATAGCAGCGAATCACTCCGGCCGAGATGCGGGCAATTGATGAAATTTTCACCAAACGTTTGTGTCTCTGGATCAAAGCAACAGAGAGACATTTTCAGAAAAAGTGATTTTTTTATTTATCTAATACATTGTTGTTAATAAATAATGTTTGTGCAAAAGTTTTGTGTTTTCATGAACTAAGTCAAATTAGACCGTCACGTTATTTCTGATCACCCTGTATGCTTTATTTAAACTTTTTTTTTTTTCAAATATTTCGTAATCGGGAATGTCACAATATATCAATTATTTTAATAAATTTTCTGACACGCTATGAAATAGAGTTGCTAAGCAACTGGTAAAATAAAAGACTAAAAATAATTACATTTGATAACAAAAATATAAAATTGAAAAGTTAAAATGCTTTATACAGCAAGCACTTTCACTTGTCGTTTCGACAATTATACGATAAAAAAATTTATGTATTGAGATTAGTGAATTTTTGAAAGAAGTTAAAGCATATTCCAAAACTTGAGAATTCGGAAAGATATTGGCGATATAGTGAGCTGAGTTTCAGTAGCTGTATGATAAGGGTTTTTCACAAATTCTCATTTTCCTTTTTTTTTTTTTCTTTATTTCCATTTGTTATTGATGTTTTAGTTCTCCTTGAAAGAACCGTCAGAACGAGCCCATTCCAGCAAAAAAAGAATTATCAAAATTGAAGCAGCTGTTCAAAAGTTACTATAGACAAACATTAAATGCATACTCATTTGTTGGAAAGGAGTTAAAAAAATGACAGTTTGTGAAAAATACCTTATCATCCGGCTACTTTTTAAAAGCAATTGAAATTCAGCTCACTGTATTGCTGATATCTTTCTGAATATTTACGATATTCGACTGGCCTTTTTATATAAGTTTCCCCATGTAGTTAACTACAAAATTATGCAAAAAAGTTTATTTTTGTATCGCTTGTGCATCTGTAGTTAAAAATTATGTTATACGAATGTTCATATTTCATCAAATATTTAATATATTTATATTCTAATTGCAGTGTGTTGTTTCTACTTTACTTTGTTAAGTTTTCTGAAAGTAGTGTTAATTTTGGTTTAAAATCCTGCATGCTATAAACAAAAAACTTGCGAAATTTTCTTCAATGTTTTAAAGAAACATTTATTTCTCCATGAATATGCGTGCTATTTTTACACAAATTAATACAAAAATTGAACAGTATCCACATAGCCATGTTATACAGCTACAGATCATTTTGAGCATTTTATTTTACAGGGTGATCATGAATATTATTTGTTTTTTAATTCAATTTGTTCTTGGTAACCTTTTGCGCTTGTGACCACTGAAGAGCTCTCGGAAATGGGAAACTTATTTCTTGCTAATCCAGTACTTTCGTAAGCCTAAAAATTTTAAATTGCATTTTTCTATTTTCAAACGAAGTTGTTCGAAATTTCTGATGAGTTTTGCATATTACAGCAATAGAATTACTCGACACTGAAAGAGTTAAATAAGGATTAAATTGAAGCAAAGTCTTATTAAAGCTATGAATAGCAAATAATTTAAAGAAAAAATTGACATACATTATAAACTTGATTTCTCAAAAAGGGAATTTTTAAACTTGCAAAAATTAGAGCATAAAATGTTTTTATTTGTTTTGAAATGCGCAAAATAATTTTTTCGTTGACTTATTAGGCACAAGTATTTAAAGTAATATTATTACTAAAAACAAATAATTTAAATCTATATTATAAAGTTAAAACATATCAGTGAGTAGCGCTGACGCCATATTGACGGTGGTAATATCTAACAGATAAATTTCGCTTTTGTTGCAATTATTTTAACTTCTAAGTATCGCACAATCAAAATTTTAACACCATCAAATATTTAAAATTAAAAAAAAGGCGGTATTTCAAATTCAATTTGTTTGAAAACTGTATCCCAATTTACTGATTTTTTATAGTTTTAAAATAATTTTCAAGCACGAATTAAAAATATATATATCTCTGTCATCTGCACTCCAATTACAAAAGATTAACGCGTTTGCACTTTAAACAATATAAATATTTCAGCATTTGTTTCCATCTAATATTCCATACAGAAATTAAAACTTCACCAAGCAATAAATAAAATAATAAAGTAATATAAATAAAAAACAAATTTAATAGATATGTAATCGAACTATACGCGATTATCAGAATCATACTGAATTCTTACAGATTTCATACTGAAATTATCAGAATCATAAAAGTCTGCTGTAAGAAGCGAAATCTTTGGCGATTTATTCGGCTATTAATTCCTGGCATGCGACTGATAAGAAAGTTTCGCTTTTAATAAATTTCAAAACTTTATTTGAATACATAATTTATATTTTTCATATAAAAATATGTTTTCTGGTGTTATTACAGGGTAATCTAAAAGATATACATTAAATATAAAAAATCTATTAGAGTTTTCAATTTTTTTTTTTTTAATGCCTTTCACCTATTTTTTGTAACTCAGGAAGCCCGGTTTGGATAACCTAGTTATCATAAATACAATATTAATAATATTTATCAGTGATTTTGTAAGAAAAACAATTTACGGCTATTTAAAATTAAATAACACTACTTATTATTTATTATTGATAAATTATTCTTAAATAGTTCTATATGTTACAAGTTTTATGTTCTATACTTATTTTTCCTCTATATATGAAGTTTAATTAATATGCCACGCCATAACATAACTAATGTTATATATATTTTCAGATAACATAATTGTACCTGCTTTTCATACGTTATTAAATGCTGTCAAAAATTACCAATCTATCTTATTTTTCATCAAAATGTCTAATAATGAACTTTAACAATTTAGCTTAAAGGTTAATAAAGTAACTTAAATGTCAAACTTTAAAAAAAGCTTGACATTTAAGTTACTTTTACTTTGTAGCACTTAATTTGTACTGCTTGTATTATAAAAATTAACTATACAATGTACAGAGATGAAAATCTTGTAAATAATTTTTTTTTTTTCAAAATTACAAAAATATCTAAATTAGATGGAAAAATTCCTTTTGAAAATCACCATTCATCAATCATTTCATAAAACATGTTGATTGGTTATTCTCATAAGATAATTTATTTTATTGTCGAGAGTATGTATCGAACACTCTTTAAGAGAGTCAAGGAGTTCCCTAATCCCTGCTAGTGATGAGACGGGCTCAGCCCGGGACCGGGCCTGATATGGGATCGGGATCAATTTTTATACCAGTCTTCAAGCTGGTACAGGCTGGGGCTCAGAGTGAAAATGTTATTTAATCACAAATGTAATAATAATAATAATAATAATAATAATAAACTTGCTATTTAAGAAATAAGAATGTAGTCTAAGTTTCTTTAAGTGTTTTACAATCTTTAAGAATCAGTTTGAATTGAATTGTTCTTGATGTGATATAAGAAGAAATATAATATTTGATTCTGCAGCCTTTGTGCGGTCAATGTTCGTAACATAAAGAAGCCGGGGGATATCCCTTCTCTATCCTCGCTTTCTGTTTGAAGTCCTTTTGCAGAATTACTGGAAAACAGAACTCATATCTTTCTTCCTTAGTTGTACAATGATATTAAAAAGAAAAAAAAGGAAGAATTATAACGTTTGCAGACTTATGCCTGTAGTTGGGTATAAATAAAAAAAAATCTATTTTAAACAGATTTTCAAGGGCATGAAAGTCACAAAACTTTGTCACAGGGGAGTATTTAGGATAAATACTTATTTATATGGCTTATAAGGTTTTTAAATTAGAAAATTAATCATTATACAATTATAAAATATTATTAAATTTTTTTATATTGTGTACTTTCGATATCGGACTCTTGAAGGCTCGGGCTCTGATAGCACAAAATGTTTCGCTTTCGGATTTCAAATCGTCGATCTCGGGCTCCAAAGAAAAGAGCCCGAAATGAAGTCTCTTAATTATTTACCTGTTAACGTCATATTAAAAGTAAACAACCATTTTTTAAATAGGACAGTTGAATGCGGAAAATATTTTTTCTCTAACACTTTGCTTAAAGCCTATATTATGTTTTCAAGCAATAATTACTTTTGAATACATACTAACATTTGTGAACGAATTATCATTGTTTCTGAAAATCGTATTAAAATTGTATTTTTAAACAAGCTGAAAAGTACTAGAAAAGTGGAGAAAAAATTTAATTATTATTATTATTATTATTTACAATGTCTGAACCTTTATAAGAATGGTGTACAGTAAATCCGATATGAAAGTTCCTAAAATTATCGCCGTCATACGATCCGCAAACGTTGAACCACACCGACCGTCGTCGCATCGATACTTGCGAAAGTATAAATCTTTAAACTCAATTATCTCGATACGCTGTTTTTTAACGGTTTTGACACGATAACTTTTCAACAAGTTCACGGATCACTACCTCCGTAATTTAATTTATTATTACGGAGATAGCAAACGGATTTACATGTTTCATTTTTTTTAAATAAAGGAAATTAAATTCTCTACAAACTATAGAGGAATTTCGGGCATTATGGAATACTAATTAAATTTGGGGCAATACAACATATACCGATATAGTTTAAAACCCGAAAACCGAATACAATTACAAGCTTCAAGTATCTACGAATAGTTTTTATAGGCAAAAATTATTTTACGAAATTGCATCACTTGCAAACAAATAATAATAACAATAATAAAACATATTTTGAGGGTATTGTGAGATAGTCGGAAAATATATAACAGGGGGTTAAAAATAAAGAAAACGAACAAAATATGGAATAAAAACAGATGTAATGGTATCAAGAGAACATGATCAAAATATAGTGTCTAGGTAGTCAGCCAATATACTTTAGTCCATACTTCAGATTTGCACAAATCACAAATATAAGGATCTGTCTTAGCGTCACCATTATCACGGAGTTTTATGCGATATTGGTATTTCATATAACCCGACACCGCCGGTTTGGGAAAAAATTACTCTATATGCTTATTGATGTGAATCGAGAGCTAAAAAATGAGTATTACATCATAAACTGTTAATATTTCGGTGAACATTATGCTTAATTTCAATGTAAAAATATTACTTCTAATAATGAATAAAAAAATATTAAAAAATTATCTTCTGAAATATTTTAAAGACGAAAAATAAATATTTACTCACACAACCCGACGAACTGCGCGTTCTGGCGGCATTCTGGAAACGTTCTTATGTACACTGCTCGAAATAATTAGGGGAGCACATGGTTTTAACGAAATTATGCTAATACTTACACCGATAAGTAACGTAAAATAAAACATCCATAATTTAAAGCGTAACAGAAAACAGAAGAAGAAAACTTCATATGCAAATCAAAGTTCATGACGTCAAAAACCAAAAAAAGGAGATAAGTGCAGAAATCGGGATTTCGCAGAAACTGCTGTTTTACTGTCTGTCTCAGTTGTGAATTTCATTTGCTCAGCTATTGTTTTGAAAAAAGTGACTTAAAAATGTCACAACAACGTGTTTTATAGGAAACCATGGCTTAGCGTATTATAGAGAGACTTGAATCCAGGCAAACACAACGAAAGTGTAGCGGACGTTGTTTAAGTCGCAAGAAGTGTCATCGCAAGGCTGTGGAATCGATTCCAAAAAACAGGGAATGTCAGATTTCGACCAGGGCAAGGTCGGCCTTGTGCTACCACAGCAACTGATGACGGATATATCCCCTTAACAGCTCGTCGAGACAAAACAGACAATGCTACTCAGCTGAAAAGGCAGTTTCTCTTGGCAAAAGGACAAAAGATGTCCAGCCAAACAGTCTGAAATCGCCTTCATCAGGGTGGTCTCTATGCACCTAGTCTGCACCTAGTCTCCTGGAATGGTCTGTATTCCGTTGACCTCAAACCGCGTGCAGCCCGAAGAGGGTTGGCTGCTGAACATCGAGATTGGAGGCAACGTGATTGGAGTGAAGTGCTGTTTACAGACGAGTCCTGATTCATTCTGGAGTGTGACACCCGACTTGTTTTGGTGTGGAGGTAAAGGGGCACTCGAAATAACCCCACATTCATACGTGAAATATCACATTATAGACGAAGTGGGGTGAGGGTATGGGCTGGAATCAGCTTAGGTGTATATACGGACCTGCATACCTTTCGTAATGGCACTTTGACGGCCTAAAGATATGCAGACGAGATACTGAGACCTTATGTCGTACCTTACATTGCAACCATTCATGGAACCTTTGTTTTCATGTATGATAATGCCAAACCACATACATCTCGTCTTGTGGAGAACATGCTTGGAGTTGAAATAATACAGCATATGGAATAGCCATCATGCTCTCCTGACCTGAATCCGATGAGCATGTTTGGGACACACTCAGACGATGTATTGTAGCGAGCCCAAGGCCTTTGTTTACTGTCCGGAACTTGGAGATTGCAATTCCTGAGGAGTGGAACAATATTCCCCCAAAGTCTTATCGATAACATCACTGCAACCATGGAAAAAATAATCCTGGCCCGGACATTTTTCGTCCAGTTGGAAAATTACAACTCGTATGATTTCTTTACCAATTTGAATAATTGTGTTAAAATTAATCTAGTGTAATCACGTATCCAGCGTTTACTGAAGTTCCATTACCTGCGATCTGTTCTGTTGAGCTGATTAAAATATCAGACCAGATGCTATGATCAATAAGGTTAACTGGTGTTTGTGGTTTTAACTGGTGGTGTAATTGTTTTTATATAAAATTAAACATTTATGTGTCGTAAAAATAACCACATTTAATTAAACATTACTTGTAAATAAAACAAACTATGAACAATTAATTTCCTCTTATAAGCAATGAAGTAAACATTGTACTATATATAGATTTATTTATTTAAATACATACATTTATGCATATATAACAATAATTAAGTGTATTTACTAATAGTAAGTCAACAACAATGGTAACTTTAAAACACAGGAAAATTAATTTTCGCCAGAATTTTGTGTCAAATACTCCACTGTGCGCCTGTGCATATAATTTCAAGATTCTCGCTTCTGAACTGTGAATTTGTATATAAATACAGACAGACAGACAGACAAATTTTCATTTTTATATATTAGATAAATGAATAAATGCAAAAAAGAAATAATAGTCTAAATTAATTACAGGCTTTCTAATCCACGATTAAACAATTTTCATCATTCCAAACTTTTCTGGTTCCCTTAATTTAATAGAAAATCAATGGCGGATCTAAGGGGGGGCGCGATGGAGCGACCCCCCCCCCCTTGGACTAAAACAGAGTTGGTAAACCGACATTAGAGGTCTCCACGGGAAAAGGCCTCTGGCAAAGAGGTCCCGACCCTTCGCTTTTTCAGGAGACTGGACCACACTTCTTTATTTTTCGAGTCGCGCCTGGCTTATATTTCATTCTTTCTAGAGGTCTGCACGGGAAGAAATTTCCAGGCCTGGGCCCGGCATAAAAGCAGAAAATTCGGCCCGGTTGCGATCAATGGCGGATCCCCCTTCCTCCGCTTCCTTGCGCTAATAAAACGTCTGTGCGTGAAAGCCCAAAGAAAAATCTCGAACCAACGTTCATTCACGAAACTCTGACCTTGCCTGTCCTCCACTCTTTCCTGGCCGGATATTCCTTTTTAACACTTTTCAACCTAGTTGTAAAGTGTTTATGACTTCTGTCCGTCTGTCAGTGCTCTAACTCCCGTAAATATGCTTCGATTGTCCTGAAATTTTTGTATGTTATTGTCGTTTACTATAGCATGTTTTCTATTTCAACAGAAGTGTGTAGCACTTATAGGTTTTTTTTACAGGGACAGTCAAAAGTATTCCGTTACATTACAGTCCATGGGGAATAATCGGTTCAAGCGCGTTTGACGCTACGTCATTTAAAACATAATGAAATTGATATATAATTATGAAGCGCATTAAAACATGTTTTGTAGAATATGGGGTGCAAGGCATTTATTATTCATTTACAGGGTCAAACAAAAGAATTCTTTTACACATCGTTATATTGGGAAAAATTGTCTGCAGTGTAATTTAGTGATATTTCACTATTTCAAACATAATGAAAATTATATGCAATACATAGGTGCACTATAAATTGCTCTCTTGTGTGCATTGCGTTTATTTACAGGGACACACAAAAGATATTAATTACAGTACATGTGCGATATTTACAGTCTATGTGTGATAAGTGCGTTTTCAACTTTGGTTTGCATTTTTTACTTTTTTTTTCATAGTACGTGTGTGTTTTTAAACTCGGTTGACCATATACAGGTCTACACAGAGAAATTCCTAAGTACTATAGACTATGGGGGAGTGAATTGCTTAAGGGTAGTTTTTAATTGTGTTTAAGCATTTTCCTGCTGAACTATATTTAGTAGACTAATAGAAGTTTGTGAATATAAATAAATTCATATACAGGGCTACGAAAAAATAGCTATATTGTCGTTTAGGTTTGGTAATTGCTGCGAGTGAGTTTAAAGTTGCCGTTTAGTTTAATATGCGGTGTGTACAAAAGTCTTCAGACAATATACAGGGCTGTACAAAAGATTTCGAGTGCATTTCCATCGATTGGTGAAAATTGCCAAATGTGAATATTCTAACTGAACTAAATTTTATCATACTATATATCCACATCTATTGACCCTATACAGAGCTGCACAAAATAATTCGACTACTCTTTTGACACTGGAAGGTAATTTCGAAAACTGTATTTTTCAATATGTTATGCGTTTTCTAATCTGTTTACTTCCATATCTTCTTTCACCTTATTTAACGGTGAAGTTTCGTTACAGTTTTCTGGCTGTGTTGGAAAGTGTTTCATAATCTATGCTTGACGCATGATTTTTCGTTCTTGTTTCTGTTAACTCGAGCTGGGCTTCTTTTTTCCAGGACGAGTTTGGCATAGAATTCATTCTTCTTAGAGATCTGCACGAGCCGAAATTTCCAGACCCAGGTTCGACCCGGTATAAAAGCTAAGAGTTCGGCCCGTGTCTGACTCAACCCGTATGAAAACCATTATTGGCTGATGCATACTTCTAAATTCTTCCCCTATGTTCGGGTGGTATTTTTTACTTTCTTCTATCTTTACAAGAACAAAGTATTGGATTGGTAAAAATTTTCGACGTATTTATACATTTAAGGAGGTTCTGAACATGAATTGACTGTTCTTCGAAAATGTCTGTCTATGTGTCTGTCTGTCTATATATATATGTAATACAAATTTTGTGGGCGCTTTATAGGAAGAACTAAGCGCGGAATTTAATGAAAATTCGTATTCAGTTAGACCTTCACATAAATTGGTGCCGATGGTGTTTCGGTTTAAATTACTCAGCAGGTGGTGCTGCATTTTTCGCGATTTCCGCGATAGCTATATCTCAAGAATTAAAGAGCGGAATTTCATTAAACTTTAGATTATATTTGATTTTGGCATAACTAGATCTTTATTAGAATTGGATGTATACCACCCAACAGATGTCGCCACTATAATCTGTTTTTTTTTTTTTTACGATTTCCGCATTAGCTATGTCTCAAGAACGAATAGATTGTCACTTAATTTTTATTGCAGACGATTTGATTTATATAAAAGAAAGTTTTGTGACAGCCACAACATACTAGTATTAATTTGTTTTCGTAAAAATTGTAGTGATGTTGCGTAATTTTTTAGCATAATTTTTAGAAATTTAATTTGTTTTAATAAATCAAAGAGATATATTTTTAACTAGTAAGCTACGCCCGCTACGCTGGTCGATTTCTATTAACGAACCTTTAATCAAGCAAAATATTGACATTTCATAATTCACTTTTATATTTTAACAGAATAATAAGGCTACTGTAATTTGTGACTCGTGCTATAGCCAATATATACGTCAGGACACGTCGCCCTTATCATTATCTTTTTACGCGTGAAGGTTTCGCTATGGTACTCCATTGTGAAATTTGGTAATTTTTTTAATTCAATATTTGAAAAATGGCATAATCATTAAATTTGAAATTTATATCAAGAAATATACAATTTTTTATCCTTCAAACGCAGTTTGTCTAACAATTTTCTGACAAATACTTTTCGAGCTATTAATTTTTTCAAATGTTTCATTTTCCGAGATTAATCTGTGGCAAAGATTAGCGAAAAACCCAGTCGTCAGCAACGCATAGCTTTATATTAAAGAGGAATGTTGGAGTAGGGATTGTCACCATCACTTTTGAAATCGGTTCAGTAGTTACAGAGATTCCATAGAAATTGTAATTTAGAATGATCTTAGAACGCTTTTCGCTCATTTCACCCTTTTAAATTTCGAATTTTTTTTTAATTTATTCAGAGAGAGAATTTATATCCTATAAGTAACTACAATGCCAAATTTCAAATTTTTAGCTCCTTCAGTATAAAAAAAAGTCGCATTTTTGGAACATTTTTCACTCCTGCACCCCATTGGAGTTAGTGGCACCGACATAAAATCTAGCCTATGTTGGAGCAGAGAGTGTCATCATCAATTTGCCACCATCATTTTTAAAATTGATTCTGTAGTTCCAGAGATTCCATAGAAATTGTAATTTAGAATGTTTTTAGAACGCTTTTCGTTCATTTCAACCTTTTAAATTTCGATTTTTTTTATTTTGTTCTTAGAGAGCATTTTTACATCTTATAAGTAACTACAATGTCAAATTTCGAATTTCTAGCTCCTTCAGTATAAAAAAAAACGCAATTTTAGAACGTTTTTCGCTCCTGCACCACCCTGGGATTAGTGGCACCGACGTAAAATATAGCCTATGTTGGAGCAAGGATTGTCATCAAAAATTTGTCACCATCACTTTTGAAAAGGGTTCTGTAGTTCCAGAGATTCCATAGAAATTGTAATTTAGAATGTTTTTAGAACGCTTTTCGCTCATCTCGCAGTTTTAAATTTCGATTTTTTTTTTCAGAATTTGTTCTTAGAGAGCATTTACATCTTATAAGTAACTACCATGCCAAATTTCATGTTTCTAGCTCCTTCAGTATAAAAAAAATCGAAATTTTAGAACGTTTTTCGCTCCTGCACCGCCCCTGGGGGTTGTAGCACCGACATAAAATATAGCCTATGTTGGAGCAGAGACTGTTGCCATCATTTTGCCACCATCACTTTTGAAAACGGTTCTGTAGTTCCAGAGATTACCCCCTACAAACAAACAAACAAACAAACAAAAAAACAATCTTTACTGCTTTATAATATTAGTACAGACTAGTTGGGTGTGCCAATCCCAAAACTTTCTTCTATCTCATACATGTGAATACTTCAAATTCGTTATCAGATAATTCTGTTTTACGCCAGCTGCTTGCGAAGCGTCGGATTACCTTCGCTGTATGAACAGCCGATGTTAAACTACGAAATATTGCACAAAAATCGCTATCACAGCGCCCCATTCCGGAGAAATATCCCCAAATTTTAGTACGACCTGCTAGCCATAGTCAGAAACCTATAAATGAAATTTGGTTTAATTATATGCATAACTTGATACACTTTCGATGATACAAAGAGGAAACACACACGGACAGACAGACATTTTGTAAAAACATGTTTTTCGTGCTCTCTTTCGATGTAAATCCTTCGAAAACCGAAAGTCGAAAAAAATTTCCATTACAATACTTTCTTTTGTTATATATAGAAGAAAGTAAAAATGTACTTATTTCTTTGTAAGAGCTTTAAAATTATGACTTTCTTTTATTATTTGTTTTTGTTATTCTAAACTACGGTAATATACTTAATGAATATTATCTGAATGTAATTGTATAATTAATGAGTGTTTATATACACAATTATCTAACTGTCATTAATATTGTTGTCATTCTGTATTCCACAAATTTCGAACATAATCTGAAAAAAAATCTGCGCATAAGTAAATGAACTTTGTGAATAATTTTAACTGTAGAATAATGTTGCTTCAGAAATATCGGCATGTTTTGTAGACATTAAGTCTGACGGTGAAGTACCAATTAAGTTTCTTGTACGGACAGATCCGGGCTTGGGCAAACTTTTGGCTTTTATACTGGAGCGAGCCGAGCCGAGCTCGGGCTTTTATACCGGGCCGGGCCGGGCCAATATTTTTTGTACGGAGCAGGCCTGGCCCGAGACTGGACATTTCGGCCAGTGTACACCTCTAACCAAGATATCTAAACTAGTTTTAATGTTTTTTCTAAATGCTTCTTTCAGCCAGCGATACCTACTGAATATATGTTTCGTTAATAAGTTTCAAAACAGTCTTTACTGAATTAGAACAGATCTTTGATATGAAGAAACAAGCAGTCTTATACCCAGTTAGTATTTTTTTACACAATTCTGAAATGTGGTGACCAATCAAAGCTTAAAATTGTCTCTATGATTATATTGAGCTTTCAAAAAATTGAGCCTTTATGCAACTTCTGGAAGGTATCTCCCCATGTGCCCAGAGATACATATTGCCTCTAAAAAAAGTTTGTATAAACGCTTTGTATAGTTTTCGTGTATAATTCTAAGAAAAATCTGGACAACATTTTTATTAGTACTGTAATGTGATGTCGTTCTTCCCTATAGTTCTATCTTCGAAGTGTTCGTTGTTTCTTTGGCCTTTTTATTACAAGGTCCAGTACGTCGATTGCGTCATAGGCGATGTTACAGGGAAGAGAGCTCGCCCAGTCTCACTGTACCCCAGCCCTACATTTATCTAGTTGGCACCAACTTTCAAGTTAGCATAACCTACGATAATCTTTGTTCCCTCCCGCCATCCACTCCCCGTAATTTACTAGCAGTGAGAGTAAGAAGAATTAAGTAATACAGCAATTGCTTACATAGGCAAAGTGATAGATAACAGAGATTCGCATTCAAAATTTGATGTGTTTGCTGCGAAAAGCGAGAAAAACTGGCATTCCAGCATATGTACTTCAATGAAAAAAAAAAAAAAAAGCAACATTTTATTTAAAACCGAACCAGAACAAGGAACGAAATTTCGTAGTAAATTGGGCTTCTTCCATTATATATATATATATATATATACATATATAAATCATAAAAATGGGTGATAAAGATTAAAAAGGTAAGGACATTTACAACATTTGTTTACGGTTTTTGCTAATTTTCTCAGTAAGCCCAGTAGTGCAATGGTCAGCGCTTCTCGCTACCACGCTACAGGTCTCCAGTTCGACTGTGGACTGATCAAGGCTAACTCAAGCCTTTATCCATTCGAGGTCTATAAATTGAGTACCAAGCTTACTTGTGACTAAACATTGATGGTCCCGCGTTAGGCTGACAACCTGACAGAGACATATGCTCTATAGCACCCCAGGGCCCATAGCCAAGAAAACAGGGCTCGGTATTATAGGCCATAAGCCTTAATGAATTGTAAGTTTAGTTCTCAAAAACCAACTCGCTTTTTACTTACACATTTACAAAATCATTGCTATTCATACACATATAATAATACAAGATAAGTAGCAAAGGCTGTGTTTTAAGCGGCCGGAGCAATTAAAAAATTTGCTCTCACTCCCTAGAGACTACAATAGTTTCTTATACCGTAATTTTTAATACAGTGAGTGAAGTTTCTAAAAAATTTAGCGCACTGGGCAATTTTTAAGATACCACAAAAATCCCATTTAAAATAACTCCACCTTTTGAACAAACAACTTAAAATTCCACCTAGAGACCTGCGCGGACCGGGTTGTCCTAAACTGAACCCGAAAATTTCATTGTAACCAAAATCGAACTCCGAAAAAAAAAATCTTCGTCCTCCCTAAACCGAAATGAAAGAAAATTAACCCATGTTTCAATAGAATTATAAAATGTAGTATGCAATTATATCTCTAATTAAAATATTATTTTATAGAGAAATATAAACACACACACATATATATATATATACTCATTAATATTCAAATACTGTAAAACATTTAAATAACAGACACCTCGGTGTCATCGAATTTATCTCTTACTCAGAGGCGTGCGCAGAAATATGCAAATATTTGTATTGGGGACTGTTTCCGCTCTTCAGGAGTGACCGTACGCAGGTCTTACTGTACATGCTATCACTTCTGAATTTGCGGATAAATTCGACGGCTCCAAGGTGTCCGTAATTCGGAGGTTTTACTAAATAAAATATTTAAAATGTATTCTCTACATAAAGCTTTCCGCTATTTGGGACTGTCCGTTATGAAATTTTTACTGCATATATATTTTATCGGAAAAAATAGTTTAGACATTCTTTTAAAAAATCGGGTCAACCCGAACACGACACGCAAGAGTGAAAAAAACACAACCCGATAATGTATGTCAACCCGACCCACAGAAAAAATGTAGAAGTCAAACCGACCCGCAGCAAAAAAAGTAAAAATTAACCCAACCCGAACCCATCTCGTACTAAAAAACAAGTTTATCCGACCCAAACCCGACCAGCTGTAAAAAAGTAGGAGTCAACCCGCCCAAACACGACCCGTAGCAAAAAGTAGAAGTAAACCTGACCGGCAATTAAAAAGAATTAGACGCGGCTCGATCAAGACAGCGGATCGGATATTAACCTCCAAATTTCTGATATCGCCTTCGTCCCCCCCACCCCCCTTGAAGACTCTCTAGATCCGCCCTTGTAGAAAATATAGTATAATTTTAATTAAATAATATATTTAATCATATTTAAATAATCAGATACATTGTTCTGATTTTAAAATATAGTGCGTACCCTAGTACTTCATTGTAAATAATTTCGAATCATAGCAAACAAAGTAATTAAAATAGAATCGTAAACTCTTTTTCTTTTGACAAGCGCCGAGAAGAAAAGCGTTCTGTATACACAGCGAGTGAAGAATCTCTAAGAAAACTTCCCTAGTGGCATGCGTTAAAAGAGATGGTCCTAACGTGATATCAGGGAAGTGAACTAATTATATTAAACTACTAAGTAACAAGATTTAGTTTCTGATTAGTTGGATTTTTTTTTCGTATTATGTCCAGCTTTAAAAAAAAAAGAAAAAGAAAAGAAAAGAAACTATGTGTAATAGTGAGACAGACGAACGTGATAAACAATTTTCAACAATATATTGGAACGTGTTAATAAATGAAAAAAAATCTCCATTTTTCCTTCGAGAGAGATATAAGATATTGTTGTCATAGCAACTAGTTTCATTCCTTTGATATTTTAATTTACGAATTCTGCTCACCGCCTTCCAAATGAATTTTCCATTTCTTTCCTTCTTCAAAAGAAAATGCATTTCGTGACATTTATAAAGAAATTTTCTTAAACATCAGCTAATTAATACTTTTTTGAAAATTGTTTTTTTTTTTCTAAGTTGGTTGAACGTTTACTCTATATAACAATATAAATTTCAAATCTGGACGGCAATAATTTCATATTAAAATCACTTAACTTTAAAAAATGGTCTTTATTCAGCTGAAAAAGTAAGATTTAAAAAAATCGCATAAAATCGAGAAATAGCTGTACGAATTCCGAATAAAGTTTATTAAAAAGAGGACAATAATGTATTACATTGGGATCTAAAGATTGAAATCGGATTGCTTTTACGAAAATCGGAAAATCACCAAAGAACTTGCATAACCGGGAAAAAATAGCGAAAAATCACAGAAACTATTAAAAAAATAATAATAAAACCGGAAAGAAGTTTTGGCAAATATGGACCTGTATTCCTCCATCTGGAACTAATTTTGTAGACTTGTACGTATGGTAGATTCCCTTGAACATCGCTCACACTCACACACATGCACACGCGAAAACACTTATATTTATTAATATGAATGGATGCAATCTTTATATCAAATGAAGCCATTTAAAGCTATTACTTTAATCCAAATTGGCTGTTTTCTCAAATTCAATTACGGAGCCATTTTTATTCGTAAGCACGCGAAATTTTCAGCTATTATTATTCAATTTTTTTTTTTTCATCGAATGGGATTTCCTTTTTTCCTATAAAGACAAAGGATGTTTCAGAAAACGTTATCAAATATGACGTTTTAAGACGATTTTTGAAACACGATTATCAGAAAAAAAAGATCGCCATCTGAAAACAACCGATTACAATTCAAGATGTAATAAATTTATAGCAAAATGAAAAGCACTGTTCGATTTCGTGGCATTTAAATAAAATGTGTTCAAGTTTCATGCTTCTGCGTATAAAAGTGACTTCGTGAATACTTTAAAAATATTCATGTTGTTGGTAAAGGATAAAAAACGTTTTTAACTTACATTACATATTACTGTATCGCGTAATTAAATTAGAAATATGAACAAAAAAAGTTAAATAGTTATAGTAATTAATGAAAGTATTTACTATTTAGTTCTTCTCATTAGATTATGCGAATTATTTTTTACTAAAATATGTAAACTATATAATTTAATATTTCTACGCTGCAAAATATATATTTTTTTACTTACCCATCATACGTAGTATAGGGTAAGTCTTGTAATCGTTTTGAAAATCGAAAATTTTTTTTTGACGGATTTACACGTTTCAGACACTGGAAATTCCGAAAAACATATTTTTAGAAAAAAAATTTTGCCGTCCGTCTGTGTGTCTGTGTATGTGTCTGTAAACGCTCTATCTCCCGAAAAAATTGAGATAGAGACTTGCAATTTGGTATGTACTTAGTATGTAATAATGGGAAGAAGCCTATTTCATTTCAATAACCTCGATTAACCGGAACAATTTTTTTCGGACTCTCGAAATATTCGTTCTGATGAAAGGTATATAAAAATTTTCGAAATTGTTTATTTTAAGAAATGAATATAAAAGACAATAAAAAAACATAAATTTTGAATAAAGCATGAAGTCGATCGGATAATTAGTTGCCGAGATATTTGGAATCCTATTTTCCACACTCTTCGATTTTTCATGACCCTGTATTTCATCCAAATTTCACTTCAAAGATATATTTTAATTAGAAATTTGACGTTTAATCAGATGCAATAAACCGCTAGTTAACAGGATTATTATTTTTGGAGTTATAAGGAAAAACCTCTTTCAAGCAATTCAGTAATCGAGCCTTTAAAGTTTGTGACGTCATCAAGCCACGATTTTATTTTTTGAATTGCAATGCATTTATAAGTAGTTTACACATTTTTATTTTAATATTTTACATTATGCATATCCATGATGGGTAAGTATTACGGTGGCCCCCAACGACTAGTTTAATTTTATCTTATTTATTTATTTTCTGAAATTTCGTAATAAATTAATTAAATATTTTGAAGATGAGAAAATTTTTAAATCTATGTTTCAAGTTTTAAATAAAATAGTACAGTAGTATAATTTAACTAAAATTAAAATTTTAAACTACTGAAGCGATTTCAATGTTTGTTTGTTTTTTTTATTATTTTATATTTATTTTTTCATTTGTAATATAATTAACTATATTTTGATCGTTTTACGATTATCGTTTTTCTGAAAAAAAAAAAAAAAAAAAGAAGAAAGAAAATTTTTTGTTACACTTATTTATTTAACTTAACTTAATTTTTGTATGTAAAAATGGAATTTTGTAATTGATTTTCCACCCCCTCTCTGAGAGGCTAGAATTTTAAAAAGTATATAACACCGGTGTGAAAAATTACATACACGATGACAATACAACATTTTACTGCTTCTAGAATTTAATTATAAATTAATTTTAAATTAATTTTCTGTTAGCCGGGCGCAGATGACAAATCGCCAAATATCCCTTATGGTTACTACTGTATACGAGTTACAACAAAATGGAGTTAATTATGCGCCAAACCACACTTTCTAAAATAGGCGAACTGGCTATGAAACTGAAAAAAGGAAATATTATAAATAATAAAAAATAGAAAATAAACTATAAATAAAAAAATAAAGCGTGTACTAATTAAAAAAAAAAAAACTACGGTTTTAAAAAACCTCTAAATTTAAAGAAAAACTAGAATTTTTTTATGCGAAATCGCGTAACTAGTCTTTATTGTTATTATTATTTCTTACCGAACGATAAATTTATAGTTTAGTTTTAACTACCGCTAAAACTATGGAAAAGAATTATTGAAATCTCTTCAGTAGTTTCCAAGAAAAAGGGTACTTTAATATCAGCTGTTGTTTATAGAATTTCGTAAATGTTATTGACCCCTTAAGAAGCTTGTATTTTTTTTTTCTTCGGTTATTAGCATTTATCAGATTTTTTTTTCTTTTCTTTTAAGAAGATAGATGAGGACGTTCATTGATATTAGGCAAAAAACATTGCAATTACAATAGCCATTTCCATAGTGAACATTTCGAGAGTCTACGTGAATTACAGAATAAAATTATGTCATTCAATAAAACTACGATTCATCATTTCTCACGCAGCTCACCAAATAAAGTGGGAAATCGATAAGTGCTGGTTTGTAAGAAATCCGCTCTCTCTTTCTGTCTATTTTCTTTCTTTCTTTCTTTTTTTTTCTTTTTTTTTTTGTACATTTTTCCTTTTATGTGCCTTCTTTTTGTACATATCAATGCCATACAACCGTGTCGTTACAATTCAGAACCTATGTGAAAGGCTCAAGTATTTATTTTTCAAATAAACTGAACAATTGCTATTATCAATAATTAATAAAATATTTGTGAAAATAACAAATCGTGTAAAGTTAAAGCTTTAATTAATGCACTTTCGATTATTTTATAGATAGCGGATTTAAGATATTGAACTTTAGAGAGTTGCGATTATCAGATTGGCGAGATAATGGTGGAGGGTGAGGGTGGTTGAACGCCTCTGTTATAAAATATTTCACAGAATATAAATAATAGCCCTAGAGTGTCTATGTAGTAACCGTATTTTAAGCTGGGTTAGTAAATATCATGATATTTTCGAAAATGTCAAAAATATCTCATATATATATAGTTTAAATGAAATCACATGTGTGAAAAACTAAGAAAGAAACAGTATAAAATTCAAATTAAATGATACATTTCTTTTAAAAGCTAAAATGTGTAAATTAACAACATAATAAATGCACAGTAAAATAACTTTTATTAGGTTGTTTGACATGTTTCGGCTCACTCCGAGCCATTTTCAAAAACAAATGAGAATATTCCATAATTTCAAAGTCTTTGAAGTTATTATTTAAAATGCTATCATTTAATTTTCGTGTACTTTTTTACAAATTACACACGTTATCTTTTATTTTTGCTTGGTTGTTTATTTTCATATCTGTAACCATGGAGTAATTCGAGGCACGATTTTGGTAAGTTAAAAGAGGCTGCATCGTTACATGTTGTATTTTTGTTTGTTACTATCTCCACAATTTCTCTTATTATGGATGGATAATATAGACTGGAGGGAAAAATTATTTTACTTTCACTAAAATTTATTTGGATAGTTTCTTCTTGATATAATCTTGCCAGGGCTGTGATTTTTCTATTATACTACAAAATTAAACCCAATAAGGTGAACATCAAATAATTCCAAATTAAAAATCAGGATTACATATAATATTAGAGAGTAAAACACATATGGATTTCGAGTGAATAAGATAGCATTAATGGTAAGAAATCTACGACTTGTGAAAAATATGAAGATTAATGGATTAATAATACAGAAGAAATGCGCAAATGCAGCTATAAATTCCGGTATTAAGAAAATTAAAATTAAATTAAAAGAAAACTAACAGCCAAAAACAAGCTATATTTGACAATCAAGCAAAATCACCTTTTACTTGATAAAGATAGTACCGTTAAAAAGGCTGATAAATGTAAAAGTAATGAAACTAGAATAACATTCATACATACATATATATATATATATATATATATATATATATATATGTAATGAAATCACATGTGTGAAAAACAAAGGAAGAGATATTGTAAAATGCAATGAAAAAGATACTGCAAGTCTTACACTTAATAAAAAGAAAAAGAATGGAATACTATGAACATCTTGTGGATTCTTCAGAGGAGCATCATAGGAATAATTCATAGTAAATATACGTTATATTTCCTCAAATATTGTCGGCATTAAGCCTAAAAATAACAATATTATGCTCCTTATAACATATAGAGAAACCAATATGATATAGATATGTATAAAAAAAATAAAACCCCAAAATCAAATAAATAAATAAACCATGATAAAACAGTGATATATAAAATACAGTAAAACAATGGATATAGCTCACTATAAAAACAAAGTATGTCTGTGTTGAAACTTGATTGAAAATCCTTAAACTCAGGAGCTCTTCAAATTTCCATGGACACTGCGTAGAACTGAAAAGCTGACTCATTGCAAACTGTAAAAATTTGTAATAAAAAAGAGGGAAAAGTTAGGTGTTGCCATCTAGTATTAAAAAAAAAATAGCTGAATCTACAAACAGTATTGAGATGAAAAAGTCTGATACTGCCATCTATCAGATTAAAGAGAAGCTAGAACTATACAAAGAGTTTGCTTAAAATAAATTAGAGACAATGTGGTAATTGATGTAAATAAAATTTAGAAGATACTGAAAACTAAAATATGTAAATACTTTTTTTAAATAGCTATAGAGAGCAAATAGGCCAGTAAAAATAGGAATTTGCTAACCAAAAATTCGCGGAAAGCTGGAAATTGTTTTAATTACTTTGTTTTACATCCAAATGAAGGGATTTGAAGTTTGTCCCATTTTTCCTGGTCAGCTTTAGATGTAGCACCACAAAAACCTCTAAATTTTCGGACTTTTTTCAGTATTTCGCAAATAACTTAAAAACCGTTCACTCTACAAAAAATGTCCTTATTTACAAATTGTAGAGCATAAAATTCTGCGTCGATTGGGTACTAAAGACTAAAAATTCCACCAATAATAATCGAGATATAATAAATTAAAAAAGTACATTTTTCTAAAACTTCTTTAAAAACTCATAAAATTGGTGTTTTGAGTACCAATTGTCAGTTAAATGAATCATTTCGCTTACAAAACAGTATAATTGCATAAATCGCCAAATGGTACTGTTTAATTAACAACTTCAAAATTTAATTACGTCAATATGGGATTTTCACTAACCTTTTCAACAGATGATTACATTTGAAATGCAACCGATTTCCACAAATTAATTTTAATTCTGTCGTTTATAAGCAAATTATTTTTTGAGATGCATAAATGATTATATTTTGAAAATCCAATGAAATGATGAATATAACGGATAGGTAATTGAAAAATGAAAGAATTGTATGTGTACTTAAAATTAAGTATTTTACAAAATGTTGAAAAAAATATAATAGAAAATCAAGAAAATAATTTATTTAAAACAATTAGTATAAAAGCAACGGTAATAAAATCAACTCAAGTTACTTGAGGGAAACACAGGAAAATCGAACTTAGAGCGTTTTTTTTTTTTTTTTTTTTTTTTTTTGCTGGACCTTTGAGTTGTCCATTCTTCTTCCTCTAGATGGAAGGCCTCCTCGTCCATATCTACTTTTTCGTCGTATCCGGTTTGTGGGTCTTCTTCCTCTGCGGTATTTGTGCACGACACACTTTTACAGTGGTAACATATAGTTGAACATTTAACAGCGTTCTTTCTACAAGAACATAAACCACCTTTGCACCCTTTGCACATTTGCATGACAGAGTGTTTAGGAGCTCTAGTGGGGCAGCTACAACGTTCGTGGTGACTGGAAGTATGCCATGCCTGAATGACTTCCAACCCCAATCAGTGGGATTCATCAGCCTTCCATTCCAAATATTGATCTGAAGAAAAGCTCTGAATGAATGTTGTCTGGCTGCATCTTCAGTCGGCAGCAGAGCAGCGAGGTTAAATTGTGTCTTCATAAGGTATTTTGCAAATATGTTGTATCGCAATTTGTGCAGTGTTGTGGCTTCGTCGTACTGGGGATTGTATAAGGTGGCAATAAATTTCTGCCCCGCAGCATTTACTTCCTGATGCGTAGCATATTGGTTATTAAAGACTGTCGGAATATCCTGTAAGTGAGCATGTTTTTCCAAAAGCTTGACAAATTTGCTTGCCCTGCCTGAAGAAGGCCGATATAGAATCACAGCCACTAACACCATGCAGGAATAGGATGTTATTCTTCACAATCGGTGAGTACTTGAAACTTAAATGGTGAATAAAAAACATTGCCTGACTGTCCTTTCCCAGGTTTCAAGAAGTATATCGTGGATGAGTTTGGAGCAAATGCAGTCAAAAGCACAAACAGATCAATATCTTCCCAACTATGATGACGCGTTCTGACTGCTGATCAAGTTGGATGGCTTCCATCACGATGGTAGTATCTGCATCCTCGGCAGCTTGCTTCACAGTAAAGTTGTCTTGCTCCAGTTTTTCAATGAGCATTTTTATTAAACGGAATTTTTTGCCTTCATTTGCAAGGAAGTGCTCTTTTTTGCATTGTGGGCGACATAGTTTCGTCAAAGTCAACACTTGCTGCAATGTATTTATTTTTTCGACGGAAACGCTTAGCAGACTTGGTGCCATGTTCTGACGATTCTCCTGGGTAACCGTTAAATACAATGGTTGCAGTTTTACCATAGTTGTTTTTCAAATATTCGTACAACGTACTTGGAAACGTACTTGGAAATAATTGACGAGAACTTTTCGCTTGGTTCCGAACTCACTCGATGAAGCAGGAAGCCACCATCAATCACATGGACAGTTTGTATGGTTTGTTCTAAATCATTTAGGAGATAGAATAGATCGTAAAATACAGACTTTCGCGTTTTCCTCATTCCAACATTATCAAACAGAGAAGTCGGATATGGAGCCAATTCAAATTCAAAGAATTTTCTAAGTTCTTCCTCTGATTTCTTGTTGAAACAAATTCGGCGAAAAATAGTCTCTGGATCGACGGATACCTCCTCATTATGTATTTTTACAGCACATTCGGCGATTTATGCAATTATACTGTTTTGTAAGCGAAATGATTCATTTAACCGGCAATTGGTACTCAAAACACCAATTTTATGAGTGTTTTAAAAAAATTTCGGAAAAATGTACTTTTTTGATTTATCATATCTCGCTTATTATTGTTGGAATGTTTCGTCTGTAGTACTCAATCGACGCAGAATTTTATTCCCTACAATTTGTAAATAAGGACTTTTTTGTAGAGTGAACGGTTTTTAAGTTATTTGCAAAATACTGAAAAATGTCCGAAAATTTTGAGGTTTTTGTGGTGCTGCGTCTAAAGCTCACCAGGAAAAATGGGACAAACTTCAAATTCCTTCATTTGGATGTAAAACAAAGTGATTAAAACAATTTCCAGCTTTCCGCGAATTTTTGGTTAGCACGGCTCTTTTTAGGTGCGTTCGTAATTATATAAATACGTAGCACCTATAGTCGTCGCTTGGTCCGTCCGTCCGTCCGTCTGTCTGTCTGTCTGTCCGCATATAACAACGTAAAAACTACCCAACCAAATGGTTTGCAATTTAAAATATATTATCTTTGCAGAATTTTGTCGAGACATTTCAAATTTTATTAAAATCGAATCAAAACTTTAGGAGATATTAATAAAAATATTTATTAAGAAATTTGATTTTTTTTTAAAATCGGTGCTTTTTTGTTATAGGAGCTTCCGAAGTTTAATCGTCAAGCGAGCGAGATACTTATTTTAATACAGAAATTAATCTGCAGACGATATAATTCATTTCACAGAATTAAAAATCATCAAGATCTGAATATTTATATAACTAGCTGATACATATATATCTGAATATTTATATAACTAGTTAAGATATTTGTATGAACAGTGTCATAAAATATATACTTAACTAGCTGTTTAACCCGTTCTACGCACGGGATATCATGAATTTAATTCTAAAACGTGCGTACGAACGCACCTCGTTTGTACCGTTTGACGTACAATTTCCAACTTGTTTGAACTAATTTTATTGGCCTAAAATGGGAAGATAGTAGTAAATAAAATTTAGCCTTGAATGAGGAAACATAATGTAGATAAGATTGTGAATGATGGAATGTTTGAGAAATTGTGTAAAATGCATGAAACCCGCATTTATATATATATATATATCCGATATTTTTTAAACATACCTGATATTTTCGTTAGAATAGTCAATGCATTAGTTAAAATTAAATATTTTCAGCCTTGATATGAATTTAATTTTGAATATTTTTTTTAAACTCCTATGCTGTTAAGGATTAGCTGAGTAGAGCTCCTCTGATATAATAAAACTTCTTGACATCTAATAAACTGTCTTAGAGTATCAATGTAGTAACCGTATTCTATGCAGGATTTAAAATATCAAAAATATATGATATTTTGACTATATACCTTATATTTATTTTTATATATCCGATATTTTCATAAGAATAGTCAATGTATTAGTTAAAATTAAATATTTTTACTCTTGATATAAATTTTATTTGGAACATTTTAAAAACTTCCATTTTGTTAATGACACAATATTTAAAACCCATTTTTGCATTTAAAAAAAGAAACAACAAACACAAGACAGAAATTTAAAAAATCAAATAAATAATTTGGTCTTTGTACTCATTCACAAAATACGGGATTCAATTTTAACTATCAAAACAATTAAAATAACAAATTTTACATTGTTTCTCCCTTTTTCCTGCACCACGGGCAATGTGTGTGTACTTAAAATATGGTACTTCTATCAAATAAGGCCATCATCTTATATCTTGTGGGGCATTTGACATTTGCGGGTAATTTCAACCACAACCGATACTGGCTTCTTCGTCATTTTTGGACCACTGTATCTTTCGACACGTCCTTGTTAAAAACATTAAGCGAACTTTCATATGAAATCAGCGTAAATTACTGATTGAATTTTACAATCTTAGCATAACGTTCGAGGTAATTTAACGATCTTTTAAAATGTACACTGGCGAGAAAAATTAAAGGAACAATTATAAAAACTCATCGAACTTGAATAATTTTGCAGATAAGAACATGAAAATTACACAATATCTTTATTTTGTCATGCTTGACATATATTCAAAATGCAGAACTTCTGCAGAAAATAAATTTACATAAAGACATAGGAACGTGTGATACAAGAGGGCATAAAGAAATTGTACTGTTACAACATTTCAGAGACACACAGGAAACATCAATAAGGTATGTGGTCACCCTGGACTGAAATGCAAGTTTTACAGCGATTTTCCATACTGTGGATTAGATTATCCAGAAGTGGTAACAAAGTGTATTCTGCTTCTTTTAGCAATCCTTGCCAAATAACGGTCTCGAGAGTCCGTTCTGTCACGTTTTCGACCTTGACCAGGTTGTCTCTGCACATTACCAGTGTCTTTAAACCGTTTCCAGACTCTTGACATGGCGTTTTAGGCTATTTTTGAGTCTTTACACACCCCTGTCAGTGTCTGTCCTGCTTTCGTTCTCCCTCTCTCACACCATTTCTCACCATCGGTCAAATGTCTTCTAGACGACATATTCCACCTGCTACAAGTGAAACTTTTATGTAATTACACGTACAATCCTTGAAATTAGAATTCAAATCACCCACGTGCACTCCTTTTTAAACGTGCTGAAAGAACGGACTCAAAAATTTGATATTGTTCTGTAGTACAGGTTAATCCCATTGGACAATGTGATAAAGTTGACATTGATTTACCAACCAATCACCTTTCATTGTAGTTCCCAGAACAGAATTGACATAAAGCACCTTTTTATGGCTGTTCCTTTAATTTTTCTCGCCAATGTATATTGAAATATTCTGTATTTTTTAATTATGTTTATGTTTGAAAGTAAAATATGTGAAAAATAGAAATCTTCTTTTTCATCGTATATTATCATTACCGAAGCTATAATTAAACATATTTTGTACTCAGAAAGAATTTACAAAGATCTCTCATGGATCCGATCAATTATATTAACACTTGAACGCACGGAAATTTTGCTCAAGTTTTATAAAAAATATTTTACACCAGAACTTTTATTTAAAACTATTTAACTTATTTATTTATCTTATTTTTTTCGTGATTTATATTTCACTTTTTTATAAACGAATTTCTAATTCAAATCAAAATATATTTATTTGGTACCCGTCAAAATGACTGCTATGGTAGTTCTAGTGTTAAGCTTACAGAGAACTATAATATTCTAAACAAAAACTTTTCATACATCTCTAAAAGTTTATAAGAACTATCATAAACTATATATTTCTCCATAACCTATAATATTTAAATTCATTTATTTCTTTGTTAATTTTAGATACTATTTCCTTTTCATTCTGCTTCTAACTCTTGAAAATTCTTAAATTAAAATCCCTGTATAATTATTATTTTATCTTTCTGGAAATGTTTAAATTTAGTTTCCATGATTGCTTAAACATCAATTTATTCTACTGAATCTTACTGTTGAAATATTAATACTGAATTTGTTAATTTTGATGAACATTCATATTAATGTTTGATTTAGTACAAGTGTAATTACTTATGAATATCACTATAATTAATTTCTTTTGTCTTTAAAATCTCTTTCTGCCCGATATACAGAACTTGTTTGATAAGACAACCCGGTAGTAAAACTGTATATAGCCTCATTTCACTTCCATAAATAGTAATTACAGAATTATAATTGGAAATGTAATTGTAAAAAATATTGTTAAATGATTTCATATGTGCATTTAAGTCACGTCCGCAAATAATTTAGATTAACAGTTTTGTAATGAGTTATTAAAACTTTAACAATTTTTATTAATTTAATTAAATTTTGATTTATTGCTTGTTTAAGTACTAGTGTGTATGTATATATATATCACTTCAATCGTTCCTGTAAATAACCAAAAATATTAATGCTATTATTTGTTAGAATATTATTTGTTACAATATATCCATTACTGCACATCTCGAAATTATTACTATTATTTTTGAAGAATCATTTTCTACATAGAACAGTATTTCCATTCGTTCTACTGTCCGGTGAACGGAATCGGACATGTCTGCAATTAAAATAAGAATTGCAGAATATTATTATTTCAAATGAATTGTTATTGATATCAATTCTTACACATCTTAGCCATTTTGTAAATAATTATTTATCTTTAAGTATTCATGAAATGCAAATATATTATATTATATTTTACAACCATTGGTAGATAGTTTAGTATAAAATTGTAATTCAGCTTTTTTTTCTTTTGAAATTGGTAATTATTGTGCAAATGCTTATTAACTATTGCTTTTCTAATATAATTTGTGTCAGTTTATAGAAAATCTTACATCAAGGTCTATATGCAACTTACAATTTCGCTTGCCCAGTCATAGGCGACTTTGTTTTATAAGCTGGAGGCTATACAGTTAAGAGCCTCCATTCGCGAATAGAACTTAATGGATCTTTCCACCCTTCCCCCCCCCCCTCCTCAGCCGAATTTCTTCACTTTTGAACGGCGATACTAGCAACAAACTCATTCCCAGCTTCCGCCTATAGTCTACAAAAAATAAATATATACAGTTCTGTTATTTCTCATGGATTTTTCCCTAGATTCCTTTTAACAGTGCAAAGAACAGTTTCATACTATGATTTTAAATTGTCATTTATATTAGAAACTTTTCATCTTATTTTATTTATTTTTAAAGCATTTTACTAAAGGAGGCTATGCCTCCGTTGCTTCCTTTAATGAGCCGCCCCTGCGTCTCTGTAAATGAATGATAAATTCTACACACTCCATAATCTTTAAAAAACATGTTGTAGTTCACCTAAGTAATCATTTTTAATTTCATTATCTTTGAAGTAGCATAACATCATTAAAATACCCGGTAAACAATTTTCCCCGTAGATCGTAATATAATATCCCTGTAAACGAACTATAAATGCTACTTATTCTATACTCCTTAGGAAGCATGTTGCCATCCACCTCAGTGATGCATGTGAATCTTGTTATGTTTGAAATATCGTAACATCAATAAAATGCACCGCAAACGATTTTTCCCTGTAGATCATAATGTAACGCAATTCTTTTGTGTGTCCCCGTAAACGAACTATAAATGCAACACACTTCATTATCAAAACCGAACATTATATAGTAAACTTCAATAACATATAAAAATTACATTGTAATCCGAGTACATTTACGAGAATTAGAGGCACAGGCCGATAGACAAACCGAATTCATAAATGCTCTTCAACTATGTTGGAGAGTATTAAAAATGGTAATATTTTTTAAATAGAAAGTGTGGGCTCATCTACGAGTGAATAGCTTTAAAATTTAAAAAATATATATTATTATTAAATTGGTTCAGTAGATATCTCAGGGCAGATAGCGAAAAAAAAAGGCTTGTATAATAAATATACAGATTATTAATTAAAGGTTAATTTGATTTAAAAATGAAATTAATTAAAGTTATAATTAATTAACAATAATATTTAATTAAAGAATTTTCATAAACATATAAAATAATTAAAAATAATTAAATTAAAAAGTAACGAATTTAATAAATGCAAATAATACCTTATAAAATCTACCTTTCTCTTATATGATTAAATAGATATGGCGGCCCCTTTGGAAACTTTGTTAAAAAATAGACCTCTTTCCCTGACAAAAATGGTAATGAATTTAAACCAGAGCTTTTAAAGAGAAAAATGTAAAAATAACTTAGTTTTAGTGTAATAAAGAAAACATTGCAATAGGTAATGCCACGATTACTAAAACGCATGTATGAGCGCTTCACGTCCATTAAAAAAAACACTGAATCCACCCTCGTTGTACTTGGAATTTCTTTAAGGCCGCGATCACTATAACGCATATATGAGCGCTTCACTAGATGGAGAAAAATCGCTGTATGCAGCAACCTCAATTTATTGCAATTAGAGTTGCAAAGGCTAGAAAAAAACCAGTTTAAACCTGGGAAGAAACCGGGTTTTTTGGGAATAAACTTGATTTTTTGGAAATAAACCATGTCTTTTGAGAATAAACCTGGGAATAAACTGGGTCTATTAGAAATAAACAGGGTTTTGAAACTCTAATTGCAATCTAAAAAATACATGAAATTTTGTAATGATGTGATCTCTAACAAATGTATGTGCGCTTTGCGCCCATGGAAACAAAAAATCACTGGATGCAGCAACGTTGTTGTACAGGAATCTCAAAAGCACACGAAATTCCCTAATGCCACGATCACTATAACGTTAACTATAATTTTAAATTTCTAGCAGTGATAAAAGTTCGTTTGTCCCATTCCGAGATACCATTCATTCTGGGCACTGGGAAATTTATCAGAATAATTGGAAATTTCTGCCTACGAAATTCTAGGGCATTGGGTCATTGGACTACACGCACCAGGCGAAGCTCCCAATCTTTGTGGCGAATTATCTGTATTTGATTGGCTTTTGCTAATGTTTGTCGGAGACAGAAAGGGAGAAAAGCGTCATCATGACATTAGATGACGTCAGGAATGCTTGTCGTCCATTCATCCTTTTTCTCTGAATGCCAGGGCAATTGATTTACACCAACACTTACTTGACATACATTTTTGTAGAATATAAAGTGGATGCTGCGTATAACGAAAAGGCATGTTTACAAACAAACACAATCTACCTACTACATTTTTGCCTTAAGGTTCCTCTTCACGCACTTGAAAACACCCGCTCGCTAATGTTAATCCTATGGAGCATTATTTTTCTAATATCTCATTTTCATTTCAATATTTTTAAACGATTTTTTGCATTGGATAGCAGAGATCAATCTCTATTCCCGCCGTTGATTACTTTTTCGATTTTCTTTGCGGGTTTTTTTTTACTAAGATACTTTCACTTTCAAAACCGGTTCCGAAAGTGAAAGTATCTTCGTAAAAGAAATCCGGAAAGAAAATCGAAAAAGTAATCAACGGCGGAAATAGAGATTGACTTATGCTATCCAGTGCAAAAAAAATCGTTTCAAAATATTGAAATGCAAACGAGATATTAGAAAAATAATGCTCCACAGGATTAACATTAGCCAGCGGGTGTTTTCAAGTGTGTGAAGAGGACTCTTAACGATCATCTCAGGAATCGTCACGATGACGTAAACCAATCGTATCACGGACTCGTTAATCGTAGTCCAATCAGATTCATTGATTGCTTGTGTACAGTAGGAGTCATAAAGACGGACAGACTAAGATAGGTATTACACAGTAATTTTACTATACAGTGACGTTAGATGCCCTTTCCGTATACCCCCACTCTTGAGTTCTAGGTATAACAGAGGTTACATATACCCTCAAAAGGGGTTTGCAATATAAGACCGATTACAATTTAAATGTCCAAATTCGGCCCAAACAGAATAAGGACGAGAGATGAGGGCTGAATTTTTCCGTCGGAGAGCTCTAAATGTCATTCTTTGAGACCTTTTGTACGTGACCTTTGACATCACGCGTGCATTTCTCTAAATGAAACTGATCTGTTTAAATCTCTTAAAATAACATTTCAGAAGAGAGGGACATTCACAGGTCCTGCGCCCCATAGGTGTTTCAAAGCAAGCTGCAAGTGTTTGGGTAGAATTGTAACAGGTTTTAGTGTTGCACTTTGGGCTTCACGCAAAAGCCGCACGTTTCCTCTCTATTACCCTTATATCTCTAATTGATACCACCTTGTCTCAACACGACCTACGTTATACACGGTCGGTGCATGACGTTTAAAATGTCACATGGAGTGGATAATTTTTACACAGCGATTGGTGTAAAGCGGCGCTCCACCCGATTTGCACCAATCGCCGTGTAAAAATGATCCACGCCATGTGACGTTTTAAACGTCATGCATTGGCCGTGTATAACGTAGTTCGCAGTCTCACTCGCCTCAAAGACTTCTAATATACACAGTGTGTTCCAAAATTTCTCGGATTGATCCAATAAACAAAAAATTAAGAATTGAAATGAAAATTTTGACTATTTTAATTCGAAATAATCAACGCTGGACTCAACACACATTTTACAAAGACTGCAATTGTCATCAAAACATTTCTGGAAGTCCGTCTTTGCAATGTGCGTCAAATAGTCGGTCTCAGTCGCTTGAGGTAGTCTCCATTAGGTGCAATTTCTACTTTGTGAACAGAAAATAGTCACAGGGCGATAAATCTGGGGAGTAAGAAAGATGGTTGAGTTCGACGACCCCTTTAGAAGCCAGAAACTCCTGCACAATAATCGAAGCGTGTGCTGGTGCGTTGTCGTACGAAAAGGACCAACTGCCTTGTTGTCGGTAGAGAGGACGAATTCTGCGTACTCGAGCCATGAAACGCTTCAACACTTCCAAATAGCAATATCCGGTAACAGTAGTACCTTCAATTTTATGTTCGTTCCTTGTTTGATCTTCACGAGCTCCGACATGATCACGTTACACTGTTGCAACAAACTGGATGCACTTAGCATCACATAACAGATAGCAACATGAAATTGTACCGCTTTACAAGGGAAGTGTAGTCGTGCTTTCAACATCACCTGCGGACACTCAGCGCGATCTATTGACCTGTAATTTAACCAGTCCTGAAATTTTTGGGACGGACTGTGTAATAGAGACGCACTATACCGTCAAAACGGCTTGCAATATGAAGCCAGTTATCACTCAAATCATTCGGCCCAAACCCCAAACAAGACAAGCACGTGGAACAAGGGCTGAATTCATTGGACGGGGAGAGGATTTCAAAGCGAGCTTCTAAGTGTTTGGGCCAACTTGTGACCGGTTTTAACCAGTTTCATGGGTGCATTTTCAGCTTCACGCCAAACTAACATATTTATTGGGTATCTTTCTCTGAACTCTGTGCACTCGTCCAGGCGAATGATGCTAATTTCTGTCGTCGGAAATCGTCAAGGCGACATAGGCCAATTATATTATAGACCAGTTCAACGTATACCAATCAAATTTTCCCATTTCATGTACATAGTAGGAGCCATAAAGAACAAACAGGTTTTTCTTGCAAACCCGAATATTGAACCAACAGTGACGTCAGATGCCCTTTCCTAATACAGAAATTAGCATCATTCGCCTGGACGAGTGCACAGAGTTCAGAGAAAGATACCCAATAAGTGTGACTTTACCCACCACACGTCATCTGTTGGTAAAGAGAAGAAAAACACCAATAGGCGTGAAGAATATTTTAACACAGCTTCCCCTTCGTCTAATAAACAAACTTTTTCCGAAGGAAATTACCCTCAGAGGTGGGGTTGTTGCCACTCGTGGGTAAGGTCCAATGCGAAACCTGAGAATGCGCCCTGTACGTATATCTCTGATCGCTAATGGGAAAGGTATACATTCTGTGTTAGTAATGAAAATTAGCTCAGTTTACAAATACAAGGATGAATCCCACGACTGATGATCTGCAGATCATTTTCATTTCAATGAAATATAATTTTATTTGAAAAGTTCATAACATTTAAAAAGCTTTTTAGTGTATAAAAAAATTATGATATAATCTACAGGCACAAACAAATTATTTTGAGAAAAGATTGATACAAAATGATAATAATTCTTCCTGAAAACAGCTGAAAACCTTCCATATCTCAACCGTAACTGTAAAAAAATATCGATAGACGAACCGGATGTATTTTAACTTCTGCGGCTGCTGTCAAACAGTGTTTAAAATCTGACATCAAAATGCTTTCTTGAAAGTTTTACCTTCAATTTTACAATGCCTTTTAAATAAAAAAAAATCGTCTTGTAACTGGCCTGGCGTCTGTTGCATGTAAATAATTATGGTAAGTTTTCCCCCAATTATTAGCCTGAATAGGCAATAGTTTACTTCCTTATTTCTGAAACAAATTATCCGCATCAGCTGCTGTATCTATGATGATCAGTTATTATAAACTTGATTTAGATCTAATAGCTTATTATTGGAATGATAATGTTAAACTACAAGATTGATTGAAAGATTCGGTTATGTTTATCTTCTATCTAATCCATAACTTTGATAAATAAAGCAATCAGCTGATATTTGGATGCTGCATTAAAATTAGATTCTTATTTTTATTTTACAATAAAATCATGTTGTTTGTTTATTTTTTAATTGATTTTAGACCTGTGATTTATTTTCTTTCAAGATAAGCAGGGTGAAGATATTTTCAAGTTTATAGGTATATTCAGTATGAAATTTAAAATTTACATAGATGAGGAAAATATTGCATTATTTCCTTTGTAGATTGTATTTTTTGCTTGTTTGTTTGTTTGTTCAATGCAGCATCCATGTATCAGCCGATTGCTTTATTTATCAAAGTTATGAATTAGATAAAAAGTAAACATAACCGTATTTACCAAACAATCTTTAAGTAGTTTAACATTATCACTCCAAAAATAAGCTATTAGATCAAGTTTATAGTTCACTGATCATCATAGCTACAGCAGCTGATGCAAATAACTTGTTTTATCAAATGACTTTTCTGTACTGTCCCTCATTTTTATTATTTTTTTCTTTTTATAAATAAGCAAAACAGAAATCATTGTTTGAGTATTCAAATATTTATTGTGCTGTCCTTAAAAAAAAAAAATAACCCGCAGTGAAATGTTTCCTAAACAATAAAACCCAACCTAGTACTACATCAAATATTTCACTAAAGTCAATTTTATTGTTTTGTTCTGTTTTTATGCACCATTTAGAATAATAAAAATAGTTAAAAATACCTAAGGAGGGCTTATTTAGTTTTAAATTAATTTAAACTAACAATTGCAGAATTCTGGCAAAACATGAGCTTCATTTTTACCGATTTTTTGTTATAATAAAATTTTAGAATATCTACATACAGTTTTAATTGTTTTTATGTTAAACCATTAATATGTAATAAATTGCATCATTTTCACCTGATTACGTGAGGTATGGGGCTTTTTTAGAAAAGTGGGATTTTTCAAATTCTCGCTTAAGAGGCTACTTCACTCAGGGGAAAACACCCGCTCGCTAATGTTACTCCTATGTGGGAAATAATTTACGATATCTCATTCACATTTCAATGATTTTTTTTTTTTTTTTTTTTGCATTGGATAGCTGAGGTCAATCTCTATGCATGCTATTTTGTATTTTTTCGATTGTGATTACAAGTTTTTTTTTTATTAAGATACTTTCACTTTCGGAACTGGTTTCAAAAGTGAAAGTATCCTCAATAAAAAAAAAAAAAAAACTGCAACAAAAATCGAAAAAGTACAAAGAAGCATGCATAGAGATTGACCTTAGCTATCCAATGCAAAAAAAAATCATTTAAAAATATTGAAATGCGAATGAGATATCGTAAATTATTTCCCCCATAGGATTAACATTAGCGAGCATGTGTTTTTCGCCTTAGTGAAGTAACCTCTTAATTGGTTGCCACTTTGTAATAAAGTGATAAAATGAAAATGCTCAACATTAAAATCTTAGTCTGAACAAGCTGTAACAATTTGACCATGTTTAATTTTTTAAAATTATTTATTATAGACTTTATATAGAGAAAATTTCAAAAAATGAGTTTTTTTTTAGAGGACAGTACACAAAATGTGGGAGCAAGGCCTGATTATTACAGGGGCACATTTTCAAGTGACCCAAAATGTATTTTGTCCACTCTCTGAAGAACAAATTTTCAGTGCTGTATGCTATTTAGAGTAAGTAAAACTATAAACCTAAGGGATTGACTGAAACATGTTTGATGTAATATCTGTTCTTCTCAGAATTTTGAAGTTTACATTGCATTTAATTGTCATTAGTGAAGAACACCGAGATAGTTTTGTTTACATGAATGGGAAAAATTCATTTTTTCTATAAATTATAAACAGAAATGTGCATTAATTTGTATCCAGAATTTTGAAGTTTACATTGCATTTAATTGTCATTAGTGAAGAACACCGAGATAGTTTTGTTTACATGAATGGGAAAAATTTATTTTTTCTATAAATTATAAATGGAAATGTGCATTAATTTGTATATTCACTGAAGATACAAATTAATGCACATTTCCATTTATAATTTATAGAAAAAATGAATTTTTCCCATTCATGTAAACAAAACTATCTCGGTGTTCTTCACTAATGACAATTAAATGCAATGTAAACTTCAAAATTCTGAGAAGAACAGATATTACATCAAACATGTTTCAGTCAATCCCTTAGGTTTATAGTTTTACTAACTCTAAATAGCATACAGCACAGAAAATTTGGTATACTTCTCTATTATCCCGTCAACCAATTTTGATTACAAAAAACTGTCACCAAATAAACAAGAGAACGTTGCTATTGGAATATCAAAATAAAATAAAATATAAGAATTTAAGGAATCAATTGTTATTTTAATTAATGAAATAACTAATAAATCAGTAAAACATAATGAAAAATATATGCAAATGTTGAATTAAAAACCACTTGATGACATAACAAACACGTATAATGCTTCTGACATCAAGTAAATGGGACTGCATTTTTGGCGTTTAATCTTACAGTTTCACGATAGTTTTTTGTTATGAAAAGTGGTTGACAGGATAATAGAGAAGTACCGAAAATTTTACCTTCTCATAATTTTTTAAGGCATTTTTACACATCTGTAATCTGTAATACATTCTTTTTTCATAAAACTATGATTTTAATTTTAAACTACACATAAAGTTGTTTGTCATGTAATAATGCATTTTTTTTTTTTTTTTTGAGAAAGGGACCTGTGTACGCCAGATCCCACATAGAGTTGATAAGGTCCTGTATAAAAGCTAAATAATAATTTTAGAGCTCTATTTTTTTTTTTTTTTATTAATCAGTATTCGATGATATAATATCAATGGATACATATCATAATATATAATGTGATATTAATTTTCACAGTATCATGTTTGATATTTTTTATATTTTCAGTTAAAACAAAAAACACAGGAAAGCGTATTTTTACACAACAATCAAAATAAAGCAGAAATACATTTTTTACAACATAAATTTAATTGAAAATGTTACCTACATCATTTCAATCTTTTAAAGGGCACTACTATATCAGACTAATCTCATTCGATAATTCAAATTCTGATTTCACATAAACTTTTAGATAAAATCATTGCGTCATTTCAATTTTTTAAAGTGCCTGCTATATCAGAGTAAACATTTGATTATTTAAATTCTAATTTCTTGACAAACACAACATTTATAAATAACGACGTATAGAAAACACAGAAAGCGTATTTTTACTTAACAATTAACAAAAATACATCTTTTACAACATAAATTTAATGGACAATATATGACCTACGTTATTTCATTCTTTTTAAGTGGACTCTTACAATCAGAATAATCATTCGGTAATTAAATTTCAATTTCGCACGAACTTTTAGTTAAAATCATCACATCATTTCAATCTTTTAAAATGCCCTACTACATCAGAGTAATCATTCGATAGTTAAAATTCTAATTTCATACAAACTATTCCATAAAAAAAAACTTACCTGGTACTCGCGAAAATTAATATCTATTGGCATAGACAACATTTTAACATTTGTCAATAACAACCTCACTAACAATCACAGTAAGAATGACAGATTCAAAGTTCATCTAAAACAACCTTACTAGCTGCTGCATAATAAATCACATGACAATTAAAAAACAATCATTTACTCAACAATTATGCAGATTTTTCTTCTATATAACCAATCACTTACAATAGAATGTTCTACAACTAATAATGCTTTCTCAGATTTTCATCATCAATGACGTAACATACACATGCGCAATCATTTCCCTTAACATCCATGCAAATAAGAGTTACAATAACAAATTTCAACACCAATAACTTAATACAAGCATAATAGCTGGGTTACTGTAAAAGAAAAATAGTCTCCAAAATTTAGTGACTTTTTCCTTTTTTTAACCGATTTAAAAAAAAAAAAAAAAAAAAAAAATCTGTGCGTGAGTGTAAAGCATCTTAGCCCAAAACTTTTCCAGACTTTACATTTGAACATTACACACATGTACATTACAAGAACTGTGCATTTGATTTTTTAAATGCAGAACCAATAGTCCTGTAAGACAATTTTAATTTAGAACAGCCATTGAAAGATAAACTGTCTAATTTAGATAATAAGTTATTTACACATTCATTAGATAAGAATCTTTACTGGTCTAGTTGTTGTTCAGTTTAAACTTCATAACAGGTTAGGGAATGAAAAAGCAGACTTTCAGATGTTTTTCACACTTCATGTGTTCAGATTTTTCAGTTAAAAAATATTATATATTTAAAATTGTGCTGCGTAAATCATAAAATTTTCTTTATATTTTATACTGAATCCTATAGTTTATTTATTTTGATGAATGAAAGAACAAAATGTTTTTTCAATTAACTGATTTTGAATTTTGTTATATAAATGAATAAAAAAGGAAAAATGCATTTATAATAGTGTTTTATATGTTTTTTCCAGCTATCTGCAATATATATTTTAGTTTGTAATAAGTCTGAAAATATGTATAATCAGCCAGTAAGTTGACTATTTTGAAAATATCAGATTTAATAAATTAAAAAAATATCAGTTTTATTTTATATTTTTGAAGAAAATATGATATCTTATAAACTCTGATTATAATTGAAAAAGTAATATTTTTTAATTAGATATTTTAATTTTATGTTTCTTTCTGAACTTGGAAATTAATTTTGTATAACAATATTTTGCATATAGTTGAGGAGATTTTGCTAAAAGTTTCCACACACATTAAAACAGCCATGGGTAAAGCTAATTTTGCAATAATAATAATAAAAATAAAATACAGATACTCTGTCACATGATTGTTAAGTGGTCAATATAGAAGTCATGGATTCAAATCTTAGCCTAGACATTTTTTCACGCAGTTGGAAAAAAATCAACTTATATGATTTCTATACAGTCAATATGCTTGAGTTTAAAAAAATAAAGTATAATTTTAATATATGTATAATCTCTCCTAAATCCTACTATTAATTTTATTATATATCTCCAACTAACTGAAACCTACAGTATCCCCCAAAGATTCTTTTTAACTTCTGTTAAGGAATTTCTTCATGTTGTATAGTTTTATAAAATAACATTTGTGATGTTTTTCTTCCAATGTTGAATCTTTAAAATTTTGTATTTATGCTATGTCTTGCAACAGGGTTAGCACAGTTTAAACCAAGTGGTTTTAACCATGTTTTAAACCAACTGGGTTTTTTTTCCAAAAAAAATCAATTGATTTTTTAGGACACATCTAATATAATATTTTCTCTTTTTTGTAATTTACATATTTAAAATTATTAATATAAATAAATTTGACTTTTACTACTTTATTTACTTACATGAGCAATAAAAAATCTAGGTCATGTTTGTATGCATGTACGATGAACATGTCTGATGCCCTAAAAAATTATTTTAAAACACATGAAATTAGCAAATTAAAAATATTCAACATTTTCTTCAATAATAACCACAAATGTATATAAAAAGTTTACAATTTTGGAGATACTATCTTGAAGATGAATTTGTTTATAATTGAAATGTGATGGTTAGGCCAAGAAGAAAACATTATAATGTTCAACGAACTAGTTTTCACTGCAAAAGATACTACAGTCATGGTAGAAAAAATCTTTTATTGGTTTTATTTTCTCCTATAATAATAATCGCACAAAAAATTGAGTATTTAAAAAAAAAATAGAAAAAAGTTATTTTTTTCTTTTAAATTTTTAAATCAAAATTCTGTTGAATAAGGGGCTGTTTATATTTTAAATATTCTAAAACACAATCAAACCCACTATCTTAAACCTAATAAGAAAAGGAGGGGGGGGGGGGGCAGCCAGCAGTTTTTAAAAAACTGCATAATAATTCAATCACTTTGTCAGAAAATCCACTCATCAATGGGGAGTAAAAGGATGTAATTCCCCACCTTTGGGCAAAACCACGGAATTCTCTCTTCTTTTTAAAATTGGTTACATAGCTTTTTTCTAAGCAAAACTGAAAGAGGTTGAACCCTGAAATAGTTATCTAAAATATATTTTTTTATAGTATTTGAAAAATGTTTGAAATAATTGTTGTTTTTTTATATTGGAACATAAAATTATTCATTGTGTTAATTTTTCTTTTTCAGATGGATTATTGGTATATTTCAAATTTTTTTAAAAATGACTGTTAAAAATGATGAATTGTTCATATCTTCTGGAGACTGAGTATATTCCTACTATGGAAGAAGCAATTGCTGGTAATGCATATTTTAATTATATTAACTTTCTTTCCTACATGCATATTGTGTTCTTCAAAAGCATTGAGAAGTTACCAGTTCTTTTGATGCATTTGTTGTAGATACTAATCATGTTTAACCTTTTGTCTGAAATTATAAATTAATGAAAATTTCACCTTCCAAAACATCTTTCCTGATTTTTTAAAAATACGCTAGAAGATTTGTATAATCATTAAATAAACTAGGGTTCTCTTCCTGGGTTACAGAACATAGGTGAAATATTGAACATAGGTTTTTATATTGAAGCCTCTGATAGATTTTCTACATTTAGTATATTTTTTTAGATTGCCCTATTTAGAATGCCAAAAAGCATTTTAAATGAAAAATATCAATAAGGTATTCAATATTCAAATAAAGTTTTTACATTTATTAAAGATGATACTTTTATATTAGCCGCATGTCAGAAGTTAATAGCCGAAGAAATCATCAAAGATTTCGCTACTTACAGAAGCCTTTCTGATTCTGCTAATTTCAGTGGTTTAAGCATGTAGTTCAATTACATGTCTGTTAAATTTGTGTTTTATGTAGGATATTTTATTTATTTATTGAAGAAGTTTTAATTTTGTTGTGGAATATTAGCCTGAAACAAATACTGGAGTATTTATGTTGTTTTAAGTGTGGACGGATTAATCTTTCATAATCAGGTTGCATGTAATAGAGAGATTTAAAAAAATTTCATGCTTGAAAATTATTTAAAAAACCATAAAACATCAGTAAATTGAAGTAAGTTTTCAAACAAATTGCATTTTATTTGCAAAGGACATTTTATTTCCTATTCGATATTGTACAAATTGAAATTGTGCAATGATTAGAAGCTTTAAAAAATTGCAATAAAGGTGAAATTTATTGGTCAGGTGTTGTCACTGTCATTATGATGTCAGCGTTACTCTCAGCCATGTTTTTGCTTTATAACATAGATTTCAAGAAGATTTGGTGTACATTGAAATTAATAAGCAGAATTTTGTAGAATATTTACAACTCTGTCCAAATCATTTCTTTCAAATATTTTTATAGTATTTTATAAAATTATAAAATGTATAAATATAATAACCTCACTATAGAAATATAGAAATTTTTTAGAACTGAAACTCTCTATCTCATTTCTTTCAACATCGGAAAAGATAGCACTTATAATACAAAAAGAAATTATCCATTTAAAAACATTTTTGCTTTGTACAATCAATTATGCTTTTGTTTCATGATAAAGTATCTATAATTTTTTAAATGTATTGCCAATTGATTTGTTAAATGCATGTTATATATTAATAAATAAAAATATGGTAAAACACATATATACTGCTAAAGGTTGTATAACGTTAAATACATAAAATTGCATTAAAACACAAATCAAGAGTTTCATCCTACATCCATGGCCATCTTCAAGATATCAAGTCAATCATACATAACTAAGATGTTTCTGATTTCACTATGGTTGAGCTGAGAACTCAAGACACAAACCTTGACCAATCAGTATCGACATAATTGAACGATTTAACCAACAGTTAATGCCATCTATTAGTCTTAACTGTTATTAAGCTCCAAATGGAAAGAATAATCATGAAAATCCAAATGAGTAAAAAAAAACTTACAAGGAAAGTCTCCATGAACGCATACTCTGAAAATTTTGAAAAAAATTACAGAATATTCTTGTTATAAGGATATATATGTTTCTTTAAAAATTGCTGCAAAACCTCAATGTAACTTTCGTAAAAAAAAGTTATGAAAATTTCATGGTTTTGGTGATTTATCAAAGGTTGGCAACACAATAAAAAAAAATTTAAAAAATGCTTACGATAAATACTCTTTTAGGGAAAAACTTTTTTTACTTATGCTGAATTAGTTTAAGTAAGTTTAACTTAAATAAATACACTTCTATAACTACAGTTTATACAGCCATATACATTTATATGTATATATAAAGAAAATTAACGATTGTATTCTACAATTTAGAACAAAATTTAAATTGATTAAAAATGCTTCAAACTGAAAATTAATGTCCAATTCTAAGCGCTGTCAATTTGATTTCGAAATTGTGAGTGTTGGAGACAACAAGAGAAAAGTATTGTTGCCATGGAAACAACGAATTATTCAATATCAAAATGTACAATGAGACCGTTCTTAATCTGGCAGTTACTGTTAAAATACTCTTAAAACTTATCCCGCTGGCGAAGCCATGTAAAATTAAATTTCAGCAATATGCAACTTGTATATATATTATATAAGCTTATAGAAAAAAAATAATTATTATTGATCGTTTAATTTTAAATTCATTAAGTACTGTGTTAAACCTTCAATTAACCAGGAATTTTCAAATGCATTAAAATCACTTCCTTGCATTTGGCGAGGAAAAAGTGTTGCTTGCCAAATCACCTCTTTTTGTACCAAATATTCAGAAGTTTTTCAGAATTTTTACTGGGATTCCACAGCTAAATTTGACTGATTCTTTATTACATATATGGTAAAGGCCAAAATTAGCACAATCCATCAGCCATAGGGCCATTAAATGAAAAAAAAAGTGGCTATTAAAAAAAATTTTTGTCCGTGGCCACTTTCCTACAAGGAAAGAGTAAAATTTTTCTGCATTTCATCAAGGATTCTACTTTAATATGTTTATATTAACATATTTATTTGGGTTATTTAATTTTAGATTAATTCTAATTGAAATTTTAACAAAAGTTTACTGATTAGAACCTTTAAATAAAAAAGTGGCCACTTATAAAATTGTTACTACCGGCCACTGGCCACTAATGAAATTTCCCAGTTTTGCTCTTTTACACATGAGTAGTTCTATTAGCATTTTTTTTTCTTTCAAAATATTCTGAGTATGCACTTTAAGACCTTCCTTGTTAGTAACAGTTTAAACTAATAGATGCCGTTAGCTGTTGGTTAAATTGTTCAATTATGTCAATACTGATTGGTCAAGGTCCGTGTCTTGAGTTCTCAATCATAGTGAAATTGGTAACATCTGAGTTATGATTGATTTGACATCCTGGAGATGGCCTCGGATGTAGTCTGAAACTGTTGATTTGTATTTTAATGTAATTTTATGTGTTTTAACGTAATGCATCATTTAGCTGTGTATATGTGTTTTACCACATTTTTATTTATTAAAATTGAACATGGTATAAAAGTTCCAAAGTTTTTAATATGAATATTATATAACAAGTTTATTTATTTTTGAATGGTACTTGTAACATCAGGACATAAAGGATTAACTTTTTTCATGAAACCCTTCTTTTCTCTAGTAGTTGTTTTCCAAGAATAGTGTGAAAATCTTTTGAGGAACATACATGTTAAGTTGCAACTGTTATTATATGATGCAGATGATGATTGAAATTTTGAACACAGTGTTGTATTTATTATTTTAAAAAAAATGCTTTCTTTATGTTTTATGTATGTTACAAACCATATGTTGCATTAATCAGGAAATTGTGTAATTGAATTTAGATTCTGTGGCAGCAAACACAAAACTACATTCTTTTCTGCTTTGATTGATATAGTGCTGCTAAAAATTTTTTTATCTTTAAAAAAAAACCATAGTTGCCAATTTTTAGTGATAAATCGCTGTTATGGTGCAGTATGTCTTAAGAAACTCCAGAAAAGAAGAGAAATTTTTTTCAGATTTTAATTAAAATAAAATTTGGAAATGTTTCTGGAACTTTAATTATTTTGTTTTGTGTAGCTTTTAAATTTGAGAATTAAAGATAATAATCATTTAAAGAAGTTTTTGTGAATACCAAATTTAATAGATATAAACTTTTTATTGTAGATTTGAAATATGCAGCCATTGAAGGCTGTGTTTAGTGACAGTACCAGGCTAATTTAAAAAAAACAAAAACTATAGGATCATTTGGAGAGTTTTTTGCCATTCAGGCATTCTAAACAGAGCCATTTTTTATAAGCTTTTTCAAGCCTATTTAAGATTTCTATGAGACATGATTCTTCTTTGACTGGTAGTCGGATGCAAATTGCCACCATAATCTTGTTGCGCTATGATATTTTCAAAGGTAGTTCAGTTGATATTTTCAAAGATAGTTGTTTTATTTTGTTTTTGTGGGCACAAATTGCACATGCATGCGTTTAGTGATTGGGCATTGTGACATTCACCATTTTTGAGATTCCTGTGCAATGAGTTTACTGCATCCAGTGATGATTTTTTTTCGTTTTCCTTTAATGGTGAAGTGCATATTACATGCCTTGGGCCTTGTGGTCATTCCATGCCAAATCAACCAGTGACTCAACCTGACCATTTCAGATTTTGATGAAACTTACCAGGATCATTCTCCCTGATGATATAAATGAGGATATATTTGTATAATTTTTTTTTTATCTCTGTAAATTTTTATGCAATTAATTTTTATTTTATTTTATTTTATTTTATTTTATTTTTGAAAAATCATCATTTTTTGGTTTGTAGTAAATGTTTGCAATTTTGAATTTCTCAAGTTCTATCAGGTGTAGAGAGTTGTTTGACCCCTAATTTTAAAGAGAATTTCATAAGGTTTAATTTGATATGCTTGGTTTAAAAAATAATTTAATTTAAAAATTTTAAATTATAAAAAAAAATAGTTTTTTTAAAAATTAAAAAAAAATGTTTTTTGTAGTATTATTAAATTTTAATTCAAAAAATTTTAATGTGGGATCTCAATGGGATCAGCAGTTATGTTAAAAAAACCAATGTTAAACACCAGTTGGGGTTGGTATTTAAAGTTGGCACCTTGCCAACTTCATGATTGTGCTAAAGACAGAATTGTCTTATTAATTTTAAACATTATTTTTTTCATAACTGCTGATCCTATTGAGATCCCACTTAAAAACTTTCAGAATTTAAAGTTTATATTACAAAAAGCATATAATTTTTTCAAAATTAAAAAAAAACACTATTTAATTTTTTTTTATTTAAAATTTTAAAAATAAATTAAATATTTTTAACCAAGCATAGTCAACTTGCATATCAAATTAAATCTTATGAAATTCTCTTTAAAATGAGGGTTCAAACAACTCTATCTACGTTTGATAGAACTTGGGGAATTCAAAATTGAAAAGATTTATAATAATCAAAAAATGATGATTTTCTAAATTAAAAATATTAATTGCGTGAAAATTTACTAAGATAAAAAAAATTATAAAAGTATATTTATTCTCATTTATATCATTGGGGAGAATGATCCCTGAAGGTTTCATTAAAATCTGAAATGGTCAGGTTGAATACGGAAAAATTATGATTGATTTAACATGGAATGAACCTTGAGTGATTGTGGCATTAACAAATTCTGTGCTTTTAGGTTCTTACACAACAAAGTTGCTGCATCCAGTGTTTTTTGTTATGGGCATGAAGCATAAATACATGGCATTTTAATGATCACAGAATTATCAAATTTCACAAATTTTTGAGATTCTTACAGAACGAACTAGCAGAATCTCAGTTATTCAATAGAGTTGGGAACTCTGATTTCTTAGAGTTTTGAGGATGTTGTACATTAAGAATGCCTTTTTTTTTCTTTTCTTTTTGTGAAATTTAATGTGAATATGTGAAGTACTATCTTCGTTCTTGAATTAACAAAAAAAATTCAAAAATTGGATGTACTTAAAGAGAATATCGCAGGAGAATGAAATTTCTGTCATAAAAACTATTTTGATTTCTACACTCTCCCTTATTTTTACTCTTTTAATGAGTTTTTGTCTTTGAATGAATGCATCAATTTTTTTTTTCATTTATATATAAGACACACATTCAAAAGTTTTTTTTTTTTTTTTTTTTTTTTTTTTTTTTTTTTATAAGTATCGTTCTTGATATATATTTAATGCAGTATATGTAATTACAATTCTACTGTCAAAATTTATTTTCCATGATTGAATCATTATAAAATTTTTAATTAAATTGTTCTATACATTTTGTAGAATTCATTGTTTGGTTTTACATTTAATTCGCCTATAATGTGTAAAATTGAACTTTTTTGTCAGTTTCCATGTACCTAAGCAAAAAATTTATGTAATGTTGTCTGCTGTGTATCTAGAAAGAAAGGGGGGGAAATTCAGTCTCCCTAAATTTGGTTTCCCTAGCTGTAAATGGGCGAAAATTGCTTCCTTGCTTCCACATTGTTTTTATTTTGTTTATGTTACCAAATAGTCCTTAATATGATAGAGTTCAGAAATAGCTGTTTTGAAAACTTGCATCACTTAATTCAATTGAATCATATCTAAATATATTTTAGAATTTAATAAGAGTATTGAATAACTAGCTTTTTTCTACTTTGGTATCACATTGTATAATATTGAAGATTATATTAATGTTGTATTGATGTTTATATTTATTATAATATTTGATGTTTATATTTATAATATTTAATGTTTATATTTATTATAATATTGATATATATATATGTATAATTAACATTAATATGTATATAGAGATAGAAGTTAGGAAGAAAGGCCCCTATTATGGGGAAGCCTTTGAATCAGCAAGAGTTTTATATTTTCCTTGTCAGCTTATTAAACTGTGAATTAAGAGCAGGTGAATCCTCGCCCCGTTGCCAGGTATCAACTCGTTAAGCTAGGCAAGTAGGTGCCTGGTCAGTGGTCTTAAAAAAAAACTGTGAATTAAAAATCTAATGTGGTTTACAGTTTTATCTTCACAAAATCGCTTGAACAGATGTTCAGATTTGGTTTTAACTTTGACAGCATGTACATGCTTTATAATTTATTTTAGTACATTAATAACAAGAGACATATTTTTGTAATGTTGTGGGTGTTCTTTAATAATTTGTAAAAAAAAAAAAAAAAAAAAAAAAAAAAAAAAAAAAAAAAAAAGCAAATTCATTTTTATTAATTCCATATATTTTATATAGCTATCTATTTTCACTCTCAATAATAATTTCTGTACACACTAAACTGGTTACCTTCTTTAAAATTTATCTCGATCAAAATATACACAGTGATGTGATCAGCTTTCAACTATGGATAGACAAAAAATAGAGGTTATCTGAACCTTTAACTCCCTAAGAATTCCTCTATGTTATTATCAGATTTTCTCTTCTCCATTGTTATCAGCTGACCATTGTATTATTGTGTACATTCTAATTTGAATTTTAAAAATATGTATATAATATACAATAAAGCTTCTATTATCTGTTACTCTTTTAACTATCAGTTTCTGTTGTCTATCAGTCATACATGTATATAAGATGAAATAGCGAGAGATTTAAAACAAACAAAAATTATAGAATTTTTCAAATTGTATTGTAAGTACAATCATAACATAATGTACTATTTCATAAAAAAAAAAAAAAAAAATCACCTTTTTAGTAGAATGTATTATGCATTTATAGTAATCTGACTAATTGATTGTTTCATTTTAAATACAATAATATTTTCTACTATAAATAGAATCCTCGATTGCAAAAGGGTCATATTAATTTTACTCACAGATTTTCACTTTCTGTACAGTGATTTTTTTTTTTTTCGTTACATTTTGGGCACAATAATTGCATTTTGTAGCTGTATAAGGTGTTGAGTAAAGTAACTGAAAGCAGAGTTTAATGTTATTAATTTTATTTAACCTGTTAAAAGGTACAGGTATAAAAAATTTTAACCTATGTTACCTGACAAAATGCTGCACTTATATTTGTACTATGTAATCATACAAATATACAATACTCTTTAACACCATATTTGATAGAGGTAAGGAGCTAAGTTGATGCTGTATATTAACCAAAACATGTTTCAGGAGCAGGGATAAAATCATGACTAAATAACCTCTGTTGAAAAATTGTATGTTTCACATTTGAAACTTCTTCAAAAAATTTTTATAAATGATCACTATACCAAAAATAACTTTTAGAGATAATTTGGACCCTTATCGAGTATATCAGTCAATTGATAGATTACATAAGAATCAATATACAAAATTTCCTGAAATAAATTCTTCATAAACAGAATTTAAATGAAGTAATTGAAGTTACCAACACCAAATTCAGTAATTTTGTGCTCCACATATGTTAGAAATTATTATTATAGTTTATTACACCAAAAATTTTCTTAATTAAATGGATTAATGGCTAATTTTAAAGAATAACATCTGCAACCTCTGTTACCCGGTAACCAGTGTTGTAGTTGTAAACAAAATCAGATGGTAAATGCTATAGGCAGCGGTTATACACTAGGGAGTGTATGCTATAGGATACTTTTCCAATATAGGGGCTAAGGCGAGAGAAGAAAATTTGGCAATATATTTTCTGACAACCTATTCATTGTTTCATATACACAAGCAATTTTTTCAATATTTATACAATTTACTTAATGTAAAAAAAAACATTAATCTATTTTTATATACAAAGATAAGTAAATTGTATATAAAAATAATATATGAAGACCCCAGAAGCCAAGGGAAACAAGTGACAAAATTTAGGTTTGGAATAAATTGAGTTCAAAGTTGAACATCAATAGTAATTGATTAAATGTGAAACTGTTACTTATTTCATAGTAGTTTTTGAACTCTTATTTCAATAACTGTGTAAAGAAAGTAGAATTTTTTTTTAAAAATTTATAATTAATCAATATTGATAATAAGGAGTTACAAGTGCCGAATGCTTAAGTAGTTGACCTCTAGAATGCGGCACATAATTAAAAAATCACTTATATTTCTTTACCTACAAACAAAGAGCTTTATTCCCAGATCGCATGTGCACTTAGCTCAGTTTTTTTTTCAATTTTATCACGTATACCTTTTGGCTTCTGGAGTCCTCATATATATATATATATATATATATATATATATATATATATATATATATATATATATATATAACATATAATACCTTTTTGAAATCAAAATACACCAAACAAGTTCTATCATCAAAATCTGTCCAAATCCCCGATTTAAAGATGGCAAGTAGATTTAGTTTATATAGAATACTATAAGTTAATAAATAATTAACAAATTCACACAACAAATTACCGAAGCTCCAATTTAGAGATGGCATGTGAATATACATACATAATAGGTTTAGAGAAAAAGCAGAAAAAATAAATTTATAAAATGATAAACGATGCCAGATAAATAAAATAAATATAACTTAATCACATATTTTAATAAAAAATGAAATTTAGAGATTAAATGACAGTAAAATGGAATTCGAAAAACAACATGTGACCATGTAGAATTATCAGTTTGGTAGCACATTTCACATATCAAAGAAAAATGCAATATTTCATAAAATATACCAGCATATTTGCCAAGAACAGTATATTTTTACCAAATATATTACATTAATAAAAGGAAACGATAAAAAAGAAGATGAAAAATAGATAAAAAACAAAATTTACTCACCATGCTGTGTTTTACTAGATTCGAACCATGCGGATCTAACAGCATTTATATTAGGCACGTGAGCAACATCGCAAGATGGATGAATAACCACAGTTACAGTAATTTGAAATTGAGACATTAAAAGATTGTAGAAAATCTTTAAAATATATTAAACAATAATTATTACAAGTAAAAACTCAGTAACTAATAATAAACCATATATAATTTTGACAGGCACAATTATTTGAAAAAGTTATATTTATTATCTATCCTTCAGTAAATGTAAGAACAGTATTGCCCTCTATAGTTTAATGAAATTACTAGTAGTATAGGTTTTGTTAATTATAGTACTGCCATCTACATCTGTTATTTAGAATAAATATATATGCAATCAAACCTCGTTAACACGAAATTGAAGGGACTACGAATTTTTTTCATGTTAACCGTCACAATAGTGACACCATCTATATTAGATATAAAAACTGAATGAATTAATCTACAAATATATGCCTGTTCTTAAAATCATAAATTAATAAGAAATAGAAAATTTAATTAAAAAATAAAACAAATTTATTATCATTTTGGGCAGTAATAAATTTATTTATTTGCTAACCATTTTTTTAAGTCCGCTATTGAGTCCGTTAATTTTTTTAGTACTTCTTTTAGGAACATATGGAATTTATCTAAATTACGTGAAGCGTCCTCTTGTTCCATAATGAAAACTACAGTTTTCAATGCTATGGTAGATTCATTTAATGACACTAAACTTTTCATTCTGTGTCGATTTCTTCATACACTTTGTATACTTGTATCTGATGTTGTCATCTTCTTTTTAGCTAATGCAGCATTTATTTCTTCGTCTGGCATCACATCCGAAGTCAGCATATCTTCATTTATCAAATGTACTCGGAAAAACAAGAATTTCCCATTTTTCAATTGCAGATAATTTCGTGACGCTCTTTGAATCTTATCAGTCATCCATTAGAACATGTGAAATAGCTCTCACCGAGAGTACCAGCAAAGGGCTGTGCTTTTTCTTGCAAAACTGCACCCGTTAAAACAATGTTCAGGATTTTTACCTCTTTTATTCACAGCAAGAGAGTAATTTCAATTTCTTCATTCTTTCCTGTACACATTCATTTTCTTACTGATTCAAATTAACACACAGCATAAGTTGCTTCAATCTTTTCACGATTCTTTAAAATTGTAGAGAGTGTGATGTTGGGTATCCCATACATTGCTGCAATTTCTGATTTTTTTAGCACTTTATCGCTGATTTTGTTTAAAATGTTTTGCTTGATTTCTAAAGATGAGCTTGCTCCTTTGACTTTTCTTTCATAGAATTCTACAGAACAACTGCGAACAGAGTTTCAGCCGGTGGTAAAGTAGGGATTGTCACTTCTTTCACCAGAAAATTGAGGATTTCAGAAATCCGGTTTATGTCACTGTCAATACAGTCAGACAATTTACAATCACTTTCAAAAAAGAAAATCCTTCACTCAAACTTTCATTGTGACCGGTGATCTATAGCTGATATGGTTAGTGTGAGAAAACTTTTACATATCAGAAAACAAAGAAAAGCATGGATTAGTCAGAAATTCGATAGTACACTATTTTCTGTAACCCTTTTCCACTTTAGGTCTTTTTCAAATCACGAGAAAAATTCAAATTTTAAAAAGAAGATGTGACATATAAGTTTGAAATATTGAAAACTTTGTGTAAGGAATTATGTTTGGTCGTTGGAGCAAAAATATTTTTTTTGCGTTAAGCGAGGTTTTCTAAAATTTCATTTTGTTTTAAAAGAATTAATTAACATTGATTTTCAGACTGATCTGACAGGACCTCAGTATTATTTTGTGTTAAGCGAAATTTCACGTTAAACAATTTTGTATTAACAAGGTTCGACTGTATAAATAAAAATTTATTAAAATTTATATAGAAAAAATACTTCAATTTTATATATATAATAATTATATATATATTATATATTATAATAATAATATTATATAAATACATATATAAACAAGCATAAAAGTTAATTAAGTTTCTTTTCATAGATCATTCGGCTACAAATCTCACTTTCTAAAGCTGGAATTGCACACAGCTTTAAAAAAAAAAACACCAAGGCGCCTATAGTACAAAAATACCTGCTATAGCTTTATTTGAAAAACAAAGGGTACATGGAGCATTTAAGAAAGTCCAGAAGATATCATACAATGGTGTATGCCCTCCATACACACTGCTGGAAAAAAAAAAAAAAAGGTTAAGGTAACAGAGGTTACATTCTGAAAGAAAAAATTCATATTCTGTGAACACACTTCTTCCATGTTTATCCATTAGTCTAATTATTTGATAGAGGTACCAAATCTAAACTGTTTTTATTTATAACTTTTTTAAAATCCCATTATAAAAGTGCTGAATAATTGATAACAGAAGTAACAAAAACACTCTCCCAAGAAAAATGTAAATCAGCCCACTGTATCGGTTATTCAGAGAATTTCTGCATTAAATGAAATGGAACTTTTTTTTTCAAAAACAGCAGTATTAAAAAATCTGGATGGTTGACATCTGTTTTATTCTGTCAGATTTTAGATATTCCCTATTGAAAATGACCCTCTGTAATAAAGGAGTAATTACAAAATTAATGGCAGCCACTGGCCACAAAGCTACTAAATAAAAAAAGTAGCTACAGTAGACTCCCTTAAATCTGCATAGCTTAAAACCAGAGGTTGTGCGGATTTTAGAATGTTGCAGATTTCTGGTCCCTGTTTTGTTTACATTTTAAACAGTAATTGGAATTTAATAATGCACTTGAAATTATAATTAATGCTTACAATAAAGTAAAATAATAAAAAATTAATTTTTTTTTTTTAAATATTAAAAGGAAGGTTCTAGTAAATTTATAATGCATAACTGAATATGCATAATGATGAGATAATCTTTCCTTGAATTATTCAGTGAAACTTTCCTTATAAATATACACTAATAATTCACATGAAAAACTTAAAATAACAATGTTTTATTTCATGTTTAACCATAGTTAATAACCAAAAATCTTGATTAATAAATAAATGTATTTGGTAAAAAGATCGTGATCGCTACTAATATCAGCGCTATCTTGAAATTTCCAGAAATCAATTTATTATTCCTTCATGAGAAAAAATCAGTTCAATTATCTTAACTAGAATTCCATATTAAAATGTGTACAAAATGATTAAAAAAAAAAAAACACACTTATATCTTAACTGTAATCTCCATTATTTACACCTGAAACAATGTGCGGATTTTAGAAGTTTGTGGATTTGAGGGAGTCTACTGTATTAAAAAATTATCTGCCAATGGTCATCTTATGACCACCTTTCATATTTAAAAATTTTCCTAAAATGCACCTCATATCCAAAATACATGATTTCTATTCCTTGCCATATTGTTTCTCAGAAGATTTATGATCAATTCACTCATTGTACCCAAAAGCCAGTTAACTATATGGTCTAGGCCGACTTTTTACCATATTTCATACTAGGACAGAGTTAAAATTTCCCAGCATGCAATTAATGATTCCACTCTTGCCAATTGCAATCTGTTAATATTACCATATTTATTTGACCTATTTAATTTTAAATTAATGTTAATAGAAATTTTAACAAAAATTTATTATTTAACACTTTTAAATAACAAACTGGCCACTAGTTTAAAAAAGAGGTTCCTAATGAAATTGTTACTACTGGTTCACTGACTAGAAAATAAATTTCTCAGTTTTGCCCTTTAGCTGTAATTAAGATTTTATTTATTTTCTTTGCTTCCTTTCTAGCAAATAATCATAGTTCTAAAAACCTATCTTTATAAACTTGGAACACTGTAAAATTATTTTAAATTTGGTGCATCTTTTATTATGCTTATTTGTCGTCTTATTTATTTTTTATTTTTTTTTCCTCAATAAAAATATTATAATTTTACTTTTTTCCCCCTTTTTAAAGCTCTAGGAGAGCTGAGTATAGGATTAGTCATCCTAGGAGGAATTGTAACGACTGGTATCATCTGCATATATATAGAAGAATTAGTGTATCTTTATCGACATTGGCCAGCAAAGTTCTTTATTCTTAAGCTTGGATGCCTCAGCATTTTTCCTGTAAGTTTGTTTCTTTTTAATTTTCTTTCTAATCATTATGGCTAAAAAAATTTATTAATTTTTTTTTTATTTTTTTTTTTATGCATCATTTTTTCACTCACAATCTTAGAATATACGTCATAATATTAAGTACAAAGTATATTTTTTCTTCAAAAAAAAAAAAAATCTTTGAAATGAATGTTGAGCACAGGAAGTAGGGGTAGTTAGCTAACCATTGAAGGTATCGTTTTCATTAAAAATATTTCCTATGTGCTTTCAAGCTACCAATAAAATTTTCCTTTAAAAAAAAAAAAACTTTTTTGTGCATTAATAAATTTCCAAAAGTATCGGAGAAATTATAATATCTACAAAAATAACTTTTCAAAAGTAAAAAAAAGCCAAGCGTAAAAAAAAAAAAGTTGTGGCTAAAAAATGGTGTGATATCAAATTTCCAAGCTATTATATTACTTATTTAACTTTTTACCATTAAATAAGTTATCATATATATAAGTCGAGTGCCTACGTATATGTTAATAGAAATCGTTTTCTCCCGTACTAAATACATCCTAACGAGTTTCTGAAAATTCAATTTTTTTTTCAAATTATGCATGATGGGCTTGGCGGCCATCTTTGCATATTATTCACAATATTCTAAGCACTCAAATCCGAAGTTCAAAATTGTTATTTAAGCAAATGTTTTAAGCGTTTCATTTATAGACTTATATGCTCTAAAAATTGTGGCTTAAGATAATGATGACTTATCTTAAAAATTCATCTTATGATTTATTTTTTAGAGTAATTAATAATTTCAAACTAGTAAAAATCAATTTCTCAAAGTATCAGTCTTATCTAATTTATCTGTTCGTAGTTAAAATCTGAAGTTCGAAATTGTTATAAACATATTACATTGCAAACATATTACGCTTTTACTTTAGAAATTTGGATGCTTAGAAATATGGAAAGATGGCCGCCAAGCCCATCATGCATAATTTGAAAAAAAAATTTGAATTTTCAGAAACTCGTTAGGATGTATTTAGTACGGGAGAAAACGATTTCTATTAACATATACGTAGGCACTCGACTTATATATATAACTTATTTAATGGAAAAAAGTTAAATAAGTAATATAATAGCTTGGAAATTTGATATCACACCATTTTTTAGCCACAACTTTTTTTTTTTTTTTACGCTTGGCTTTTTTTTACTTTTGAAAAGTTATTTTTGTAGATATCATTTCTTTTTTTTAAAATAGATTAAACATAATTTAAATAATCTAAACATGAGAAATAATTTTAAATTACATTTTACTTTCAGTCATTGTTTAAAGGGTTAACTAGAAATACCAGTAGATTTTTCAATTAAACTAATTACACTCTTAAAAACAACATACTAAATGTGGCTTCTTATAATACTTGTTATCCTCCGTTAAAAAATATCACTGACTTATCCATGAAATGAATAAAAATGGAATATGTACATAGCGTGTCAGTGCTGCATTTGATATCAAACGTGATATCACGCTCTTTTATTATTAGCACTAGCTGGCTTCGCCCGCTAGCGGGTCCCTAATTTACATCGGGGCCTCGAATCTTGTAAAACCTCGAATAAGATAAACCTGGAACCGAACGAACTTCCGACCTGGTTCCCACTGCCTTCGGCACCGGATAATCGCTTACTTTGCACATCGAATAGTATAAACCTCTAACCAAACGAACCTCCGACACGGGTCCCCGCTGCCTTCGGCACCGTATAGCAGTCGTGCTACGCACGCTCAAGTTCCATCTTCCACCACCAGGTAGCGCAATCTGTTCTATATGAACCTCGGGCACTGAAATCGTTAAGGCTATAGATGTTGAGTCGAATGACCTATACCCCGTCGTGATCCAGCCCATAGAACCATTCGTGATTACAGAATTAAATTAGATAAATTTAATTCAGTTTTTCAGTCAGAGTTCACTGCAATTTATCATGCAGTTCTTTGGTTTGTTAACTCAGATTTTCAGACTGCAATTTTATACACAAACAGTCTCTCCTCAGTCTCGGCGTTGGATAACCTTTTTCTGTCTAATGAATTATTATTATACATGATATTTAAGCTATTTCTTGATTATCCTGAGAAGATTTTGCATATAGAATGGATTAAGGCCCACACGGGATTTGAGGGGAACGAACGTGCGGATATGTTGGCAAAATCAGTTATTGTTGATGATTTCTATGATATAGAGTTCCGGGTTCACTATCCTTTGTCAATGGTGTCTCGCCATTTTCGTTCAAAGATGTTGAAACATTGGCAGTGTTACTGGTCAGAATCTGAAAAAGGTCATCAAACATATGAAGTTTTGAACAAAGTGGATTTGGAATTTATTTGCAATAAACAAGTACTTATTTACTATCTTACTGGTCATGGGAGTTTTCCGGAATTTTTGTTTAAGATTGGAAAAAGACATTCTGACAAATGTGGTTGTGGCTCTAGACTAGAGGAACAGCCGTGCACTACATATTTGGTAGATGTTCTTATATGAAATATCATTTTCATTTTGTTAGACATTTAACTTTGCGTAAGAATATGCAGAAGACTCTGTTTGATGTCAACAACTATAAAAAATTGGCAGAGAACTACAATATTCTGAATGGCATGTTTTCGTTTATTAGATACAAATTTTGACTATGAAAGAAATATTTGATTGTTTAAGTTTCTTGGACGAATTGGACTTGAAAAGTGATGCTATCTAATTGAAAGAAATATTTGACTGTTTAAGCTTTATGGACTAATTGGACTAGAAAAGAGATGTTATGTAATTGTGATTCATCAGCATCTTTCACTGTTATTATAATTTATTTAAATAGTTTTAGTTAGTTTACTTTAGTTTTTATCAGCATTGTAACTTCAAATGTCGTAATTTCTTGTTTTCCTTTCAGGTTAGTCATCTTATTATTTTTTAGGTTTAGTTTTCTTAAGATTATTTGATGTAAAGTAATGTATGCTTTCCCTTTTTGAGAAAAAGATTGTGTATATTTTAATTGTTTAAATGATCGCCCGTTGTTTAGGGCCTGTTTCTGTGGCTGGGTTGTGCTGGATGGTTCTTGGGTATTTTCCCGCCGGAGCATGAACAGCCATAAACCTAACGGTTTGGCGCTCCGGATGGGTGCTTCCAGCCCATAGAACCAGAGATAAAAAAGTGCCCCTGGTGCTGAAAAAACGAACTAAAATCGGAAAGCTCTATCGATGTCGAGTCGAATGAGCCATACCCCGTCGTGATCCGACCCATAGAAACAGAGATAGGAAAGCGCCCCCTGGTGGTGAAAGCTAATCGCGTTTGGGGGGGCAAAGTGGGGGGATGAACACCGGAGATGCATAATAGGATTAAGCGGTCACAGACCTTTCCAACGATGTATCACATGAGGGGTACGTGAAAAATTTAGAAAATACCCCCCCCCCCCTGCATAATATGATTAAGCGTTCACAGACCTTTCCAACTATATATCACATGAGAGGTGTCGGCAAAATTTAGAAAAGTGCCCCCTTTGGGGGGTGGGGGGTGAAAGTGGGAGGATGGACCCCGAAGATACATAATATAAATAAGCGGTCACAGGCCTTTCGAACAATATATCACATGAGTAGTGTCGAGGGGGCGCAAAATGTGGGGGTGACACCTGTGATGCATAACATGAATAAGTGGTCACAGCCCTTTGTAACGATATATGACATGACGGATATCTTTAAAATTTAGAAAAGTGTCCCCCCCCCCCTTGTGTAGGCAAAACGGGCTCCGCCCCTCCCTATAATTTTCGACGCGGCTTTATTTTTAAAATTTATGTTATGTGTTATAAAATATCGTAAAGTTTCAAACAGATAGCCTTATTATACTTCCTAATTTTGTTCACGCCCCTCCCCATCCCCCTCCTCGAAATGTGACGCGCCATTCTTTTTTATAATTATTTTATCATGTGTTATAAACTATTTTAAAGTTTAAAACAGATCACATTGGAATTTAATATATTTGCTGAAATTACTATTATATATAGAATAATATAGAAATAAACCCTCCTTTAGCTTGTAATTAAGATATACGAACAATTTTTAGAATTTCTGAAAGCTGATTTTTATTTATTTATCTATTTATTTATTTTTTGTTTATTTATTTATTTATTTTTGCGTTGTCCTGTGTATGTTTGGAATTTCTTAGCAATTTCTTAGATTTACATTATTTTATTCAATTAAACATTGTACTGTTACAACAAATTAAAATGGAAACTTCACTTCTAAAACAAAAATAATTTAACAACTGGATTTCATTAATTTATAGGAAAATGACGTGAAAGGTATTCCTGCGAACGAAATGCCTGTCCTTTACCGTGTTTTTAGAAATAAATGAATATCATTTAATTCACTTAAAAAATTTTGTTTACATTTGGAAAGAAATTTTAAATGCCGATAACTCTTAATGTATACATTTTAGAAGGTACATCTTCCCTCAAAAACTAATTTATTTTTAAAGATATTTCTAAAAACGTAAATTATATATTTAAAATATTTTTAAAGCATAAACACCACGTCTGATTACTTTATTTTACAATATTATAAGAACACGCATTTTATCAGACAATTAATTACACTAAACAAACATAAGTGAAAAATTGACCTGGGCCTGGACTCGAACCTGGGACTTTGTGCATGCCGTACTGACGCTCTACGACTCAGCTAGCCAGACCGATATTCTTGTGCGGCAATTCCTCATACTTATTCATGTTGGAAACAGTCATCTGCGACAGTTTGCAGTCATATTTAATTGTCTGATAAAATGTGTGTTCTTATAATTATGAAGTTTTATTTTTTTTTAAATATCTTTAGAAGAAAATGGCTGACTTGCAGATGAAATTTGATGTGGTTATAGCCTGTAACTGATTTGTGCTAGTACTATTATAATACAGATGGTACATGGTCGTTGGTGGGTTTTATCTCTGTTTTGGCATAATTTTTTAATCGCCAAGTTAATTAACAGTTTTTTGCTAATTAAGGATAGAAAATATTTTTTTTTTTCACACTGGATTTTATAAAAGCACATAGATTACGTAACTACTTGTCCAAAAATGCAATCCTTTTTTTATTCTAGCCAATATTAAGGCCTGTAGGTTGTTTGAAAAAAAAAGTTTGACGAAGAAAAAAGTGATCATTTTAAGTAACTCGACGTTTTTAAAAAAAATCTATATCTCTGTTTATAAATCACTTATGAAGATGAGTTTGGTTTTAAATTGAAGAAATTCTTCCTTAGATTCTTCTAGTCTTCGTTTTTTTTTTCTGCGAAGCTTGGTTTATGTGATATCTGATATTTTAATCTGGCATGTTTTGTCGATTTAACATTGCGAACTTGCTTTCTGTAAGTAAGCAGTAGCGGTTTTTATTCCAGTTCTTGGCGTTGCTTGTGTGGCGTTTTTTTTTAAAGCTTGGCTTGGCAGAGCGACCGCCCTGCTTGATAGTAGGACCTGTATTTAACGAGGAGCTCGGGACACAAAAGAAAAAGGCTTTTTAAATCCAGTCCGTTCGCTTAATCCGAATCCAAGTTAATAACTAGTATGTACATTTAAAAAAAAAATTATGTGAATTGCTGTAGCATTATATCTGTTTTTAAACAATTTATCAGCATGAAATCGACAAACCTTTTTGTTTCAACCTTAAAGATCTTCATTCATAAAATAAAATAATAAATAAGTCTTGTTCCAAAATATTATTTATTTTAGGTGATTTTTACAATGTAGTAATGGAAATACATTGACATTTTTTTCGATAATGTTACATTCTATTGAATAATCCAGCTTGTTTATGCCAGTAAATTTTCGCTTAAACATAGATTTTGAATATATAACTAGATATTCTGATAAATATAAGCAAAAAATATTTTTTTTGTATAAAGTTAAAAAATTATAATTTCTTATCTTTGTAACAGAAGCACAATAACAGAAAGACAAAAACTCTGATAATTCAATTCAGAAATTCTAATCACTTTAAAACGTATATTTAGTCATTGCACAGTAACTCCTTGTTATATTGTGCCTTGATAAATCACTCTTTTTCCATGAGTTCCTAAAAGAAAAATAATAAAAAATTCTACCTTAACCATACTTTAAGTAATTTTATATGTAAATGAAAATATATAAATGTAATTCTGTGTTGTTAATTTATTGATAAAATTGTAGTCCACATATAAATTAATGTTTTGGAGACTATTATATAATGCATTTCCTAGTAAGTTATCATTTGTCTTGAGTTTTTCAATGCCCTCGGTTTGCACATTCAGATACATCACTTTTTTTTTTCCTGACTAGTGCCATATAACAAGGAGCTACTGTATTATGCTTAAGTAAGTGTATTAACAAAACAGTAAGAAAAATAAAAAACTGTTTAATTTGCAACTATAGAATCTCAAACTGAAACATGAGATTTGGATACCAGTCCCATTAGTTAAATTTTTTGATGCAGGATATTTTTCTTAGATTTGACATTTTATTGTCTAATTTTTTTAGGAATTTGTCTATTTTTATAAAATATGAAAAATTCAATCAATTCTGAAAATTTTTATTCATAACATTTATGTAAAAAAGCATTCAATTTTTAGAAATCATATCTACTTTAACACAGAATTGCTCTTATAAAAGCAGCTTTTATGTTTCAAAAAACATTTTTTTTTTATCACCAGTTAGTACTGAAATTTATTCAGTGTTAGAATATTTTGTTCCTTCTGTTTGTGTCTACTTTTTCTTTATTGTACCTTTTTTATATTTAAATGTATATTTATTTTAGATTGTTGGCTTTTGCTTCTTCCTTAATCTTTTGGTTCCACGTGCCACAGAATATACAACAGTTACAGTTGTATTGTAAGTAAAAATTTTAATGCTCATTTATATATTTTTAAAAAAATGTATTAATATAATTTTGAAAAGAAAGTGTATTCTTTTACTTGAAAGCAGTCAATATTGAGGCTACCTTCATTTACAAATTTTTAAAGCCATGCATGTGTGCATTCCAATTCATTTGCTTTGGGAATCAATTTAGCTCAAAATTGATTTTTAAATTTTCAAAATGCATTAAAATTTGCTAATTATCCTATAATTCAGGTCTTGCATAACGAGCCTAGAGAGAAAAATCAATCACGAAACCAGTAAATTTAAATCTTAAATTTTATCACAGTAATCAAAAAACCCCTTAGAAATAATATTTGGTCCTGCTAAGATCTGAAAATGGGCCGTATCTACTCATCTTCCATTTCTCTTATTCCATATTGTTTTCTTTTCTTTTCTTTTTTTTTTTTTCAGATGATGTTATTAAATTTTATTTTTTAACTATTTTTTCAACACATTTTCAGTTTTCAATTTGGATTAATGTATCGATTTTGATTATTCTTTGTTTGTTAATCGGTGTGTTTTGTAAGCTTCTGAGTAAGGATCTGCCTGCTTGTGTGTAATATATGTCCATTTGTGTTATCTTCTGAATAAAAAAAATCCCTGACGGCTCGGCATACAGGCACAGGTAGATTTCAAAAACGCAGACCGTGGGGTGCCTGTTTGTTGGCAATTGCAGAAGAAAGACCTATTTGCCATGATGCGGCAGTTGGGACCACCCACTTCGAAATATACCTCTGCCTGTAGGCAGAGACAGCAGGGATTTTTTTTTTTACCGTAAGAGTTGGTCCTATAAAAAAACTTGTCAATATAAAAGTTTTAGATAATATCAAGAGGATTTATAGTAAATTTAAACGGATTTGATATCTTGTGAATTGACAAAGTTATGAATTTTTTTCTTCTGAAACCCCCCTTCCCTCCCTCCCCACCTCCTTGGGGCCATTTTTAGTGATATCAAAAATCTGTCATACATAAATTGTCTGCCCTTTTCCTAGAAGTAATAATAACTGTAAACAGATTTGATACGCATCATAGTTAAGAAGTTATGCAGGTTTTTCTGTTTTCACAAACAGTCACCCCCCCTTGGTTCGATTTTGCCCATTAACAAACTTGACTAAGATTTTATGCCCTTGATTTTATGTATCAGTTTGGAAGAAATTTGCACAGAATTATTGAAGTTATTGTGTCTATAAAAAAGTGACATAGATAGATAGAGTTTTAACTAGGGGTGGTTTTGGGTTCTAGGAGTTATGATCCGTGTGGATCTGCAAAAAATTTTCAGGAATTTTAACTAAGGGAGAATGTAACAATAGGTAGTATTTCTTACGAAGTCTACCTAAAATGCACAAATTGACTTGAAATTTAAATATTATTTAGGCGAATACAAAAAAACCCCATCTAAGATTAGTTTTTGTATTTTAGAGAAATTTTTATAAAACAATATTTAAAAAATAATATTGTCATGCAATTGTTGTATATTACTTTAGTACTACTTGTTATTGAAAGTTTTCATACTTCTTAATATTTTTCCTGTAATATATCTGATATATACATTTCCTGTGTTGTCTTAATGCATTTTATAGAATACTATCATATGCTATACTTAAATAAATGTTATATTTGAAAAGCAACAAATTTCAAGTTTGATGTTCTAATTTTTTTTTAATGTCCTGATTTTTCTATAGTTTGACCGACATTCTTCCTAATTCATAGGGGTCCCAGTACTCCATGTTTTAAGTAATCTGTGCAAGCCGGCAATGTATAGCAGGCCTCTAGTAATTTTTTTGCCCCTAATTTTTTAAATGATGGCCTGCTTATAATGTAAATGGATCAACCCTAGTAATTCTATTTGATCTGGGGATAGACAATATTGTTTGTTACGATCTTGTTTATTAAAAACTATATGCCTTATTATTAAATCTGAATAGTGACATTAAAAAATTTTTTGAAAGAAAAATGTGTTTTTAACTTCTGAAATGAAATTTTTTTTTCTCTTATTTTAGATGTTTACCAGCTCCCTTAGTTTTATTTTTTTGGGTTGTCATTGGTTACGCATCCAAAGAAAGGTGTCTACTAGAAAGATTAGAAGATAAATTAATGCCCCTTCGTGGACCACCGTGCTGCTGTGTTTGTTGGTGCTGCCCAAAATTACCATTTTCAAAGTAAATTTTATTTAAAAAATTTATTTTGATTCATTTTTTGTTAGCTTTTAAGTTTGAAACTTTAAATTTTGTCATTTATTTTTTAAAAAAAAGTGTCATTGAATGCCAATAATGGGTTAAACATGACATCAGAACATACGTATAAAATCCTTCATTGATTTTATGTAATCCAAATTAATTTTCCACTAGCCAATTTTTAAAGATATCAAACTCGGATAAATTTACAGATAGTAACCAAAGTTTGAAAAAAAAATTTTTTTTGCTCTTTATGTAGATAGAAAATGAGCAAATACAAATAATACCTATAGTTTTTTTCGCATTTAATCTATGGTGATTCATTTGACCAACTAAATAGTCACATTTCCAAATGGAATTTTGGAACCACAATTCATTTTTTTAATAAATTGTCATAATTTTTCATCATTGTTTATCTGTTTGTAGAAGCAATTTTTTATTTAATTTTTTTTTTTTTTTTTAAACTTTGTAATTTAAAAAATACTTCACTGCATGTTGTACCATAGATGAAAATTTTAATTCTTTAATATTTTTTCAAATAAGAGTGAAAACATAAAAAAAGTGTGTCAAATGTGACATCACGCTAACGCATTATTGGCAATAAAACACATTATTTGGCGACTATTTTGTTTACCATGAGTAGTCGATAGAAAAGTTAACAAGTACCAAAAATATATTTTTATGCTCAATAGGTCAAAAGTCCTTAGACAAACTTTAAGAGGTGGTAAAGTACACTATAATAAAAAGTTTTTGTATAGAAAACCATTTGTTTAGTCAGAAATGCAGGGTGTTTCACTCTAATCTGAAGCCCAATTTTTCATAAATTTAACAATAAGGAAGACATTTTAGTGGAATTTTCAACAAACTTACTTTTCTTTATGGGAAATCTAATGATATAAAGAAATGGTAGATGTGACAACCATCTACATCCAAATGACGTTTGATATTTCTGGATGTAATTAATATAAAATAGGGTCTTACTACCAAAATATTGTACAATTTCAGTATTGTTTGTTGCCACTGAATTTCGCACGAAGCAAGCTAAGTCTGTTGAAAATTTCGTTATCTTTATTGTTGTTAAAGTTATGACAATAATTATGTTCAGATTAAAGTGAGTCACTCTTATTTTTGATCGTATAAATAGATTCTAACCCTGGTTTCCTACACAGAAGTTTGTTGTATTTTAATGTTTTAACATCAATAAATTTATTAGGTGGTGTTGTAGACCAAATTATTGTAAATTTATAAATGAGAAACATTTGCTTATTATTAAATAATTTAATTTTAAGACAATATTAAATTTAGATACTAGATATGACAGTTATTTGTGATAGCAATTTTAAACATGGTCCTAATATTATCTATTTTAATATGTTAGTGTAAATGAAATAGTTTGATAGACTGTCCTTTTCTTTTTTTTTTCTCCATGTATATATGTAACTTTGCAATATTATTGCAAAATTAAGAGCTTGTGACCAGTATGCAGCGATGGAAAAAATTGTAAGGACAAATGAAAAGTTGCTAAATGTAGGAGCCGTTTGACTAGAAAATTATGCAAATATTTGTATGATAAAAATACTTTAAGCAAAACATTTTTAAACAAACTCTAGGTTGAAAAATTTAAAAATCATTAAAAGGTTTTAATAGCTTGCTACTCAAAAAAAAAAATTATAAAGACACGCATTTCTTTTGAAATCTCAAATAAATAAATTTTTGCATATTTGGTAATATCGTAGAATTGTTTAGAGTAGCCTAAAACTGTTGCGCAGTAAGATTGTCCAGTTTTTCTCGTTTTTAAACTTGCCAAAGAGCACACAACTGTATGAATTTGAAAAGGGAAAAAATTATTGCTTACAAAAAATGTGAAATGAGTGGATGGGAAATTTTAAGGAATACTAACAGATCTAAAACAGTAATTTATAATTTTTTGAAAAGTCCAAAAGATTATGGCAAGAAGAAGAATACAGGTTGGCCTGTTTCTCTGACTATACACCAGAAATATGCAATTGTGCATCGAGGTTGCTTAAAAAAAAAAAGAGTTCTACTCAAATGAAAACAGAAATGAATCTACCATGTACTAGTCGAACAGTGTGTAATGTTCTGCAAAAGAATCCCAATGTTAGATATGCTAAACTACAGTCACGTCCACCACTTACAAAACTACATAAAAAGCTTAGATTGGAATTTACAAAGAAACACATTTCTTTTGGATCTCGCTTTAAAGATGTGGTGTTTTCGGACAAAAAAAAAATTATTTGGATGGACGAGATTGGTTGCGCCATTATTGGTATGACTTGTGAAAAGAAAAAACCTTTTTTTTCCGAACGCCAATTCAGAGGGGGTTCTGTAATGGTGTGGGCAAGTTTTGCAGTCAATGGAACATCAACACCAATCGTATCCATTCGAGGTCGCATTAATTCAGAATCATATGTAGATATGCTAGCTGAAAAATTATTGCCTGCAGCACCCCTTATCACAGGTGATGATTATTTGTTTCAACAGACAATGCCAGTTGCCATGTGTCTCGTGCATCATGTTCATGGTTCGAGGCCAATTCTGTCAAAATTTTGGATTGACCGCCTAGAAGCCCTGATTTAAACTCCACAGAAAATATGTGGGGCATTTTAACTAGAAAAGTTTATAAGCATGGCACACAAATACATACAATTTATTATGCAAATACATACAATTTGACATCATCAATCAAATTATCATTTAAAACCATTTCTAAACAAACCTTAACTGGATTTTCCGAGTCAGTGATTGCACGATTAATAAAAGTCCTTGAAAAAAAAGGTGATTTTATAGAATATTAATTTATTTTCAGACATATTTCATTATGTCCTTATAATTTTTTCCATGTTTCATGTCATATTTCTATTAATGTGATTTTTAAATTTTATTGTAATTTAATTTCATATTAATAGGTTCCTAATGTTTCCTAATTACAAGTAGCAAATTATGCTTGATTTTGTTTTCAGTTAATTATTACTTTAATACATATCACTCATTTTTTAACATGTCCTTATAATCTTTTCCATGGCTGTATGACATTCACAAGCAAGTGTTAAATCAATGGAAAAGTTCACTACAAATTTCTCATTTGCATTTCAATATTTTTAAAAGGTTCTTTTTGCATTGGATATCTGATGTCAGTCACTTGTTATAGTTCATAAAAAATTTCCAAATGTTGAAAGGCTATTACATAGTAAACACTTCAATCCTCACCAGTTCTGAAATTGAAACTATCTAAGAATGAAATTGCAACAGAAATTAAAAGGTACAAAACCCTCACATTAGCGCTTTTGGCTTCAATTATCCTATGCAAAGATAATCATTTAAAAATATTAAAATGCCAGCAACAAATTTATTGAGAACTAAGGGGGGGGGGGGGGGCTCTACTTCCTACGAGCTATGCCTGCCAACCCCTGTTCAGACTCCTTGGTCTCTAAAATCTCACATATTTGCTCCGTTTTGAAAAGATGAAAACAAAAAAGTGCTGTAAATGTGGAAACTCAATAGCCATTTGAAGATGAATATTATTTTAAGAAATGGACTCAGTGAGTGAAATAAGTGATAAAAGATTACTCTCTCAGTTACTTTCAAATATAAAAGAAAAAAAATTCTTTATCTTGTTGAGAATCCTATAGGTAAAAGCCCTGGAAGCAAATTTTTGAGAATATAACCTTTTATAAAATAGATTGAGGAAAAGTCTTTCAGTCTTGTTGGAATCCTTCTATAAGCAAGGGACGGCCAAGTGCATTTCTCGCCGCCCTCTCTTATTTCTGTTTTGACCCACTCTGAAAGACATTTTTATCTATTTCATTTTAAAACACAGTGCTTTTATTCAAATGCTTTTATGTGTTCCTAAAAATATTTTTAAATAAATAAAATATATTGTGCAAGCATGTAACATATTTTAGTTATGTGCTTCAAATAGTGTTGCCAGTTGTCATGATTTTCAGAGAATGTAAGAGTCATCCCATGGAACCACTACCTGGTATGCCAAAAATCCAGATCTTTCATGGCATACAAATTCGCTTACATTTCTTTAATATCATGTTTTTCGTTAATCTGCTTTGAGTGAAACTTAATACAGTAAAATCTGTGTATACAAAACTTGTCTATATAACAATTTTTTTTTTTTTTTTTTTTTTTTTTTCTAAGAGAATATCGTACAAATGTACCTGCTAAGGTTGAAATCTATCATAAAAACAAAATATTTTTTCAATCCCTAGTGATTCTGTTATTAAGTGAACCATGTTTTAATATGTTCAGTAAAACTTGTGATAATGGAATCCTGTCTTAAACATAAAAATTTCATAGTCCCTATTGAAGGAATACCATACAATTATAACTGCTGAGTTTGAAACACCTCCAAAAATTAATTTTATTTTGGTCTCTAACAATTCTGCTTTCACAGATTTTACTGTGTAAGATTATTTTGTTTATTTAGTACAGTAAAACTTACTAACAGGTATTCCCAAGTGACCAGAGAAAGATTCCATTTAGACAGTTTCCAGCTTAACCGATATAATTTTATAGTATTTCTTCCTAACAAACAATGTTTGTTTGGTTTTTTGGGAGGGGTAGGTGGGGGTTGGGGGCATTTAAGATTTTGTTATAGATTGGTTCCATTTTCATAGGATTTTGATGTTCTGGTTTAAAAGCCGCTGTCCCGCTTTTTCTGAAAGTAGAACTGGCAATGCTAGCTTCAAATTAAAATTGTGAATCATTCTAAACAATCTTTGTTTAGAATATCCACTAAATTAGTTCTCCAGGTAAGGAGGGGAGTGGAAAGTGTACCTATTTTGCTATCAATTACAGCGTCCTCTCTTATTTGGCTCCCTGGCTGCCACTGTTAGATGGTTAAAATACATTTTAAAGAAGATTAAACAAGAACATTACTCATGTCATTGCTTATTAAATTATGGGCATAAGACAAATTAGTCAGGAAAAATCCTAAAAATATTGTTTTTAAAACTAATTACCAGATAAATGCAAAATATATCTTTTACCTGTTAGTGACAGTTATATTGAGGGGTTTTACATTATTTTACTATATGTTTGGCTGCATGCATATTCACATGCACATATTTATTGTAAAATAATTAATACATCATTTATTTGTGGTTATGGAAAAGCTACATATTATAGTGTAAAATTTAAAAATTATATTTTGGAAGAATAAAAAAAAATTCAAAAGAGAAGTTATGATGTATTTTTTGAAAACATTTCATTGCACATTTAAAAATATCTTTATCATACTGGCTGATATTGTGGTAAAATACTTTAGCCCCTGTTTATTTTATTAAGCCATAAAGGAGATTTTAATTTTTACCTATGATAAATTTAAAAAGTTGATGTTTTTATTATTGTATCTGTAAATTTTTTATTTTATCTTTGTTTTTGTAGGCAACGTTTCAACGTAGTGAAAGCCTGTATATACCAATTTTTTTTAACACCAGTAGCATTATTTATAATTGCTACTGTTTGCGCCAAATTTGGAGTATTTAAAGAATTAAAGGTAAGAAATTATGTTTTGGTGTTTTAAGTTTATTTTAGTTATTTCCATTGAATTGAATTGTATTTTATAGAAAAAGAACTGCCATACCGTGCATAAATGCTGAGTGCTTGATATTTAGCCTAATAAGAGAGGCATTATAAAGGCAACACACTGTTTAAATGCTGCTCTAGCAAAAATGTGCTTATATGTAAAAAAAATTGTAAACTTCATACTAATGCACTCTAAGATCAGATAATTAAAAATATGCAATACAGTCTTTTTATTGCATCCATTTCCCTATAAATCAGAAATTGTTTTAACTGAGACCCTGTGAAGGTTTCCTGTTCAGTGTAAAATATAAGAGAAACTTTCTAAATAAATTTCAAAGAAAAAACAAGATTACTTAAAAATACAGCATAATTAAATTAATTACAATTATGATTAATACAGTAGATAAATTAGATAATTAATTTACGTATATATCTTCTATTATTCGATAATCTAGAGAATATCTTAAGGGTGATCATCACTTATATTTTCCTTATACTGCTTTGCTAATGCTATATTTTTAACATCAGAATTGCGCATTTACTATTGAACCGATTTATTAAAAAAAAAAAATTGGTGATAAATATGACTTACTTCTTTGAAACGATGCAAATTTCATAAGTGAGATGAAATTACCCTTTTTTTAATTTAAATTTTAAAATTTTTAATTTGTTTCCAATAGATTTCACCAGAGGGCACTACGGGTGCTGCAGATTTTCGGCATAGGTTACAAAACGATTGTTTCAGGCAGTTTTTATATATTTTCTTGTTAATTGTTGTCATTATCTTGTTATAAATTTAATAAGGGGTATTTTTTACATGATATTATATAAAAAAATATCGTTCAACAAGCATTTTTGCCTTTGCTGCAGTAATTTCATTCCCAGCTGCCATGTCAGAAAGACAAATTTTTCCAAATTTTCAGCAACCCTAAAACACTTCAGTTGAGGCAAATCAACAGGAGGGTTGAGATGAGATTTCCCATATCACCTTTTTCTCTAAGCTTGCCTTTGAAAGTGAAGGGAACGGGAGGAGGGGGGGGGGGTTACATTTGTGGTCATTTGCTTTTCTCTCTGTAAAAGGAAATTTGTCTGCTTTGTAGAAAGCATTTATTGAATCTGGGAAAGGGAACTGTTGGTTGACCCCTGACCCACTCTCTATGTTCCGAAGGTTTCAGATTTTCAGTATCACTAGGTTTGCGAAGGGATATCTTCAAAATGGGTAACTTTCTGTTAGCGAAAGTTTTACTTTCTAAAAATAAAGTGAAGCAGGTGATTTTTGTTTCTTTGATTTTGCCCTTCAAATATATTCGTTGTATAACTTTTCCCTTTAAAAAAATAATTTTCATTCCTTGTTACCTTTAGTTGACATTGCATTAGATGTACACAATTTTTAATTGAAAGAAATTAATGTACATTTTTGTGTGAAAGAGAATTTAACGTCTAAACAATGTAAATTCGACACACACACGTAAGCCGAATACCGAATATTCGGTCGGCTGAATACTCCAATGTTCCAGGGTTAAAATATTAAAAGGTTAAATATTAAAATAGCTTTATCTCATATTTAATACTAATGCTGCCTCAATTTTAATTTTTTCTCTAACTTTTAACTTTATTCCTATTTTTATGAACATTACTTTCTCACAAGTAAACTTCACACTAAAAAGAGAAGGAAAAAAAATCTGTTTCGAATTATTAAATAAGATTATAATTTTAATACTTGTAAATAACGCTTTTAACTTTGGCTTTCTATGTGAATTAAAATAAATTAATACAAATTTCATTTCTACCACTTTTCGTAATATCATATTTCAGATAAAGCAGTGTAAGTCTGATAAAAATATCGTAACAATATCTTTACTATAATTAAAGTTGGGAAAAAAATTCAAGTTCGGCTGGAAGTGAAATACACTGTATTTGAATAAATGGATTAGAACCTGGTTTCCTATACAAAAACTGTCTGAATGAAACTGTAAAGTAAAACCTATATTATAAATTCTTTGTAGATTTTTCAATTGCGTAAAATGTGTAAACTGTATCACGTCTTATTTATTTATAATCGGCTGCACTCTTGAATCCTAGAACACTTTTTTTTTTTATTTCTAAAGGAAACGGATATGTATTTCGAATGAAACTGTAAAGTATAACCTACATTATGAATTCTTTGTATAGATTATTCAATTGCGTGAAATGTGTAAAATGTATTATGTCTTATTTATTTATAAGCAGCTCTATTATTATTATTATTATTTTGCTGTAAGGGTTGGTCCTATAAAAAACTTGTCAGTATAAATGTTGTAAATAATATTAAGAGGATTAATAATACATTTAAGCGGATTTGATATCTTGTGAATTGACAAAGTTATGAATTTTTTTCTTCTGAAACCCCTCTTTTTCCCCTCCTCGGGGCCATTTTTAATGATATCAAAAATCTGTCATACATAAATTTTTGGCCGTTTTCCTAGAAGTAATAATAACTTTAAACGGATTCGATACGTATCATAATTAAGATTTATGGGGATTTTCTGTTTTCACAAAAATCCCCCCTCCCCCCCTTGGTTCGATTTTGCCCATTAACAAACTTGACAGAGATTTTATGTCCCTTGATTCTATGTAGCAGTTTGGAAGAGATTTATGTAGAATTTTTCAAGTTATCGTGTCCATAAAAAAGTTGCATAGATAGATAGATAGATAAAGTTTTGAACTGGGGATGGTTTTGGGTTCTGGGAATCATGATCGGTGTAGATCTGCAAAAATTTTCCAGAAATTCCAGCAGAGTGGAGAATGTAATAGGCAGTATTTCTTACGAAATCTTTAAAAAAATGATCAAACACTAAACACGTTGTCCGATAAAAATGAGTACAGTTCTTACGACAGTTGGTATATCATATGCGCCAAATGGGAGCTCAATCAAAAGCAACGTTTAGACGCTATTGTGTTCACTCACATATATACAAATACATATATAGGCATCATCATAAAAGTACCATATAAAGACACACATGGTCTGAAAACGAAAAAATACCAACATTCACGTATACATTACGGAATAATTGTAAAAAATATCAAACCTTCAACATTTAAAGACATCCTCAAAATGTAAAGATATATAAATATTTCCATAATAAGGTTTTTATAATGATTACAACCATTTTCCCAGCACTAGATGTGATCGAAAAGTAAAAATGTAAATGAAAAACTAAGAATCACTGGGCACATCTGTTATGTTCTTAGTAACATTAAGATTTCTTTATAAAAAAAATAATTTGGCAGATTTAAATATGATATAATATACACATGAATTGATGCCACACAATCCTATAATGTACGTGTACCAAAGAAAATATAAATTCTACAGATAAGGTAATTATAAATTTACCAGTACACCTGTGCGATGATTTCGCACTGCAGTCTAATATTTTTTAGATGCAAGTTTAAATTTCTAAAGAAAAATTAAGGACGAAAATATCTGCAAACAACATTAGTCAAGCCAGAATATCATGTTATTCATCCCATCAAAATTGAAGTAAAAACTAATCAAAGATAGCAAGAGGCACGCACGAGAAAAAAAAATAACAATCGTAATTTAACTTCATTGGAAGATGACGTCATCCACTTCGGGAAAAGCACGGGACAAAAAATAAATAAATTGAGCACATATAAAATAGAATTTAATATAATATAACATAACATACATTTTAGACTACACGTAAAATACCACTGCTTCGATCGATCGATGGTGTCTTTTTCTCCAAACATTTGAATTTGAATTTTGCTTTTTAATCATAAATATAAAATAAACCCGTGCGTCCCGCTTTATCTTTTATTGTGCTATTTATTTATTTATTTTTAATTATTGTTGAGCACAATATAATGTAGTATATATATATTTTTTATGGCAACAATGATTTGAAAAAAAAAATCATTTCATTAAAAAAAAATGCTGATTTAATTTTTAATTAACTGTAATTTTTAATCAAAAAACGTGTTTTAAAGAAATGTGAGTATACTATGTTAGAAGCCTGTTCAAAAACCTTTCGAATGATAGCTCATTCATTTTTGTGCATTTTGTAAATGCATAGAAAAAGGGATGTTGGCAACAGAAATAATACATATGATTAACTCATGTAAAATTTTAAAGCATATGTAAGTACAAGGAAGTCAGAAATGATAACTTATTGTATGATAAATCTAAAATTTCTAATATGAAAAATTACATAAATTTTTATTCTTAAAATGAAAGCCTATATAAAATATTAAAGACATACAATTAGGTATAATTGCAACTCAAGTAATTTATATATGAAAAATCCCTGACGGCTCGGCCTACAGGCACAGGTAGATTTCGAAGACGCAGATCGTGCGGCGCCTGTTTGTTGGGAATTGCGGAAGAAATGACCTTTTTGCCATGATGCGGCAGTTGGAACTGCCTACTTCAAAACCTAACTTGTTTGCAGGCGGAGCCAATAGGGGTTTTTTTTCTGCTATAAGAGTTGGTCCTATAAAAAACTTGTCAGTATAAAAGTTTTAGATAATATTAAGAGGATTTATAATAAATTTAAGCGGATTTGAAATCTTGGGAATTGACGAAGTTATGATTTTTTTTCTTCTAAAACCCCCTTCCCCACTCACTTGGGGCCATTTTTAATTATATCTTAATTAAATTTAATTATAATTATTATTTAATAATAATTATTTAATTAATTATTATTTTTTAATTATATTTATTATTATGTTTTAAAAAAAAGCCCCCCCCCCCCCCCCACTGGTTCGATTTTGCCCATTAACGAACTTGACCGAGATTTTATGCCCCTTGATTTTATGTATCAGTTTCGAAAAGATGCGGGAGTTGGAACCGTCTACTTCGAAAAAATAACTTGTTTGCAGGTGGAGCCGGCAGGGATTTTTTTTGTTTTTAATTTTTTTTTTGCTATAAGGGTTGGTCCTATAAAAAACTTGTCAATATAAAAGTTTTAGATAACATTAAAAGGATTAATAATACATTTAAGCGGATTTGATATCTTGTGAATTGACGCAGTTATGATTTTTTTTTCTTCTAAACACCCCCTTTTTTCCAGCCCTTGAGACCATTTTTAATTATATCAAAAATCTGTCATACATACATTTTCGGCCCTTCTCCTAGAAGTAATAATAACTTTAAACGGATTCGATACGTATCATAATTAAGACATTATGGGTTTTATCTGTTTTCACAAAAAGCCCCCCCCCACCCTCCCCCCTTGGTTTGATTTTGCCCATTAACGAACTTGACCAAGATTTTATGCCCCTTGATTTTATGTATCAATTTGGAAAAGATTTGTGTAGAATTATTGCAGTTATCGTGTCCATAAAAAAGTGACATAGATAGATAGATAGATAGATAGATAGATAAAGTTTTGAACTGGGGGTGGTTTTGGGTTCTGGGAGTCATGATCGGCGTAGATCTGCAAAAAATTTTCAAAAATTCCAACTTAGGTGAGAATGTAATAGGTAGTATTTCTTACGAAATCTACCTAAAGAATAAATCGGTCTCTTATCACAGTTATTTTGTAATTTATTTTTAGTTTATATAATTCGTGTAATAAATCAAACTGTGTTTTAAATTTTTTATCACTTTAAGATGATTTTGATGTTAAAAAATAGTAGAAGGAAAACAGCGTAAAAGTTGGCAGCTATGCAAACATCGTAGAATAGCTTTCACGTGTATCAAATGGTACTGTTGGTAAATGTATTGCTGCTAGCGATTTTCTGATTCATTTTTAAGCATAAAAGCATAATACTTTCAAGCATGATTATTGAAATGATTGAACAGTTCTTTATTTTCAAATAAAGGAATTACATCTTGAGCTATAGGCTATTATTGTCTAAGGACGTCAATTTGTTCCTTTCCTACTCTGTCACGTCCTAAAATTCAGTTAAAAATGACAACTTTGACAGCATTATTTGAAAATCTTTTGCCTTTACAGGAAAATGAAAAAAATATATATTACATAGTTTCTTAATAAGTTTGTGAATAACAAGTAATATATTTTTTTAAAGTCAATTCCTACTTTTTAATCATAAATATATAAAATAAACCCGTGCAGCATTAATGTCCCACGTTATCTTTATTGAACATTATTTTATAATCATTGTTGCGGTATTTTATTTCTGTGGCATCACTCATTTGAGATAAATCTTTCATTTCATTTATGAAAACAATGGGAGGAATTTTTTTCTCCCATTTAAAACTAAAATTAATTAATTAAATTTAATGAATGAATTAATATTTGAAAAAACTGTATTAACATAAAGTGTCATCCACTACAAGTTTAAAAAAAATTATTTGAACTTGAGTGGATGAATAGAAAATATTTTATTAACGATTGAAAATTTGAACAAGATATATATAGAGAGAGTGTGAGCTAATAGTAGGAATTTAAAAAAATCAATTAAAAAATGTGTCAGAAAGTGCACAGTTTGGATTTCAGAACACCTAAAGTAAATAAAATGTATATGCAAAAAAATTAAGTCAGAAAATAAAACAAATGCATTATGTAATAATATTTAATAAAATATATTTACTGATAATTATCATATATTTAAAATTCTAAATATTTTTTGTGTTTAATTAAATTTATATTTACAAAGCTTCGCTTAATCTTGATTACCTTTTTTTTTCAATTTCGGTTCGGATTACTGGGTTTCTATTGATATGGGTAAGCAGAAATATTGATGTACAATGCTCCCCCCCCCCCCCCCTCAAAAAATAAATAAATAAATAAATGAACCATTAATTTGGATAGCTAAATATATTAGCAATTTAACTCCAAATTTGAGGAAATATAATTAAAACATATCAATATTTCGGAAATTCTGAATCTAGATCCTTTAATTTAAAAGCGTTATTGTTATTTAGCGCAGCTATTTTCCTCCTGTTACATTACAAAATCCCTTTTTAGGTGCGTTCGTAATTATATAAATACGTAGCACCTATAGTCGTCGTTTGGTCCGTCCGTCTGTCCGTCCGTCTGTCTGTCTGTCCGTCCGTCTGTCTGTCTGTCCGCATATAACAACGCAAAAACTACCCAACCAAATGGTTTGTAATTTAAAATATATTATCTTTGCAGAATTTTGTCGAGACATTTCAAATTTTATTAAAATCGAATCAAAACTTTAGGAGATATTAATAAAAATATTTATTAAGAAATTTGATTTTTTTTTTTTTTTTTAATCGGTGCTTTTTTGTTAGAGGAGCTTCCGATGGATGTTAAATCGTCAAGCGACCGAGATACTTATTTTATTACAGAAATTAATCTGCAGACGATATAATTCATTTCACAGAATTAAAAATCATCAAGATCTGAATATTTATATAACTAGCTGATACATATATATCCGAATATTTATATAACTAGTTAAGATATTTGTATGAACAGTGTCATAAAATATATACTTAACTAGCTGTTTAACCCGTTCTACGCACGGGATATCATGAATTTAATTCTAAAACGTGCGTACGAACGCACCTCGTTTGTAACGTTTGACGTACAATTTCCAACTTGTTAATTATAGCTAAACCATGTGTTTCTTTCAATAACATGAGATTACAATTGACCAGTCAATATCTATTAAATTATTTTAAAAAAAAAAAAAACTGGCTTAAACCGCGCTGGAGATCTGCATGGGCTGAAATATTTACAACTGGGCCCGGCCCGAATGAAGCCATCTTGTTCCGGAGTCCCCAGAAAGTAAAGTCCAAAACCAAAACCCATCCTCTATACAGATCTATAACCAAAAGCTTATCTCTAATCTTCTAACTTACATTTACATGGCACAGAGCCTCTGTGTTTACTCAGAATCGGCTTCAAACGGGAAGTGACGTTTCCTAGAAAATAGGGCTACCAGAAAAAGAAGTTTTTCGCCCATGCGAAAGTCAGCACCATCTATTGAGTAAAGGTGATTTTCATAATATCTGACGCTCCTTTTTAAATTCTAGGTGTCAGTGGTAACTAAGTGATTAAGAATCGCTGCTCTAAATGATTCAGAGTTATCTTAAACTTCATTTTTGTCAGCTTGTATTTTTTCAATGTATTTGCATGATCAAACTTCAGCATATACTTTTCAACTGATTCATTATTTTTTATGGATGATTCTTAACTTGATCTTCTTAAAAGTAGTTAAGGATTGAATTTTCAGTAATATAAATAGTTCATTTTAAAAAAAATAAGAATGTTGGGTAAACAGTTAACTTTTTGAAAATCTGGTCATTACAGTTGTAGAATACACTTCTTTTTTTTTTAAAAAAAAAAAAAAAAAAAGTTTTAAAAAAATTCAAAATTTTTAAAGAAATGTTAAATTTTTGTGTATATATTTTTTTAATTTTTTAATTTTTCCACAAGAATTGCATTTTTTCTTGATTAAATCATTTTCTTTTATGAAACCATTAAATAATATGGTAAAAAGATATTATAAAATACTCAAACTTAAAAAAAAGTTCAAAAGGCACAGCGTTCCTTTAAAAATTAAATTTCAAGCTTGTACTTCAAATTAGTCCTTTATTTTAAAAGATGATAAAAGAAGAAAGTCTAATTACCATTTTAATAATACACTCATGCAATTTTTTGTGTTAGCAGTATCTTTGTTACCTGGTTGGTGTATACGAGAGACACCTCAATCAAACCAGTTTCTGAAGGAGCTCATATGCTTTCCCGGACCCCAGCATATGCTATTGCCACTCTTGTCAGTGACAGGAAGATACACTGACAACAATGATAAATATTTAAAAAACAAACTAATTTGTATTAATAACTTAATATATTACATTCATGCTTATACATATCATTACTTGCATAAGTTACATACATACATCTTACATGCATAAGTTACATACATCTCACAGCATAATCTAAATTAATTTGCATTAATAACTTAATACATTACCTTCATATTACATACATCCTTACATGCACATATCTTTCCATCTTACGTTCATCTTTCAACATACATGCACATTACAATGCATACAGCATATATACATACAGCAATTTACAATAGATACACAATACAACATACACTTACAATATATATAATACATATTATATTACATACAATACATACAACAGCAGTAACTTAAACAGTTGCTGCTGGGGATTCAAAAGTATCAATACAAAAGTATCAGTAATGTGACTATTTACTTTGAAAGTGCATTATGCTCATGTTTGTTTGCATCATGTTTATAATTTTATTTTCTCTATAATAAAGCTTTTTTTTTTCCTTCAGTTTACTCCTGACAATGCTGCACCATACCTTGTTTTTCTCAATTTTGCATCCTTCTTCATTGGTGTTTATGGGCTTGTTATTTTTATGAAGACCACATCAAAGCTTCTCACTGGATTCCACATAAAAGGAAAATTTCTGTCCCTTCAACTTCAGTTTATCCTAGTTCGCTTCCACTTCTTTACATTTGATACGTTTGGCAGACTAGGATATTTTCCATGTCATCCACCTGTATCATCATTGATGACAGCTCTGTGTAAGTTGCAGATTTTCATGCTAATAGCAACTTTATTAATCTACTAATTGTCAGTATAAAAGAAAAAAATATTTTTACATTAGTTTCAGTTTTTCTTTTATTTATTTAAAGTTTGCTGTAAAAACGTAGAACTTTTAGAGGTACTTGTTTACTTTCCTGCTGGCCATTTATGCTAAATAAAATCTGTTGCCAGACAATGTGATTTAACAGCGAAAATGCATATGTGTGACATCATATTTGGGTACTTTTCGGTTAGCCGGGCGCCAGTGATATATGTACATATATAAATACATATGTATATGCATATATATGTATATACACATATATATACATACATATATGTATATATATGTGTATGTATGTATATATATACATATATATGCATATACATATGTATTTATATATGTACATATATCACTGGCGCCCGGCTAACCGAAAAGTACCCATATTTGTTGTCAATTTTGGTGCTGCATGTCACATGTGATGTTCATATTCCATTTTTAGGTGCATTCGTAATTATATAAATACGTAGCACCTATAGTCGTCATCTGGTCTGTCCGTCCATCTGCATATAACAGTGCAAAAACTACCCAACTGAATGGTTTGAAATTTAATATATATAATCGTTGCAGAATTTTGTCAAGTCATTTCAAATTTTATGAAAATCAAATCAAAACTTAAAAAAATACTAATAAAAATTTTCTTTATTCTATTAAATCTTATCATACATAATCTATATGATAAAAGTGCAAGTCATGTGACTGAGGAAAACAAATACGAGCTAACCACTTCTTTTTTCATATGCCAAGCGGCCATTTTTATTCAAAATTATTTTTTCAAATAAAATTGCATAAAAGTTACATTTTTAGAAAGATCGTTCAAAAAAATTGTTTGTTTTAGAGATGAGTTACATTAAAAATGTATAGATTCTGAGATAACTTCAGTAGAAATTAGGTTAACAGCCGAATATCTCAATTTCTTAATCCATTAAAGTAAATAAACACAAGAGATTTGTTCATCGTGAATCATAAAAATATTAAACCATGGAGATAATCATTCGTGAAGCAAGATCTCCATGGTGAATTTTGCAGCACTGTCTGGTGTTGAAAAAAAAAAAAAAAAGGCATGCTCATTTCGCTCATAACAAACAATATAATTCATTTCACTGAAATAATAACAGTGATTTTTTTTACATTGTAAAGCTAGTTATAGTATGAATGCACCTCATTTGTCACGTTTAACGTACAATTTTCGAACTTGTTATTTATTTTATGGATCAGCCTGTTTAGTTTTTATAATGAAGGATACAAGTTAAGGATGTCTTTGTTTTCTCTAGCATTTTGAAAAAATAATAATAATAAAGATTTATAACTTTCCATCTACAGAACAAGATGTGGTGAAAAAAATTTTAAATTACAGGATTCTATCATAAAAAAGGTGTGCATCAATAGCAGATATGAAACTGTATTTAAAAATGGATAAATAATGGCAGTGCAATCTGTGAAAAGCTAATTTTCTTTTCTCCCTTAAGGAATGCAGTTTAATGGTTCTAAAATTTCATTTGTTACTGCACTGGAGTTTATTTACAGCTGGTCAAAAGAATTAAGACTAATTAAAAATGGAAAAAAAAAAATCAGTTATATATATTACTTATATATGATCCTTTTCTGACCAAATAAAGAGGAATATGTTGTTGCAAACTTCCATCATTATTTGAGTTAAATCAAACTGTTTGATGATAGTTTGTTTAATAAGCATACATCTATCTGAAACTTTTAAAAATTGGCTTGTTGAAAATTAATCTGGTTTGCATGTAAACAATCAAACATCTTATTAGTATGTTTTTGCTACTTGCTTTTCCATTATTGCCAGTAAATCACACTGTTTGGCAACATTTTATGGAAAGTGATTGATGGAAAACTAAACAAGTACCCTTATATATCCAAGTTATAATTGCATTTTAAATATTGGAAAAATCAGAAATGTCATTTCTGATTTGTTCATGTTAATGCCATTGTTGAAATGCTTTAGACTTACAACTTTATATGTAAGCATATGCTTATATGTTTACATATACTTATTGCTCATTAAATACTGCACCATCATAACTCATAAAAATCATCAATTCTGAGTTAACATAATTGAAACTTACTTTTTATGAACTCTAAACTGAATTAACTGATATGTTTGTAATTTAACTCTGAGTGTCTGAGGGCTTTCCTACATTTTAATATAAACAGTTATAAAACCAAGATATATTAAATTTCATTTTGCAGTTTAATACTAAATTCATATCCTTTCATCCTATATACTTCTTAAAACATAATTCTTTTAAATATTTTTGTCTACGGCCAATTTAACTTGTTTTCTGTAAACTGAAAAATATGTAACTGCTGCTTATGTTTCTGCCCTGTGCTTTAATAGCAAAACATACCCATACAGCATGAAATTATCCCATCAGCATCTTCTCTCAAGCAAATGGCTTGAGAGAGATATTATTTACTGTCACTATACATTTAGAAGATTATTATAAATAATAATCATCTAAAGATTTATAAAAATTGTTCTACAGCTTAATCTAGAGATTGTGTTTTATACCTCAATATCATTTAATTTTAAAATATTGTAATTGTTCAAATAGAAATTGCAATGCTCTAAAAACAATCTTCTTATATTGATGAATGTTTGTTACTTAAATCTGGCACAAAATAAAAAGTGTAAAATATCAAATGTTCAAAGAAATTTTGAATTCTCTTTCTGTATTTGCAGTTTACATGTTAAGTACTTAAAAAGCCTTTTCAAAGAAAATAATTGTTACTATTGTAAACAATTAGATATAATTTCTAAATTTATACCTAACAGTTATTCACTTAATTAATGTGTTTTTAAAAAATATATATAAAAATTCATGCTTAAGCATGCCAAAATATAATTTAAAAAGTATGTATACATGCCTAATGTATCTGTTAAATTTATTTAAGATGTCACAAAATAAATCACTCTTAACATGTTAAATTTATTAAACATATTCTTTGGTTCTTTTAATACAGTAGTATACAGTGCCTTGTCTTAACGTTCCATTGCATTCAGAGCCAGTAGAAAAAGAAATACTTATTTCTCTCTTCACCCCCAACCCCCCAATTTTCCTTGAATAAAAAAGAAAGAAAGATCCATACTGCATTCTATGCTAATGAAAGAAATAATAGTGAAACCATATAAAATGTATTGTTTTCAAAAGGATGTATATTGAAGTATCTAAATACAAGCTGTTATCACCAATCTTATTAAATCCAAAACAGTGTTGTTTTTTAAATTTTGTTTATTCTTTTAGGAATCTTTAATTCCTAATTTCAAATGGAAACTAGTTAGATACTTAAAATAAAAGACAACTTAGGCTAAACATTTTGAATTTTAAACTTTAGTGATAAATAGTGTTAAATTATTTTTGTGTGTGATGCTTAAACCTTTATATAGATTCATCTGTCATCTGACATCACTTATATAATGCAGTAATGTAATTGATTTTTAAAATGTATGAATGCAAGATGTCTATACATTAATGGACTGATTTTAATATAATGCAGCTAAAAAATACAAAAATTAAATTGTGCCAATAACTTTTTTTTTCCTTTTTATTTTTCTTATATATATAAATCATGTAACTTTATTCTATTTTATAAGTTTATGGTATATGTTGGCTAGGCTAGGAAAAATTTTGTTTAAAAAAAGAAAGTGAAAAAAACCTGCTGCATGCACAACAGTATTGACTGGCTCACTAACGATCATTCTTTTGGATTTTTATGTGAAGCTATGTTAAATATTATGTGTACAACATTATTAAACTTGGATAAACTTCAGAAGCGTTTTATTGCTATTGTGGCATCTATAACACTTGATATCTTGGAAAATGAGGTGTTTCATATTTTAAAGGCAAACTCACAAAGCGCAGGTTTTAAAAATCAGCAATTTTAAATGTACACTGTCATTATTAATCAATCTGTCAGTTTGTTGTATAAAATAAAGGTACTTCTGGGTTATGGCAGCCCCCACAAATATGATTATGCTAAGATTGCAGTTACGATTTGCTAAGATCATCGCAAAGCTTATATATGCATTATATATATACTCCAAACACTCATATATGTGCCATATAAGTCATTATATACATATTATTTATGTGTTATATGCCATATACGTCATTATATACATATTATTTATATGTTATATGCCAGAAATACATCATATTCATATATATAACTATAACTTGCATCACGAAATGTTACTTACATCATCTATTCTTATAATGTCATATATGCTTTATAATCTAGCAATAAATCTTGGTTGCTCAGCGATTCATCCTTGCAGCTCGCTATAACCCAAAAGTACCAAAGAAATTTCAGAATATTAGAGAGAGGCAAAGAAAGCTAAGCTTCCTTCGTAAACTGCTTTAAAATCTAAAAAATTAAATTAAAATATTTCTGATTATAAATAAAATTTAAAGTCACATTATGGAACTGTTTATCGTTATATCATTTTTGTAGGAAAAAAATCTATCAAAATCCATTACAAATAACAGAATACAAATATCCCTTTTTCTGAGATGGAGGCTGGAAATGAGTTAGCTGCCGGTATCACTGTTTAAAACTGAGTGGATTTGGGGAGAGAGAGAAGAGAGAACCATTGCACTTCAATTTGGACAGGAGGCTAGAAACTGCCTAGCCTCTGATAATGGAAAAGCCATAGGTAATCGCGTCACAAGCGTGGCTGCTTTTTTAAAAGCATTAGGGCCCAGCCATCACTTTAGAGAGGACCAGGTGCAATAAAATTTTTGCAGTCCTAAATTACTTTCAAAGATAAAACATAAAACCTTTTCAGTGGTCGTCCCTATAAATGTAAGAACTCCGTGTGCGAAACTTTAAAAAAAATGTCTTTCTGTCTCACTGAGGTCTCCTGTAGGCATGAAGTCTGGGTGCATTGCACCCTTCCCTATATGGTCCATTCTGTAAAGCATTTTTATATATTTTATTTTAAAATATGGTGTAAATATGTACTCTTAACCTTGATCCTGATGTCATTATATTTTAAAAGTTTCTAAAATATTTTACAATGAAATAAAATATTTTGTACAAATACAAAACTCCATGAGATGGGATGATTATTAAAATTATTTATTGTCATCGATTTGCTATTGAAATAATATGTGCTTAAAACTAAATTGTGAATGCCAACCACTAAATTAATGTGCTCAGAAGGTATGAGGGGGTCTTCCTTTTTGCTATTGATCTCAGCCTCCTTTTTATATTTGGACCACCAACCACTACTACAATCTTCTATATATATTTAGTTTGATATTCATATTGTCTCAAATATTTGATGTGGAATTGAGTTCTATTTTTTTTTGTAAAAGCTACAAAAGAAGCTGTATTATTGAATTTTACTTAGTAAAAAAAAAATTAAGTAACTTAACATATTTTTGTCATATCTTTTATAGATTTTTTTTTTCTTTTTATTGCATGATATTGAAATGGATTCAATAATGTATGGGTACCGTATAGTACTGGTCTGCAATTAATTATTCCTCTGTGTCTCTTTTCAGATATTAGAAGTGCCTTGCTTCTGGGAGAAGGCTTCATTTTATCTGTAGTCGGAAGGTTTTTCTTTCTTCATACTCCTCCACCACATTTTATGAGCCCAGAAACTTCCCATCCTATCAACCAAAATACGTGAGAATCCATAATCACTAGGGGAGGGGTTGTAAATAAGTTACATGTTTGTGTTGACTGCAAGGTGTGAGGAATATGCTATGCGCATATTATGTTTTAAATATACTGTGATTTTTTTTTAATATATATGATTTATATTTTTATTTTCTTTTATTGATGAATGAGTTTCATAAATAATGGAAAAGCAGCTATCCATTATTTATTAAAAACTGTTTGAAGAAATTAATGATTTTCATGGTTGTGCTTGTCTTTCTTATAAATACATATTTAAGTTTAAATATAAAAAAAAAAAACATTACAAAGAATGATTAATACTTTGATCTGCAAAAGTATTAAATTATGTTTTTTAGTTTTCTTTTGTTTTGTTTCTTTTCAAATGGTGCATTTTTATGATAAAAATATTTTTTTTTTATTTGAAATAAAATTTTATTTCTTCCTGCTGTAAGTTTAAGCTGTTATGTATGTATGTATGTATGTTACACATTAAACATGTATATACTGCATATTAGGGAAATATTTTTACTTAATTGTATACTAAGAAATTAATCATTTTCTTAAAATTCTCTGATAGAAGGTTAAAAATGGTTTCTTAAAAGAAACTTTTTTTCCTTTTGTTTCTTGAATAAGGTATATTAATTGTACAATTGTCTCTAATAATTCATATATCAAATTTCTTATACGGTTATATACTTGTATGTAAAGAAACGTGTTTCTGTAATCTTAGTTTTACTAAATTAACTAGACCTGCGCATATCCTGTTACAGATGTCATTTTTTATATTACATTCATTTGAAGCATTTTTGTTATTGCAGATCATATTTATTCTGTTTTTAAATTTTATTTAAATTTAATCTGTTTTGTGCATAAATGTGAAGAATAATGAGAATTATTTAGTTGTAATGGCATTTAACGTTATTCACTTTCTAAGATATTTTATCTGATACCATTTTCTTTATATGTGGCAGGTTCCACTGATATTTAGATCATGTGTTTGTATGTATGTAGTTTTCAAATGCTGTTTTGTTTACTTTGTATTGTTATTTAGTAATTGAAGTATTTTATTTGATAAACTGTATTGCATAATTGATGACATTAAGATAATTTATTTTATTTATGATCAAGTTAAGTTTATTTAAATCTTTATTTTTTATATCTAAATATTGATCTTAGTAATATTTTGATTTTTTGAAAATCAGTTGCAAATGTATCATTAATATGGTCAATTATTTCTCTGAAAATTTTTGGAATAAATAGTAAAATACTGAGGCTTTTTTCTGTTTTCAGGGAGAGGGGGATTAATTTATTTAAAATTTGGTAAAATTGTACTGTGTATTTATTGTTTTACTTTTTTTGTGCATTTAGTTTTAAAATTTATCTTTACTCTATAATATAAGCTTATTGCTTAAATTCTTAATTATAAAGCTCAATTTTTGTTTTATGTGTCATTGTCTAGGAATGAACTCTCTCTTTTTTATTGTTTTGCTATACATTCTGATCTCAAATAGCTTTTCCATAAGCAGCAGATCATATGGGACTCAATCTATTTCCGATTAGCTAATCAATTTTAATCAATTGTGCAAGAAGTTTATATTATAATTTATCAAATTCCTTGTTTTTATTGATTATAAATGTTTGGTCAGCATCCATTATTCCTTTATTTGCAAATTAGTTCTGTTCAACAAGTTTTCTTCCGGTTTACTTCTTTTTAATTGTGTATTGCATGTTTAATGCCATGTGTATGATATGTAATTAAAAATATCTATTCATAAACATATCATTAAGCTATTACTTCAAAAAATATATATTCCTTCTAGTCCTTACCATGTTTTATAGACCTTACAGTATTTATTGTTATATTCCTCACTGGTTAAGTTTCCTGTTCTTCATTCCTTGCAGTTACAACAGTGTTTTAATTTGTGATGTTTGTTGGTATATTCACAAGTATAAAAAATGGTAAAAACATTTTAGTAATATGCCAGCTTGTTAATTTCCTATGTGTGTATACACTATTTATTGCTGCTTCATAGCCGTCTTGTTCAAATGACATATTTTCATATTAAAACTGTAAGCATCAAATAATATCTTTTTAACTTAAAGATATATATTTGCAGAGTTATAAACTGTCTCTTTTATTCTTAAAACTGCATTCAATTGTGTAATATGTGCATTCTAATTTTAAATTTGTTTATTGCCATCTCTAAAAGAAAATCTAGAATAGTGGTTCTGTATTATTAGATTTTACAGAAGTATTTTTTTTTTTTTTTACTTTTAACTAAACATTATTCTTTTTTAATTTATAAAACTTCTCTTGTTAATCTGCATTAATCCTTTCCTCATGTAAACTTACAATATAATAATAATAAAATTCTTCTTTAGCATAAATTATTTTGTCACCAAACATAGAAAATCAAAGAAACTTGATTATAAATTAATGGATTAATATTAAGGCATTTTTCCAGTAACCAGCTACAGATGATAAATCACCAAATATTCTTTATGTTTATAAATGTTTGAGTTACAAAAGCAATGATGAAGTTAATTATGTGCCAAGTCACTCTTGCCAAAATGGGCCAACTGGCTTTGAAACTGCAACAACAAAATATTTTAAACATTAAAAGTAGAAAACATATATAAAAAAGTGTAATTTTTCTAAAAGTTACTCTTATTATTTAATAGTTTAATATTAAATTAGATTTTACACTGAGAAAACGATTTAGAAATCCTGAATAGATAGGTTTAAATTATGTTTTTTTTTTCTTTCCTGTTCTATCTTAAAAAAGAAATAAAGAGCGAAAATTATAATTTTTAAAAATAAATTCACTACTTTATGCTTTCTATCAAGTGTAAATCAAAGCGGAGAATTTTCAATATTTGAGGCCCACCACACCAAATTAATGTATTGTAATGGAAATTTAACTACATGAATGGCAATCATGCAATTAGACATGATTTTTAAGATAAGCATTGAATGCTTATAAAAGAGTATTTATTAAAAAAAAAAATAGTGTTTTTACTTTTATCTGTTGTTATATACAAATAGAGTAATTTATGTAATACATGTAATTAAATACATGTGTAAACAAGCATAATAGTTCATCAGTTTTGTTTTCATAGCTGTTTATATCATTTCGCAAGAAATCTCCCTTTCTTAACCCTTTTGCCCCCAGATGGAATTAGCTTGTGATTCAATTCCACATTTTTCTTGGATTATTATAGATTATTTATTCGCTGAAGGATACATGGGTTGTAGTCTTTTACATAGCATGTATCCACTAGTGGATACATGGGAGCGAAAGGGTTAAGCCCAAATTGTGGCAAGCTTTTTAAAAAATTGCCATGGCACCTGTAACAGGGAAGTACCCAATAAAACTTTCAAGCAGTCTGATTTTTAAAGACTATTTTGAGGAATCACTGTTCTAGTTTTACAATAGATATTTACTTCAAATTGTATTACAATTATATTGGCTTTTATATTTATGGTTTTCTTTCTATCTAGTTCTTTCATTGAAATTCAGATGTACAGAGTTCATTTTATTCAATATTGATGATCATCTTTATCCTAACAAGTGAAAATGAAAAACCATTATGTGTTCTTTTTAATATAAGTCTAAAACATAAGAATTATGAACTTTGTAACTATGTGTATATATAAATTATATAGATGCATAACTAAATAATGACTGTGCTACCTAGCCAAATAATAATATGCAACTGCATCATATTTTTAGTGCAAGGTTACTCAACTACCATATTTGTGCAATGTGCATAAAAAACACTGTACTAATGGAATTCGGCCAGCTTTAAATAGTAATTATTAAGAAAATATGGTAAATATTCTTTATTATGAAAAATTACAGAAAATTTGGCTATTAGGTTATTTAAAAATTATTTATGCCTAAATGGTAATAATATATACTCAGCTGGTTGTATTCAAGTAAGACAAAAAAAAAATACTGATATTTTTAGAACAAATATTTGTATGGAATTTGTTTAATTGTTTGAAAAATTAGTCTTATATAGTTTTATATCATCATTATTTAGATTTTAGCAATTCACTGAATTAATCTTACTGCACTCCTAATTAATAAACTCATCTTAAAAAGTTATATTGTTTCCTACTTTCTTCCTGTTTGTATCGTCATGTAAAATTTAAATATAACGTTATATTACTTTTAAGAAAAAACTATGTCATTTGATCATTTTTGTTATTATTAAAACACCTTGGCTGCCAACCTTTTTTCTTTTCCTTTTCAAAAAAAAAAAAAAAAAAAAAAAAGTCAAACATAATTTGAACTCGAAAAATTTTTTTTAAGGAAGCATTTCTTATTTCTGTGTGGATATTTAATGACTTATTTTATTTAATAAAATTTCTGGTTTTATTTTATTTGAAAAGAAAGAGAGAAAGAAACTAAAAGGTTGGCACCTAGGGAATGCATGTGCTACACTTTCTTCTATGTTAGATTATGAATACAGTAGATTCTGGTTAATTGGGAAACATTGATTTAGCATGAATTGTCCCTGTTGCTGCTATCAGAAGTAAAGTGAATGGTATTTTCGATTTTATTGTTCACAATTTGTTCCAAATAGCCTGCTAAATAGTAAAAGTAATAGCCAAATATCTGCTGTTTTTTTTTCTAATTATGAAAATGTTTTAGTTATTTATTATAGCATAAATCAATTATTTTTATTTTTTTCAACAGTGGAACTTTTTTTTTTTTTTTTTTTTTTGTGATGAGAAAAACTTTGAAAGTAAAAAGGAAGCAAAAAATAAAGCTAATAACTTTTTCAACAAGGTTGGCAAAAACCCAGTTTTGTTGTTGTTGTTTAAACTAGGTTTTTTAAAACCTTTTAACAACTATCATTTCTTATTATATGTACATGCATGTTTGTTCATAAAAATGAACTGTGTTGGATACTAATTAAGAATAATACTTGACTGAAAGTAATTTAAATTAAATGATGGCAGTCAGTTACGTACAAAATTAAAAGCATTTACAATTTAAATATTATTAGTAATAGCTGTGTTTTATGTTCAAAGAATAAACTGTTGTACATAGCTAAACCTTGGTATCATGAATCTCTTTATCAAGAATCCTATGATAATTAAAATAAATAAATATTAGATGTACTTTAATGAATAAAATTTTATTTTTGCACAGTTATTCAAAACATTTTCTTTAAAACCCTTGCTATCTGGAATGACTCTTTTGTTAGAGCATTAAATTAGGAATTATAACCTCTTCTTATTAAATTGAAATATTATAAAAAGAAATATCCTTTCATACGGAATTCCTGGAATGATTTGACATTTAGCAGTTGAATCTTTATACCTTCTTTCGAGAAGTACTGTATATTACCACTTGGTGCTTCTCCTCCAAAATCACCTTGTTTAAATAAAAAGTGACAGTAAAAGAAGCAGGGAAAAAAATCTATTTACCAGCTTTTAGACTCTAGTAAAAATATTGTTCTTGCAATAGATAGTAGCTGTACAAAGAGTTGTTATCCCCCAAAAGATTTAAACAGCCAACAGGCTTAATTACATGTTGTGTATTCCTTATTAAACTTTTGAAGGATAATTTACCCAATTGAAAAAAAAATTCTGTTACAGCTTCACCAAAATTAAGATAATCTTATTATGTTATTGATTGCTGTAAATAATCTGCATTTTTTAAAATGAAAATATTTTGTGCTAAATATTTTATCTATTTTAGCTTTGTTAGTTTCACATGTTTATATATGTTGGCCATGACTTAAGTTAACTCTTCAGATCACCAGATATATTCATCAACACATGTTAATTTTCATCCTACACACGGACAAACCTAGTTTCACTATGTATGATTTTGACTCCTGGGATAGCCTGTTAAAAGTAGAATTTATTTGCATCTAATGATTTGAAACACTTAAATTATAAAGTTATAAAAAAAGAGATATTATCAAATTGTTCTTAAAAAAGATTGGATAAAAAAAATTCTCAAATAAACCATGATTAAAACCACTTAGTTTAAAACGTGCCAGCCCTGTTTTCAAATGAAACAAATTTATTTTGATGCTTTACAAAATAAGTTTTTTGTAATGTAAAATGCTATTTTTAATTACAAAAATAGAAATTTTAAATAAGAAAAATTTAAGTTTGTGATTGCATATAGAGATTTTGAATCTGGATTTTATATATTGTTAATTGCTATTGCCAATTGAAAACATTCAGATTCTTCATCTGTAGATTTTATCTGTGACATTAGAGTGTTAAATTATCTTTCAAATTACAAATTTGCATGAAAGCTTTTTATTTATTTATTTATTTTTAATAAATTTTTAGGTGTTTGAGGTTCAAATTTTTATTGGTTTACAGATTAAAATGACCATGCTACAATTTGCATCAGATTTTTTTTTATTTTAATGCTTAATATATTTATCTTAATATTGAAGTATTAATCTAGAATATTATGGACTTCCCACCTAAGGAGTTAAGGGTCCTATCCCCTTATACGAAAAGACATGCTCGCTAATGTTAATCCTATGGGGCTCACTTTTAGAATCTGTGCCGAAAGTGAAAGTGTCTTCGTAAAAAAAATTATCCACAAAGAAAATCGAAAAAGTAATCAACAGTGCAAATAGATTTTGGTCTCAGCTATCCAATGCAGAAAAAATCATTTAAAAATATTGAAATGCAAACAAAATATTAGAAAAATAATGCTCTATAGGATTAACATTAGCGAGCGTGTGTTTTTACGTGAGGGGAGATGACCCTTAATGCTTGGAACTGAAAGTATTCATATGTAATTTGTACTGCAATGTAACATGATTTCCACTTCAACCAGTTTCTATGCATAGTTTACCTCAAAATTTTAAATTTGCCCATATGATTTTATGTATTTACATCTACCATGGATGAAGTGAATAATTTCTTCCATAGCTTGCAATTTTATTATTTACTCTAACTATATTCTCCATATGTACATGATTTTATTATTATTTGGAGTGTGAATTAATACATTAAGCATATATAAACATTTCAATTAGTCATAGGTTAAGTAAAAATATTTTGGTACGTTCTATAGTGTATTTAATTCCTCACATTATTGTAGGTGATGAAGAATTTAAACATATTGACATTAGCTACAATGTATAGACAGTATTAAATTGTTTCTAGTGATTGTAGCTTCTAGTCACCAGTGGCTGCATTGCCCTACTAGCAAATTCATTGCCAGTCATTGGTGACCCCCGTGGCATTGAACATATTAAAAATATTCTGGGGGATCTGCTTCAATAGCGTTCGTTTAAAAAGATTAATAGTTGAGTGGCCTTGTTGTAGTCTAAAAGAATGATTGTGCAGAATTGCTTTTGTGGTAGTCCTTTTGTTATTTTAATTCATGAGGCTGGTGCATGATGTTGTTGTACATGGTTGCCCGCAAGGATGGTGCAAGGTAAGGCAAGTGTTCCTTCCTAATTTTTCTTTTTCTGTGGTGATTTTAAATAAAAACTAATAAAATTTATTCTTCACGGATGACTTAAAATAATTAAGGATTTTTTGTCAGAGGGACACCCCCTTGTAAGATGTTTAGTTCTGCTTTTCTTTTTATATACATGCATTTAAATATTACCTTAAACAAGGGTTCAAACAAAAAAAAACTGTTTCAATTCTTTATTTTGAGAAAAAGACTTTAGTAGCTTTACTTTTGGATTTTTAATGTTACATTTCTGTGTTGTTTTTTATGTTAAAAAAAAGAACTAGTTTGCATAGGGTGTTCTGACAAAAATTCTTAGTTTAGCTTATTTCGTGTTTATGTTCTCCATTTAAAAAAGCAGCGGACTATTCCAAAATCTTGTCCCTCCTTGGATTTTGTTGTGCTGGCACCCATGATGTTGTATATAAAAATTAATCCTCTGCACCATACAAGTCAGATCAGAAATAGATTGTAGGCATATCTTAAAAAATATATATTCAAATGTTATACTGACTTGCACACTGATAATGAGTACACTTAGTAAGTTATAGCCTTGAAGCTTGGTAGAATTCTTTGCCTAATAAAGACATGGAAACTGTACTGTGTAGGGCAGTTTTTATTAAGGATTCCTTAGCTTGGAAGTTAAAATGGCAATCTTTGTGGTGCAAATGGTTTGTTGCTGATAAAGAATGTATTAAATTTCTAAATTAGTTTTTCTATATGTGCTGTTATTAAAATATATATAAACATCATTACTTATAAATAAATGAAAAAACGTGTAAAAGCACAAATAACCAGGGGTGGGGAATTACATAAATGTACTCGCCATTGGCAAGTGGTTTTTTGATGGGCCGAGTTAATTTTTAAGTCTTTTCAAAACTGTAGGCTATAGAAATTATAGCAAAAATTTTTATATTTTTATTTGTTTTTTCTTGTTTTTTCCAATTGCAGCAATGTAAACAAGACACCAAGTTTTATTCTACACTAACATTCCTCTGTTGTATATTTTTCTAAATGTTATTATAAAAAATATATAAATATTATGAAAATGCATTGTAGTAATGAATCATTTCCTCCAGTTGCATAAATTTTTCCACAATTTTCAACTGTGTGTTGCATTTTGCTGGCTGGTAAAATAAATCCTCAGCTGATGAGATTTTCTGAAAGTTCCCCACCCCTTCAAATAGCTGTAATAAATTTAGCATATAACTGTTTCAAGATTTCTGAAGCCTGTTCCTTAGTGCAAAATAAAAATTAACACAAAACAGCAGAAGCGGTATTCATGTTTACCAGGAGTGTCTTTAATGAAAATGGGGCCTGGTGCGAGAACTTTTGCAAAACCCTACATCCTACCTTCTCACGATGAAATGACCTTTTAAAAACTCTTGCATGCCATACTGGAAGAGAGAGATATTCATAATTTAGAAAGAAAGGCTTGATTAAACAATAAAATATGCAATTTAATTTTAAAATACTTTTTACAGAAAAGTTATGCGAGTTAACTTTTTTTTTTTTTTTTTCTAGCAACTACCATATTTTCTGGTGTATAAAGCATTCTATTTTACCCATAAAATGCACCTTAAAAATAAGATGTGTCTTATTTAAAGAAGTACAGTTGTTCCCCTTTGCTTTTTCTTGTGTTTGTATGATATGTATTGTACTTTTGTTAGTACCTTATTTAAACAAGAACAAAAAATCATGTATCCAGCATAGATTATGAAACACTTTCCAACAGTAACAGAATATTATTAAGAAATTTAATTTTTCATGCGATGAAATGAGATATCTAAGTAAGCAGTTTTACTCAATAAAAATCCATTTTCAGCAATTACTGCTCATATTTAAAGTCTTTCATGCAGCCCTGTATATGATCTACAGAATTTTTAAACGGCACAAAATACACTAAAAATTACATAAAATTGCATATCACAGCAGAAAGTGCTTTTCTGGCAATTACCGATCATATTCAGTCCTTTAACCGAATTCTCTTGTGCATCTCTGTACATGAACAATAAATCCTACGCACTCTATAATCTATAGAGTATAAGTTGTATTGAACCTTAGTGATCCTTTTAAATTTCATTATGTTACAAGTATCATAACATGTTCAAAATGCACCACAAACGATTTTTCCCCATAGATTATAATATAAAGGAATTATTTTCTATTTCCCTGTGATTGCACTATCAATGCTACTAATTATATACTCCAGCAAAAAGCATTCTGTAGTCCACCTCAGTTATACATATTAATTTAATTATGTTTGAAATATCATAACATCAATAAAATGTGCCGCAAACGATTTTCTTTCATAGATCATAATGTAATGGATTTATTTTGTGTGTCCCTATAAATTAACTTTTAATGCTACACACATCATTTACAATACCGAACATTCTATAGTAAAATTCAATAATGTGTAAAAATTTCATGACAATCCGAGTATATTTAGGAGAGTTAAGAGCCACAAACAGACAAACCAAATTCATAAACACTTTTCAACTATGTTGGTAAGTGTTTAAAAGTAAGAAAGAAAAGAAATACAATTAGTTTTCATTGAGTAATGTAATTTATACATATGGAGAAACATATTTAATTTTAGAAAATGGGTATTTCCATAGATTAATATTCTACTAATTAGATATTTACGTGTTACTGAAGCTTTAACATAAAGAAATTTTTAAATGTAAGTTCAGGAATTTTTATTATTGCTTTTAAATAAGTATTTCATTTTAAATAAGATATTGTCATCCCTTTACTTTCATATTTTTTCCTAAAATATGTTAAATTTTGCAGTATGTCTGTATACAAAGAAGTGTCTTATACACCGGAAAATATGGTGAATCGCAAAAAAGTGTTATGGATAAAATCTTATGCAAAATAAATTGAGAAACAAATAAAACTGTTATTATGAAAATATGTAATCTTTTCATACAAGAGGCCTTGTGTAGTTGCACCTGTCACACATCCCTAAAGACAGCTCTGATGCTTACTGCAGAGGCTGTAGTTATACCGCGTTGTGTTCTGCAGCGAGCATGTATTCTGCTTTTGCTATGTTTTGTCTTTATTATTATTATTTTACATTTTGCTCAGAAGAAAGAGCTGCAGTAACCTTGAAATACAAAAATTTTAATTTCATTCTAGCTGTATGTGATTTTTCCCCCTTTACTTTTTCTTTCACATGAAGTACTTATGACAAAGGGTTATTTTATGAATGCTGAATAAGCATTTTCAAGATTTTCCATTAATATTGTTACAAAATATGCAAATGATGTTTTTTTTTAACTTTATATTTATTTATTCCTTTAAAATTTTTCAACTGTTACCAATTTAGATATGGAATTTTATATTTCATATCAGTTTTTTCATTTAACTTTTGTCATTTGAAAATTAAAATGCTTGTTAAAAGTTGTAAATTTGAAAGAAAATGTGTCTAGTCATGGTGCTTTGAGTTTTTAATTTTACTTTTTAACGAAGCAATATTGGTATTGCTTTTACATAAATGGGCTTTTTTCTGTACATATGAAAGGTTTTTGATATTTTTGAGTATTTGTGATTTTTATAATAATTAATAGAAATTTTAATTACTTTTTACAATATATAGTAAGTTTGTTTATATTATTTTTACTATTATATCTAAGCCTTATTTTATTTGACTGTGTGTATGTTCTTCAACCATCAGTTGCAACAGCCATTCCATTAATAAGTTACAGCTGCTTAGTCTAACACATCAAAGTATTATATCTTTTTTAAAGATTATGTTTTTAGCATTTTTTGTTACACCTTCTTCTTATTTTTACATTTTTTCAGAAAGCAATTTTTTTTTTTTATTAGCATTTTGTGCTTTATTTGGCTGTATTTATTTTATAGCTAGTGTCTTAAGGTATTCCATTTATTTGTTAACATACATTTAAAAAAAAAATACAATAAAGATTTTCACTCTTTATTAATGCTGCATTTTTTTTTCTTTTTTTCCTTGGCAAACGTCTAATAATTGTTAAAGATCTTCATTTTTCAATCAGTAATGCTTAAAAATAAATAAAATGAGAACTTGTTATAGCTTCTATATGTTTCCCCTTTCTGTTGTACTGGCTTTTTTATCATGGGTTGTTATTCACAGGTGGCAGATTCAAGAACTTTTTCCCTTTTACTGTAGTTATGTGAAAGCTAGGTAATAAAAGCTTAAATTGCATTTATTTAATGCAGATTCTTTAAATTATGCCATTAGGTCAATTAGGTTAGGTGCCAATCCTGTTTCATCTGCTAAAAAAAAAAGAGCATTTAATTCTGATTTACATCTTTTTCATTTATATAGTCAAATAACATTAGGATTTATTTCTAATTCTCTTACATTTATGCGAAATTTATGATTTTTCTTTTAAAAAAAGTACTTAAAGGACCTTTTCATATAAATAAATTTCTATGAGTTTGTAAATACTTTAAATTCCATACAAAAAAGGTTTATTATTTTTTTTCTCTTCTTCCTAAAGTTGAAGGTTGACATGGGAACTTTCATAATTGATGATGTGTTGTTCATATATTGTTGTAAATGAACATTTTATATTTCCTCTTCTGCTAGAGCTGAATTTGTCGGATTTCTAAAAAGTTCCTGGTGAATTAAATGTTTCCCCACTCCCATTTGAGAATATAAAAATCCGTAATAACGGGTGAAAACAGGCTAAACTGTAAAAAAAGGACTTTTTTTTGCCCATCCCCCCAATTCCATATCTAGAAATCCCCTCTATTGTTTGGGCGAGAGGGCAAAAGGATAAAGCAGAAAAAAATGGGAGGTAGAGTTTAGATGATTATCTGTGATATTCAACAGTAACAAAATGACAGGAAAAATTTAAAAGTTTTAAACTTTAAATTAAATGGCAGAAGCAAAGAAGTAATGGGAGAGGGGGCAGAAATTTTAAGGGCAGGGTAGTAATTTCGATGATTATTTATTTAGTGTTACTAGAAAAGCAACGAACAGAGCAGAAAAATTAAAGTTTTAAAGATTTTAACCCCTTCGGCCCTGATTTTTTTTTTTTCAATTTTGGGAAAAATTACTGTTATGCTATCAAAATTAAAAATAGCTATAGGAATCACACAAGTTAGGGTTTAATGAAAGTTAATGAATGCGTTCTTTACCAAAACCTCACAAATGTAGCGCTATTTTACGTGTTTTTCATATAACAATAGTCTAAGGAAGAATTTTTGAAGACGTTTGGAAAATGTCATATTACAACTAAATTAAACAAGCATAAAAATTTAGTAATATTTTTTTTATTTTTTATCACAAATTACCAATTTGGAAAAGGATTCCCAAATTTTAATTTAAAGAGTGAAACGTATGTTTTAATTAAAAGAAATGCCAACGGTTTGCTAATAATTATGAAAATTATTATTATTATTACTAAATGCTAAACATAAGTGAAGTCGTAATAGGAAATGTAGAGATTCATACTATCACTATTAGGTGCTGGAATTAATAAAAATAATGTTTAAGACAAAATAATACGCAATAAAAGATATGTCCTATTAGTAGGACGTCAGGGCCGAAGGGGTTAAACTTAATGCAAAAGGTGAGGGGGGGGGGGAGAAGTTAGGTGATAAATATTTTCTTATTGCTACTACAAAGTAATAAATAAGTCAGCATTAAAATATAAATAAATAAAGATTTCAAAATTTGTATGCTGGGAGATAATGTGAAAAGTAGAAAATTTCTCTCAAAGAGAAATTCAGAAGACATTTTTTTAAAAGTTGAAATTGCATGCAGAACATGCAGATTCACACCTGTTTGCATGCAGATTCACACCTGTAAATATAAATTTCATTTTAATCTCTAACTTTAGCATCTGTGAGTATTCAATCCCTGGCCTTATAGCTTACTAAGCTAAAGTTACATCTGTGCTATGGAATCATGATCATTCTCTCGCTCTCCCTTTCACATAGATTTCATTGTAGTTTTTTTATTCTATTTCAAATCTTTTCTAACCCACTACCATCTTTAATATATATCTGGCACTTTAAAAACAGTTAAATTGTATGATATAAAATTTTTAATGTTAATAATGTTGTGAAAACAAACTTTTTTTTATATATAATAAACTCTTTTTTGTGTTTTCAAGTTCTTTTGTAATTATTTTCTTTTTCTCTGCTATGTGTATAGTTGGTTACGAATAGTTAAAAAAGAAAGTATGTATAACTCCATTTAAAACTCTACGCATAGTAATCAAATGTAGATATATTGTATATTCATTATCACATATTACTCTCTCTGTAGACATGAATTCTACCAAGCTTGTCCGTTATTTAATTTGTTTATTTTGAAACTCCATTTTAGAGTATTTTGACAATCAGGATCGATGGAGTCTGTGCTTCAGTAGGATTTTGAACTAGCTGCCACCTATGAAAACATTGGGCATTATTGTTTTTTAATTAGAAAACCCATGATGATTGCATTAGTAATATATACTTAGGATTATAAAAAATGTAATTGTTGCTACTATTAAAGTTGAAATAAAATATATTTTAAAAAGTGAAAAGCTAAGAAAATTGGTGCTATATGTTCAGGTGTGTACAATGCTCCTTGAAATTTTTACTTAATTAGATATTTATTTTTTAAAAATCATTATCATCAGAATATATATTTAGTTTGGCAGTTTTTAATTAATAAAATAATAAATTGCAGATTGATCTTGAAATTTGGAGTTACAAAAATACTTAATATTTAGATTTTTCCAAATTTTTGGCTAAAAAAGTGTATACTTAGTTTTACTTTAATACATTTTATTATGGTTATTATTTTGTTAAGATTGAGATTGCATGAAATTGACATTATATGTTGTACTTAATCTATTTTTAACAAGTATTAACTAGATTTATTTTGAAATTTCCTTTTGTCATCTTTATCGAGAAATGAAAAGGATAATATTGTCTAGATATTGTACAATATTATGCATAAATACATTTTTATTTTTTAAATATGATTTTCATTGTTTCAAATTGACTTACTTATTTCAGGGCATGTTTCACAGCTCCTTGCCCATTGTGAAATCCCATGCTAATCTAAGGGGAAATTAATTTAATTATATGATTACTCCTTACCTAATATAAATATTGAAATAAGATTTTCCCCATCGGAAAATAGGCATTTGATGCCGACGTAGTGAGTTTTCAAAAATGATTTTCTTTACATTTTAAGGGATTTTAAGAAGACAATAAATTTGGATAATTTTGTCAAAGTGCAAATTTCAAAGTTTATTACATTTTTTAAAATATGTAAAATGTAGGAGAATAACTTTTGGAAATGTACCACATTGGCATCGAATGTCTACTTTATGATAGTGAAAACCATATTAGGATATTTATATTAAGTAATGAGTAAATCGCCTAATTACAGGCATGAGAGTGTTCATCCAGAAGGTGGAATTCCACTTTTTTAAAACCAGTTTTGGGCAATCTCTGAATTGATGTAAAAATGCAATGGAAATATTGATAGCATATAAGAAGAGTAAAGAGGGGGGATCTGAGAAATTTAATCCTCAGACATTTTGTCTACTTAAACCCTTAGAGTTTATTTCTGAACTGCTGTGCAGAAGGGCTATCAAATCAGGGATCAGTTTTTCTCATAACCATCTGAAAATCATGTAAGTGAATTTGTTTAAAGCAGTGTCTTTTCAGAATGATTTGACTTTAAAAGGAAGTTTGGATTAGGTTATTTTTGGAATAGAATATTTTTCCCATTCATACAACATTTTTGAATAATTTCACTGATATATTTTTGCAGATTAATTTCTGAAGCAAAGACGTGCATATATTTAACATGGAAAATATGTAATCTTTCATGGAGATTCCCCCCCCCCCCCCTTTGAATAGAAAGGAAAAATATAATCAAACAACCCAGAATAATATGTTTTGAAAATCTATTCATATGTACAATTATATTTTGTTTTATTATACAAATATCTGTTTAAAAAAATTTTCACCTTTTTTTAAATTTCTCGCTTTTGTGCCTGTAATTAAATTTCTCCATATTTTAACATGGGATTTCAGGATCAGCAAGAGGAAACCTCTATCTGTGAATCATGCTTCATATAGCTTTTCTATTAACTAACAAACAGGATTTGTAGCATTCCTAAAATTTTCTATCTTTTTTATCACTATTTCAAAAACAATAATCTTTGAGGTAGATTTCTGTACCATCTGCAATAGAACCACAAAAATTATTGTTTTGAAACATTGGTAGCAAAAGTAGAAAATTTTAAGAATGCTGTGAGCTCTGAAAAAAATATTCCTGTACAAAAAAAAATATTATTTGAATAATAATGTAATATAGTTTTTAAATTTTTGAAAAATTAGGGGGTAGGGTTAACAATTTTTTTTTTTTCAATTAAGTTCTGTTTTTATTATTACTTTATTCTTTTAATTAATATGGGTTAGTCCTTGCTAATGTTTACTAGCGTCAATAGGAAACTCCAGTAAATCTTATTTAAAGGAAAAACTTTTTTTTTTTTGTAAGGAGCCTATGTATATTCCTGGTACAAATGTATTTTGTTGGTAATAATACTTGAATGTTTAAAAGGAAAGTAAAAAAAGGGTACTTAGACTTTTCTTGATAATTAATATACTTTCAGAGTTTGTTCAGAAGAAACAGATGGCAGTTTTATTGACAAAGTCACATTGTCAGTATTAAAATATATGTTCAGAATGTTTTAATAAAATTCTTTGTCTTGTACAGTAATTTAGACTGAAACGCAATAATAGTGTTGTAGTATTTTATACTAAGTTTTTATATGATGTCACAATTGATTTGCATAATTTAAAATTTTAAACTATTTTATCCTCTTTCAGTCTCATTATGCAAATTAAAAAGTGTAATAAGACTAATGGTGGATTTTTTTTATGATATTGTGTAATGTTGTCACAAAATGTTCTATATGTTTGCTGGTGTTTTTCATAGCAGTGGTGTGGTTAAAAATATCTGTTGGTGTAATGTATCATTCTGATTTCTTTATTAAATGTATCTGTTTCAGGAAAATCTTCATTATTTCTTAATTGAAAGCTATGTGTTGGATTGGAAAGAGAAATAGTATTATTATAAGAGTAGAAGTTATTATAAAAGCATTCGAATAATGTAATAAAATCCTAGCTGGCTCATTAACTAAAATTAGTGCACACTCTGCCCAGTCAAATGAATTCTTAGAGAATATTCATAGTTATCAAAAATATTCATAGAACATTTGTAATGATTTAGTTCCTTTAAAACTTAATATTTTAAAAATATAATTTTGTTGCTATTATATGTAGTTTCTTTTCCTATCTTGTGTAAAAGTTCTTTATTAAAAATTATAAAGAACTTTTATACTTTCACCAACTTTTACCAAACATAAGTACATTCAAATCATTGTATGTATACTCACATTCTAACTGGCTTAATACATAAAAAAATATGAATGATAATATTCAGAGACATGAAACAAATTTAATACGAGTTTACATGAATGTTGAATTTTAAAAATATTCAATATACATCATAATTTGATTTATGTAAAAAGTATGCAAAATGGCTCATTATTTATCTTTAGCATGTTCTCTGACTTACTGCTATTTAACTTAATTAAAATTCCAGCATCGTATTTTTGAATCATCTTTGATGCAAACACATTTAGCAATAATTTAAAATACTATTTATACCTATGCTTAATAATGTATTAAATCTCATCACCATTTCCTTTGTAGATTTGTGTAATCTACAATAAATTTAAGTGTATATATTTGCTTGTATTGCTATGTAAAAATGTTATGGGCATAAAATACTTGAAAGCTTTTTATAAAACTAATCTTTAAATCATGTAATTTTGCACGTTCTGTTTGTAGTTTGTGGTAATGTAAAATATCATTGAAATTTTTGCATCATACTTTGGTATTATGCAGAATAAATCATTTGTAACTGCATCACTGCTATAATTAAATCTTCATTGATGCTCATTTGGGCATACATTTTTGTTACCTGAAATTATCATACAATAAAATGTTTTCTTCCGCAACATTCCTATTTTGAAAACTGTTTGGTTTGAATGAATGAGTGAATGCATAAGATTATGTAAAATTATGAGAGATTTATTTTCTGTTTGTTATAAATTCAGTATTCTGAATTTTTTTGTTGCATTCAAAGAATGTTTCTATGTTTATAGATTACTTAAGCATTTTTTATTTGTGATTATAAATTAGCAAATACTTATTTATTATTTTGGTTGTTTACAGTGGCATAGCAATTCAAAAATTATAGGAGGGGTTAAGTCATTTTCAAATAAATTGATCTATTAAGATTAATAATTAATGAAATATTTATGAGAATAATTAATTGTTCAAACTAATTATTAAGTATCATGAAATCAACATTTTAATTATTTTATATAGATTTAAGATTCTGGCTTCTACAGAGTTATGGTTATAAAATGGTTATAAATTATTGAAACAATGGTGGTTGAGGGTTGGAGGACAGACATCCCCCCCCCCCCTTTATAAATAAGAGAATTTCGCAGAAAATAAAGTCCTAAAGCATCAATGCATATATTTGATTTTCCTGTTAAAATTCTTAAGAATTAAATCTCCGAAACTACTTAAAATTTTACTTGCAGTACTGCTAATATGAAAGAAATGAAACTGCAATTTGAAAATATTACATACAGTGAATTATAAATTAAAATGTAAATTGCAAAGTTGATGTTAAGGTTTCTGATCTGCGGATTTTGTTCAATAGAAATGCAAATCATATTTATAGTAGTACTTTATGTTCAGTTTTTTTGATAAATTTTCCAAACATTGAACACAGAAAATAAGTTTTTGGAACTATGTTACTTAAATTATGAGAGTTTGAGCCCCTCCTTTTCCTATGCCACTGGTTGTTTGTGAAAATCTTTACATTCCTGGTGTTTTATTTAGTTTATACATTTTTAGTTATATGTACTGGTAGTTGTTTAATTATATGTATAGGTTTTTATGGAAGTTTTTGTTTCATGTTTATTTTATATAGATTTTTTATATTAAATTCCTGTGTGTGATATAAAAAGATTTTAAGAATAAAATGTTTTTATTCAATAATTGAGCTATGCATTTTATCAGAGAGAACAAAAGCATTTAAAGTATGTCACTTATGGTGTTGTGCAATATTTCTCTTTTTTTTTTTTTTAACATGACATTATGTTAGAAATTTTAGTGTATTATATATGCCACCAACATTTTTTGTTGAATGAATACTATGTTGCATTAGTTTATTTTAAATTTACCAGCACTGTGTGTGTTTTTAATTGTTATGTAAACTGACGACATGAGATATTTTTAAAAAGTGCAATGATGATGAGCTGTATTGTAAAATGTACTGCAACGGTTTACACGGGAGAACCAGGGTTTTTATAAGGCTTGTGCATTTAATGGCAAATGGTAAAAGAATGGGACCAAGTGTTGGAAAGTTGATATGCCATATTTAACTGTATAGTTTTTAGTGTAAATGATTTGTAATAAAATACAGAATGACTGTATAGTCTTGATTCATTACTGCTTATTGTTATCACTGGAAATATTTAAATTTATCTTTTTATCTCCAGTTTATCTTTTATTCCCTTTCTCTTATAAATTCATCAAAAACTTTACCTCTCTTTCTACACTTTTTTTTTAAGTAATATGTACATCTACAATTAATGTAGAGTCAAACTGAGAAAAATGATAGTAAGCATCAAGACAAGCAATTTTTGTTTAGGAAACCAGGGTCGTAATTGTAGTCTGGGAGGCAACAGCACATTTTGGAAACCAATTTTAATGTTGGATGATTTTACTATATATGGTAGTTTAGATGGTACAGATAACGAAACTGTCAGACAGCTGGCACTGGTGTTTCCATAGCAACATCGCACACTGTGCTACAGTGTGAAATAAATGGCAACCCAATTACGGATGTTACCCTGACTCGTAGACATCTATACCATTGAATCTATTATTGATGCTAAAATTAATTGCAAAAATATGGAACTGCCTCCCAGATTATTATTACTGTTACCAAATGTCCTGATTTTCAAGGGTTCCAAACCCATCCTTCATAACCACTGCATGGGATGCTAAAAGTCACGATCCACAAATTCTTTTAATTTTGTAAAAGAATTTGTTAAGCCTCCGTTTTGGCCTCTTGAAAGGATTTTTTAAAAAAAAATCTCCTTTTCTATGATGTTTTGACTGTTTTAATATAATTTAGAATCTTTATTTATCACCTCTCTGATTGTTTTTTGTTTGAAGCTTATTTTAATGTTATACAAGATCAGAAACATAGGTTTGTTTAGCAGATTTTAATGTATTTCATTTGTATCAATTTGCTATTTTTTCAATATGAAAAGATTAACATTAAAAAAAAAAAACTACGATGGTTTTATTAGTGTTTCATATTGGAAAAAAAAAATAAAATTGGTACATTGAAGTACATTAAAATCTACAAAATTAATTAGTGTTTCTGGTTTTTTCTAACACATTTAAACAGTTGTTAAATTAAAATCAATCAGAGAGGCAATATATATATATACACCTTAAATTGTGCTAAAACATTAAAAATGTCATATTAAAAGGGATTTTTTCCCTACTGTTGGGGGGGGGGGGGGGGGGCGGGCAATAATGAGTCATATCTACACAACTCCTCTGTGCTTGTAGCATGCTGTTCATTAGTCTACGTCAAGTGGAACTTAATACACAAAACATAGCAAAGAAAAATTACTAATTTATTCATTATTTTCCACTATGTAAAAACATTCCTGAAAAGTTCTTAAATGACTTGATTTTAAGAAAATTAATTGCCAAATTTTTATATTGGTGTTGGATTTATAATTAAATAAATCTGTAACAGATTGCATTGATGTTGAAAATTTGCAAAGCTGTTGAGCATTGCTAAGCTGCAGTTTTCGCTGCAATACATGTATTACTTAAATTCAGATAGTTCTATGGTTTTAACAGAAGTTCAAAATATTAATTGATATTTTCAAAAGGCTTACCTGCAAACTAATTAAATAACAAGCTTTTATTTAACTTGGTTTGTTTGTCAATTCGTCTCAAACCTTGCATTCCATTTTCAACACTTCCTGTGCTACAATTGATCTAATTTTTGATAGTGTGGCATATTTCCAGTAACAGTACAATATTCTGTAAAAAAAAAAAAAAAAAAGTTTAAAATTTATCTCTGCCAAATATGAAAACTTAATGGCTTTCTTACCGTTTTTCAGCACTGCAGAAGAGCATTTCAGATAAAGGGCTATATATTGCTTAAAAACACAGGAATATATTTCGTTGGATTCAAGGTTTGTTGGAGAAACCGATCAGCGTAGCTGACGAAGTTGTCTAACAACTTTATACAAAATATTCTTTTTGTGGACACAAGTGATTCTATATTTGTGGATCAACATTTCTTCAAACTCCCTGGGTAGTTCAACTGGCATCTAACCTCGGCTGCTATTTCAAACAAGAACGAAAAATCAACTATAACTTATCTAGCTCTTCACAGTTTCATATGACATGCGGTATAAAGTTGAGATAACTATCCAAGACTATCCCCAGATAAGTTAAAATGAGATACATTCTTGAGACTTTTTGTTTAATTTGAAATAAGGAGGCCTCTTAAGTATTTTGGGTTTCCTTAATGTCCATACTACTGATCACTCTTGTGAGATCTGTATATTAATTGAAATCGGCCGAGTATTTACTATTTGTAGAGCTGGATTTCCATTATCTTCTAAATTGCGCCTTGACTTATCCCTTGCTATTATTAGTAGATCATCAGCATAGGCCACATAGATAATACTTGCACTTTTCAGTTTTCTAAGTAAATCATTCGTAAAAATCCCCAGAGAAAAGAGCCTAAACATGAGCCCTGAGGTAGAGGTCTGCCCGGAATTTCCGGGCCGGCCCGTTTGTAATTTCGCGGTTCACGGCCCGCGCAAACATCAGTGAAAACAAGCCCGGCCCGTACAAAATCGATGAAATTCAGGTGCAACTCAATTTCCACATAAAATTCCGATTTTTCTTAATATACAATTAAGATTCTTTTCTGGAATACTTAATACATATTTATAGTACATTTTAGATTGCTATATATTCAAAAGCCAAATCATACAGAATAATAAATATAATAATCGCTTAGACTCATTAGACTCTTACATTCAAATAAAAATTCATTGAAAACAATAATAGCATTCAAAATTGAAGAAAAAATAAGTTAAAAACTTTTGATGCTTTATACAAAAAATAAATAAATAAAGATATTTTTGAAAATATTTATCTGTATTTTATTAAGTTATATTATTTCCAAAGATTCCATTACCAAACGTTCATTATCACTATTATTATTTTTACAAAACAAATTGCCTAATCGATTACGTTCCTGGGAACAATTAAGTCCGGTACCGGCCGGAACGTAGAAAAAAAATATAAACCTGATCCCGCCCCAGCCCCAGTCTCGCGGAAGTCATATTAGTTGAAAATGGTTCGTATTTTATCGGCTTCGTTTAAATTTTTATATCGGATCGCGTAAATGTAAAATAAATTTTGAAATTGGTATGTGACAGTGATGAATTGATTTTGTTTCAAAGACGAAAAAAAATATGTTAAACTTCCAAATATTCTGATTCTGACGATGCACTGAAAAAGTTTCAACATGTAAAAATCTAGTATGGATATAAAATTAGTTTACTTCAATTTATTACTCTCACTTTCCATAAGAGGGACTACCATTAATTGGCTTTGTCCTAACATAATAATTATCCTTTGACCTAACAAAATAATTAATGGGCTCGCGGACCCGTTAATTATTTTTTTATCGGCCCGGCCCGTTAAAATTTTTCTGCCGGGCCTCGGGCCTATGCAAATCTCTACCCTGAGGAAAGTCTCGATTAAACCAGTGAATTATGTTAGGACAAAGCCAATTAACGATAGTCCCTCTAATGAAAAGAAGTAAGAGTAATAAATTGAATTAAACTAATTTTATATTATACAATTTGAGTTCTTCAAATCGGTTGACATTAGACTTTAACAATCAATTTGTTTAATCAGATCTATTCTTGACAGTGCTTCTTGCAAGAAAGATCGCCTTAAAGTGCATATACAGAATATTTTGAAAAAAAAAAAAAATACTAATGGATCAGTCAAATTTAGCTGCGGAATCCCAGTAGAAAATCTGTAAAAAAAATAAAATACCTTCGAAGGTTTGGCGCCAAAACACGCGATTTGGTGAGCAAAACTTTTTCCTCGCCCAATGCAAGCGATTTTAATGCATTTGAAAATTCCTGGTTAAATGAATGTTTAGATGGGCTATACTTTATGAATTTAAACTTGGATGATTAAATAGTTTTTTTTTCTATAAGCTTATGTAAATACAAGTTAAGTATTGCTGAAGTTATTTAATTTTACACGGTTTCGCCTGCTGGATAAGTGTACTGTAACAGTAACTGTCCGATTAAAAATGTGCTCTCATTATACATTTCGATTTTGAAAAAGTTGTTGTTCCCATGACAAGACTATTCTCTTGATGGCTCCGACACTAACAATATCGAAGTCAAATTGACTGTGCTTCCGAATTAGACATTAATTTTTAGTTTGAAGCATTTTTAATCAATTTAAATTTAGTTCTAACCATAGAATATGATCGTTAATTTTCTTTATATATACATATAAATGTATATGCCAAAACCGTAATTATAAAAGTGTACTTATTTAAGTTAAACTTACTAAAGCTAGTTCTGTATAAACAGTAGAAAACGTTTTCCTAAAAGAGCATTTATCATAAATGCATAGACCTTCTAAGCATCTTTGCTGTGAGCATAAATATGTATTTTTATTTTATTTTTTACTTTGTGTCGCCAACCAGCGATAAATCGCCAGAAACACGAAATTTTCATAATTTGTTACGAATGTTATATCGGGGTTCCACATCAAATTTTTTATAAACGTATATACCCTTAGGAGGCGAAGAATATTCTGTAATTTTTTTTTTTTTTTTAATTTTCTGAGTATGCGCTTATGGAGACCTTCTTTGCTGGTTAACTGATTGCGTTCGAACGCTGGACCTCTCGTTTTGAAACTGGAGACCTTACCTCTACGCTACTAATGCTTGATTACATCGGCGCAATATTGTTCGCAAATTTACATTTCCTTGGTAATTTTTCCCTATACAATCAGTTGTAAAACGGTTTGAAAATAATTTAAATACCTAATCTGTTGGCCGGTTTATACGACAATATATACAGTTCTTGCGACAGTGGTTTATAACATATTCCCCATATGGAAGCTCAATTGGAAGTATTGTTTGAAAGTTATAGTGTTCACTTTCTCTCTCTCGTACACAAAATCATGATTACAATACTTTCCTTACACTATGTGTTCGGAAAGTAATAAAAATGACTTCGTGAATATGTCAGAAATTTTTGAGTTTGAGACAGCCCTGAGCAGGGTTTGACAAACAAATTATTTATTTCTTTTTTTACATATATATGAAATGACTTAAGAAATGAACACAAACGGCTTGTTTTCTCTCTCCCACCCCTTCTCGTGTGCGGCAAGCAGTGATCTTCCTCTTCTCTCGTACTTTTAATGAAAGCACTAAATTTAAAAGACATTTTCTCTCGTTCACAGAAAACGCCATTCTTTCCCTCTTTAGCCAGCTAGGATGTCACGTGATTAAAATGTGTGTGTGTGGGGGGGGGGGGGCAGGTTTCAATACAACAGTAAGAAAATAGTGTCAATCTATAGCCACTTCGGCATGTAAAATTGGATATAATGCTAAAAAAGTTTTAAATCGGATTAATCTATCGCATTCATTTTAACGAATACTAACATATAAGTGATTATAGGCAATTAATTTGAAGTAAATCTATTAAAGTTTACAGAATAATTAATTTGATTAGAATTGAAGAATAATATGCATTTTTTTTTCTTTTAATCTCTCTTCCTCCTCCCTTAAAATGCTTCGCAAATTTTAAAATAATAAAATCATTATTTTAGAATTATTTGACCGACTTCCACAAGAAAATAGGCAAAAAACTTATCTATTTCATCGATACACCCTCATCATATTACAGATTTTCTAGTACTCAACTCTATAGACATTTGAAGCATTCGGCAATCAGCATTTCCCAAACATGCCAGTTAATTCAGCCTCTACAATATTTTTTTCTTTTAGATATATTTCGTAAGAAATACTACCTATTACATTCTCCCCTAAGTTGGAATTTCTGAAAAATTTTTGCACATTTACGCCGATCATGACTCGCAGAATCCAAAAACACCCCCAGTTCAAAACTTTATATATCTATCTATCTATGTCACTTTTTTATGGACACGATAACTCCAATAATTCTGCACAAATGTCTTCCAAATTGATATATAAAATCAAGGGGCATAAAATCTCGGTCAAGTTCGTTAATGGGCAAAATCGAACCAACGGGAGGGAGGGGGGGGGGCTTTTTGTGAAAACAGAAAACCCCTCATAATTTCTTAATTCTGATACGTATCGAATCCGTTTAAAGTTATAATTACTTCTATAGGAAAAGGGCCGAAAATTTATGTATGACAGATTGTTGATATCATTAAAAATGGCCCTAAGAGGAGGGGGGTTTTACAAGAAAAATATTCATAACTTCGTCGATTCCCAAGATATCAAATCCGCTTAAATTTATTATAAGTCTTCTTAATATTATATACAACTTTTATATTGACAAGTTTTTTTTATAGGACCAATTTTTACGGTAAAAAAAAAAAATTAAAAACAAAAAATTCCCTGCTGGCTCCACCTACAGGCAGAGGTATATTTCGAAGTGAGTGGTCTCAACTGCCACACCATGGCAAATAGGTCTCTCTTCTGCAATTCCCAATAAACAGGTTCCCCACGGTCTGCGTCTTTGAAATCTACCTGTGCCTGTAGGCCGAGCCGTCAGGGATTTTTTTTCTTTATTTATTTTGTTTTTTCAGAAATGTATATAATTTTGACACGTTTCATTAGAAACCTTAGTGTATACTACCTTTCTAAATTATGTAACTATTCTCAACTATGTAACTAATAATTTTAAAGTATGCTTGTTATTATTTTATCTCAATTCATAAAAAGCTTTTGTGCTTTATGAAAATCAATGACAAGGGAGGAGTTTTTACTGGCGACTAGACTTTTTTTTTCTGTCTACCAGATTTTATCAAATTTGTAAATCCCTGGCCCTGAGTATCAGGATTGTTGGAAGTCAAAAGCTTTTAGAAGCTGGTTATAATTCTTTTATTCCATTTAACGCTTTATTGCATTTTATTTTTTGGTTGTATTTCGACACTAAGGTATAGTGACTGTTACAAAGCTGTTATTTGTTTTGCATTCCCTTAGAGTGAGTAATCCATTTAATATCTCTTTGTATTGACTGGAGATAGTTTATTTCCTGGCTATTTTGTTTCTTAAGGTCGCGCTGACACTTATTACTTCCGTCATTTTGACAAGATAAAACAAGTAGCTTTTGATTTTTAACGTCTTATTAAGTTGTGGTTACGTTACTTTATCGATGTAGTATATCTTGCATAATATATAGTAATTCTGAACCTCCTCATAATATTCCAATCAACATTTATGCTATGCGTAAAATTGATATGAAAGTTTAGTTTGAAAAGTAAAATAAATTGTATTTTTAATAAATATAAAAGTAAAAATGTTTTTTTTTCTGTTTAATTTTAAAGAAAAAATACATTTTTATAAATACTCAGGGTTTAGGGTTGGGTTGATTATTGACGGCCAATTATCTACACTTGACTCAGGGTTTATCTTTAAAGTCAAGCTTTATTTATTGACTGCAATTCATGTTGTTACATTACGTTAATTTGACGTAGCCCTGATTATGGAAAAATCACCGACTATGGAATTTTTATGCTTTGTTAAAAGTGCGAACTAGTGAATTTATTTTTTAGAAATAATAATTTTTTAACAATTATCAGGTTGAGTTGAATAAAAGCGTGTAAAACTGTAATTTTTTGGAATTTAAACGTCCTGTGTTGAAATTTAAAGTAATGTTTATACACGAAGAAAACTAAAACATATTCTTATGCGGTATACAGAGTGTTCCAAAAATATTGAAAGCGCTTTAATTTTTTACCTGTTGGTGATAAGTAGCAGCGCTGCAGCAACTCTATTAGATGATTGGTGTGAAAAGTTTTGCTGATTTTTCTATTGATAATAGGCGTCGATGTTGTGCTTCGCTTTGCGAAAATGTTCAAAATAAAATTATGCCAATAAAATAAGTCTCCCTTTTTTTTTTTTTTTTTTTTTTTTTTTTTTTTGTTAAAGTGACACTTTTTAAATATTTATTTGCTCCGCTTAGACAAAATTGAGCAATTAGAAAATTAATATTTTTTCTACAGAAAGATCATGACAAAATCTGCATATTGAATGAGTTATGCTTAATCGAAATATGACCATTAAAATTAGAGGTCATATATTAAGTTAGAAAAATATAAACCTGCGAGAAACTGCAAGAAAGAGGAAACACAGACAACTTAAGCAAAAGATAATATATGCTTGCAACAGTGGCGAAAGAACTCCCAAAAAATACTTAGAGGCATAATTTAAAAAGCTCAGTTGTGTATTTATACAATGCTGATATAATTGAAGATACAAGTTCAATAAAGTGTTTTGTGGCAAAATTTAAATTTCTTGATAAAGCTAATCTAGCGAAAGCTTTTTGCTGTAATTATTTTTATTTTCTTCGTGGTAGCATATATGAACAGGTGATACTAAACTTTCTCAGAAAACATTATCATCATCAGACTAGTAGGTTGTGGAAATCACAAAATTTTCTTCTATATAAATCAAATTGAGCGGTTTAAATAGTACAAGAAATGACACTGATTTAGCAAATAAGTTTTTTACACAATGTATTCCCTTATTCAGGATGCTAAACGAGAAATTTCGTTGAATTCTGTGCATTTAAACGGATAATATAAGCATCGCATATTTCGAACAAATCATTGAATTTAGGGATCCCCTCTTAGATGACCGCAATCAAAAGTTGAATGTCAATCTATTCTTATCATGATAATTCTAAATTGTTGTTACATTGAATTCTGCGACATAAAATGGAGATATCAGCATCAATTAACTTGAATAAATTATCGATTGGCGGTAGCCCCCTCTTGCGAGATTTTGCCAAAAAACTAATCAGCGCCAGTTCATATAACGAAAGGATAGAACTTTATATGAAATTTCATCCTATTCCACGCAGTGGTTCGGGAGTTAGAGCGCCCACAAAATTGCATACAGAAACACACTCACGAACAGATATTTTCTAAACACGGTCAAATCGTATTCAGAACCTTCTATCTAAAGCGTATAAATCCGTCGAAGTTTTCCACAAATCCAATACAGTTAATTTTTGTATAGATAGAAGAAAGTAAAAATGTTACATAAATAATTAAAAATAAATATTAAAAAAAATAATATCTCACATCTTCAAAAATACCTACAATCGTAATATTTTAGCTTTCCCATGTGATAGATTATTTCATTCCACCATCATTCATAAAATAAAACAATTTTTCTTCCACTTGTGTCTTTAGTTGTTTGTTGTGACAAGTAAGTTTTTCCTCCGTTTGTATATCTTTGCAAGAAAAGTAGTTTTACAGTCAAATGAGAGGAAGAAGCCCATTTTTGATGGTTGTACGGACTCAGACTTGCTATTTTTTTAGGTAGATTTCGTAAGAAATACTACCTATTACATTCTTCCCTAAGTTGGAATTTTTGAAAAAATTTTGCAGATTTACGCCGATCATGACTCCCAGAACCCAAAACCACCCCCAGTTCAAAACTTTATCTATCTATCTATGTATGTCACTTTTTTATGGACACGATAACTCCCGTAATTCTGCACAAATCTCTTCCAAAATGATACATAAAATCAAGGGGCATAAAATCTCGGTCAAGTTCGTTAGTGGGCAAAATCGAACCAAGGGGGCGGAAATGGGGGGGGGGGGCTTTTTGTGAAAACAGAAAAAAACTCATAATTTCTTAATTATGATACGTACCGAATCCTATTAAAGTTATTATTACTTCTAGGAAACGGGTCAAAAATTTATGTATGACAGATTTTTGATATTATTAAAAATGGCCCCAACGGGGGGGGGAAAGGGGGGTTTTAGAAGAAAAAAATTCATAACTTCGTCAATTCAGAAGATATCAAATCCGCTTAAATTTATTATAAATCCTCTTAATAATATCTAAAACTTTTACACTGACAAGTTTTTTATAGAACCAACCCTTATAGCAAAAAAAAGAAAAACAAAAACAATCCCTGGCGGCTCCGCCCCGAAACAAGTTAGGTTTCGAAGTAAGCGTTTCAAAATTGTCGCATCATGGCAAAAAGGACTTTTCTTCCGCAATTCCCAACAAACAGGCACCCCACGGTCTGCGTCTTCGAAATCTACCTGTGCCTGTAGGCCGAGCCGTTAGGGATTTTTTATAGTATCGGGCCGGTCCGGTCCGGACCTGATCTTATTCTTTTCAGGAGGTATTTTTAACACTTTCCAACATATCTGAAAGGTGTTTTTGAATTCAGTTTGTCTGTCTGTCCGCCTGGCTTTTCTCCAACTCTTGTAAATATACTCGGATTGCCATATAACTTTTGTATGTTATTGAGGTTTATCATAGAATGAATGTTCGGTATTTTTTTTTCCTTCGTGGTAGCATCTGTGAACAAGGTGGTACTAAATTCTCTCAGTAAAACATTATATTCATTAACCCATTTATGCCTAGCGTCGATGCTTTAGTAAATATAAAATGGGTTTAAAAAGTAGTGTAAAATGAGAAAAAGTGCATTTCACACTACTTTTTTTCTTTTTCTTTTCTTTTCTTTTCTTTTTTTTTTTTTTAATAGAAATTTGGTGTCTTATTTTATCGAGTATGCCTAGCGTCGATGCTTTAGTAAAATGGGAAAAAGTGCATTTCACACCACTTTTTTTTTAAATAGAAATTTGGTGTCTCATTTTATCGAGGACTCCTTGATAAAATAAGATGCCAAATTTCTATTAAAAAAAAAAAAAAGTTATGTGAAATGCAATTTTTCCCATTTTACTAAAGCATCGACGCTAGGCATAAATGGATTAAAAAATTTATTTTAAAATTAAATATTAAAAAATAACATCTTACAGCTTCAAAAATACTTAGAATCTTAGTACTTTAGCTTTCTCGTATGATAGATTATCTCATAACACCTTAATCCAGAAAATAAAACAACTTTAGAGTAAAATATAACTTGACATTTCCTTCCACTTGTGTCTTTAATTGTTTATCGTGACAGGTAAGTTTTTCTTCCGATTGTAGATCTTTGCAGGAAAAGTAGTTTTACAGTCAAATAAGAGGAAGAAGCCCACATTTGAGGGTTGTTACGGACTCGGACTCGCTATTTTTCTTTAGTGTAGTGCCGGACCGAGCCTGAACTTATTCTTCTTTGGCCGTTTCGGGACATATTCTTAACACTTTCCAGCATAGTTGAAAAATGAAATAGGTTTGTCTGTCCATACTCTAATTCTCGTAAATATACTCGGATTGTAATGTAATTTTTATATGTTACTGTTGTTACTATAGAATTTTCGGTACTGAAAATGAAGTTTTGAACATTTGTAGTTCGATTATAGGGGGGGGGGGGGGTCACACACACAAAATAATAATAAAATAAAATAAAATCCGTTACTTTATAGTATATGGTGGAAAATCGTTTCTGATGCATTTTAATGATGTTACAATGCTCCAAACATAAATTGTGCGCATTGCTTCAAAACATAACTGTATTTTTTTTTTTAACAAAAATTATGTATACAATATTCGTTTAAAAGAATTTTAACTGTAAGATAATGCTAGCTAGGAATTATTAGCATATTGCATTGAAAGTGAGTTAAAATAAATAAATAAATAATTATTCTTATTAAAGGTTGATCACTTATTTAATATTATGCGTGATAGTATAAAAAATGTACATTGTAGAATTCAATAATATCCCTTAAAAAAAAAAAAAAAAAAAAAAAAAAAAAAAAAAAAAGTCTATGCAAACCAAATGTAATTTACTGAATTCTACAATACTAAAGGTAGTGTGATTCGCTGCTAATACCAAATAGTCTTATAGTTTGCGGAAAAATTTCCCTTTTTTATGGCACATGCTTACAACATGTTCTATATATTTATTTTATTTATTTTTTCGAAAAATTACTTTTTCTAATTTTACGGTTTTCATTTCTAATTGTTCAGTTTTTACGTTGTCTCTATATTCAATTTTGGCTGCGTGAGGGAAGGGATTTTATTTCAAGTTGGAAGTAATTTCTTGAAGCCATATTTCTACTGATAAGAAATTAATGCCATTATGATGTTTCTTTTTTCGAAAATAGTTGCGGCAGACTTTCGCGTTTCCAGAAAACTTGCCTCTTTTGAGGGTTAGCTGTTTGTGTTGCATTAGCAGTTGATCCAGCTTTTTCCATCTCATAATGAATTCAGAAACCTTTTAAAAATGCTGATTAATAAATAATGTATGAATATGAATGCATATTCAAGTACTATATCTTTTTTTTTCTCCGAAGTTCTGCGAATAATTTAATCGTATTAGTCTTTGAAATTGATTTGTAGAACAAATATGAGTTTTAGCTTCATGCATTTCCATTCTTTTTTAAGAAAAGAAAATAATGTATCTGACAAAGAAGCCATTATATTGCTTTTGCAATATTTCTTCCTTTAAACGGTGCGGCAGAAGTAATTCCGTTTCTAATGATACATGTCTTCAAGCATTCAACATTTACAATTTTTTTAAGGTCTTTCTTCGTGACCCACAGAAAGTTTTGCTCTAATTTCTTTTCTTCTTCAACTAAAAGATGCATGATTTTTCTTAATCTGTACCAGTGCGTGAAAATGTCGATTTTGCAAAGAAACAATTACTAAATAAAAAGTCGATTGTAAAAAGAATTCGTAATTCGTGCGTGAGCATGCGTGCGCTTTTTGGTTTGATGGAATTAAATGTTTCACCGTTTTTGTTACCCTGCTTTTGATGGTATTTTGAATATTGAGTTGTTCGAGTAGTTTCTTCTAAAACTAAAATCAATTTTACGTAACCTGTGTTTTGAAAACTCATATGAAATTCAGAATTCAAAATTAACTTTGTCATGAATTGTTTTGTCAAATAACAGAAATAATTATAATCACTCAGCGTCAGTGGCGTAAGCAAAGTGGTCAGAAGGATCTGAAACCTCCCAAATGAAGAACTGGTTTACTTAATCATGGATACAAAACTAGTAACAACTGCTAAGTCGAAATCTCAAGAGACCAAGTGAAAAAATTTAGACAGGTTTCCGCCTAAGAAGTTATAATTTCAACGTATTCTTTTCCCTCGGAATATAATTTTTTTTCATTTTAAGACAGGATTCCGTTATAGACAGGATCGTTATTGACCGTGCAAGACAGGTATCTTCTGAAACTGTTGAAACTTATAATATACTTTTGAAGAACAAGAGTATAGATGTATTACAGTAAAACCTGCGGATACGGAACCTGCCTATAACGAAATCCTGTTTTAAATAGAAAAAAAAATCAAGGTTAGACGAAAATAAAAGCACACTTTTATACCTGCTAACATGGAAATTTTTGTCTAAAATGGAACTTATTTTCCAATCCCTTGCAATTCCTTCCTGGTATGTTTCACTGTATTGCAATAAAGCCCGCGATAACAGAATCTTCTCTTAAGAACTATATACCTCTACGACTCATAGTTTTCGAGAAAAATGCGAGAAAGAAAAGCATGACATCATATCCTGCGCAAGAAAAAGAAAACTTTATTGCAAACATGAACATCGGTATCTGCATATGTTTGCAGACGAGGATGTGCAAAATATACACAGCTAATATCGAGGCATGCATGCACGTGCGTGGAATGACTGACTGTACACGTTGCAGCAACGTTAATACCCACAAAAGTACGTGCAGCATGAACACGAGCAACTAAGCCACATTCTGTAGTAACTGTGTCTCGATAGAGCAATTCCTTACAGCGGCCCCATAGGAAGAAATCCAAAGGTGTCAGATCTGGCGACCGTGGCGTTACTCCTGTTTCCAATAAAGTTTTTTTTTCTTGAACCGGATATGACGTCATACTTTTCTTTCGCACTTTTCTCGGAAACTATGGGTCATAGAGATATAGTTCTTTGGCATTTTTTGTGTACTCCAAGCGAGGAATCTGGCTGTGCAGAATTTGGGCGGTCTTGATGGGATACCTTGTATATTCGTAAGAAATCGACAGCGTTATCAAGTTAAGAAATTACAAACTTCATGAATATCCCTTAGAAAATCATACATCAGTATCTATGTACAACTTACAATTTCGCTCTTCCAGCCATAGGCGAAAATTGGGCAGCACATAAGATTATTATTGTATATACTAAATTCAATATAAATCTTAGTCGACGGAACGGAGACCAACCACTTACCTCTCGGACTCTCTCGGGGGTCTTCCTTCCCCCGTTGCTTCCTGGGTCCGGTCTTCTGGCCGTGGTCCAGTGGGTGGTGGAAATCTTTCTTCTCGTAAACTTTTGCTCCTATATCTAAACGGTTGACTGTCCACGAGTGGGCGATTTCTGATTTCTATATCAAAAGACATGTACGCTAAAAAAATAAAAATAATTTAAAAAATTGTTCATTTAAGAAACATTACTTGAAAAATCAAACTATCTTACATTAATATTCAAATTTAGTTCACGTTTTCGAAAGTTTCATATTTTGCTATTAGAATTTTCTCTAATCTGTCAGAAGTATGATGCCTGTGAAAAATTCAGATACAACGCCATAAATGTAAGCCTACTAAAACTCTGCAAAATAGTAAACAATTTCTGTCACAGCAATTACAAGGTTTATTGTTGAGAAGACTGTTTTACGCCCAAATTATCGCTGTTATGTACCCTAGTATAGAGGTTTGCACAATCCAAAATTTTCAGACCCGGGCCCGTTTATATTTTCGAAGTTTACGGCCGTAAACTTCGAATAATACGGCCGTAATTTAAAGATATATGCAATAATAATTATATGCACTACCCAATTTCGCCTATGACTGGAAAGGCGAAATTGTAAGTTGCACTTAGATCTTGATGTAAGATATTCTAAGCGGTATTCATGAAGTTTTTAACGTCGGTAAAAAACGGCAAAAGTTAATTAAATCAGGCTCAATTTCTACAAAAAAATCTGATTATTTTTACCATATTACAATTAAGATTTTTTTTTTCAAGAATACTGCATACATATTTATGCAAAAAGTTTACAGTATATTTTAGATTATGCGTCCGCAAGCGATAGAATGCAGAGTATCAACATTAATGATCATTCAAATAAAGACTCGTGAAAAAAAAAAAAAAGTATAGTTCAGAATTAAGAGGCAGATTTTATAAGAATGAGGCAGAAATGGGGGTGTCATTATACACACCGTTTTTGATTTTGCTGAAATTTTTATCGTGGTTTCTTCTAATGATTTTAGAAGAGACCTATATATTTTTTTTCCATAATTTTTTTTTTTGTGACTCACAAAAATTCCTAAAGCGGGTCGCGACCCAGTATTTTTCTCGAATCGACATCTTTCTGCATTCTATTATCTCAGTGCATTGAGCATCAGCCAAAGTAATTCTTGTGTTTACGACATGACATTTAGTAGCTAAATTGAATTATTTTGTAAATTTCATGGCTGACCTTCAGTGCAACCTGGCAGGGTTCACCAAACTTTGTCGCGGAAAGTGAAAAAGCGCCCTATCTGAGACCTCATGGACCCATGCACTGAGGGTCAGCCACAGTTTTGAGGTTTAACTTGTGTAGTACTACTCAGTATTAACTTAATTAGCTCATTTGTTGCATGGCTTACCCTCAGTACTGCTGAAAAATAGCTACTTTTGTATCTAACGAAACCAAAAAAAGTCCTTTTGGTGACCCTATATTTCAGTGCACTGAGGGTCAATGTGGAACTTGATAATTGTATTTTATAGTATGAGACCTGTCTTTTAACAGACAATTGACAGAACTTTGGCTAATGGCCATGCGAACACATAAGGCTTACTTCAAGACATTGTGGAAATGGAAAATATGGTAACAAAGCATACAATTAGCTGTATAGTAAGGTTTGAAGTAGGAAATAAAAAATACTTGCAAGTTTCCAAATAGCTAAAATAAGATAGAAAGCTATAAAATAGCATTTTTTATTTTTTAAATCCACTCTTTAAAAAAGTTGTGACACTCCAAAATTTCATCTTCTCTGAAAACAAATGACAGTCTGTGAGTGGTTCCAGGTATTTCAAGATGTCGCTTTGATGAACACAATCTTGGTTGTTTGCTGTTTTAGGCCATTAGAAATTGTTTTTTCCTTTGCTTCCACTGGGCTCCATATAATTCACATGGATGTGATCATCTTTTATTTCAACATCATCACCTAAATCAAAACATTTTTTTTTAATTCAAAGCATATCTTGAAATCAAAATAGGCCTATTTTCAAAATAACCTACTTACCAATGTACCATTCTCTGCTGTCTTTGTGTACAGCTGCGCTGCCACATAACTGCCAATTTGTACTCGAATTCTCTGTTCATTTATTCTTTGCTGAGTAAATACAGAACCACGACAACCATTACCACCATAGCAACCAGCTTTATCCAATTTTTAATACAGTGTGACCATGCTGCGATGATCTGAATGAAATTTTGCGAGAACATGTGCAGCAATGTTCAATGTGTCTTAATCACACCTGAAAAGACATGTAAAGTAAACTTCTTTCTTGAGTGTCTTGCAGTTTTCTTCCTTGTGTGAAAAAAACATCAATGTGGAGTGGAGTGACATACCCCGTTTCCCAAAATAATCATTTTGTGTTTCTCGATATTTTGTTGGTATTACTTTTTGTGCCCAATCTTTCAGCCAGAATCTCATGGCGTTGTTTATTTATGTGGTTGTCTTAGATGTATTCTGCTGCACACCACGTAACATGTGCCTCATCTAGTTCATCACATAATTCTATCCAAGATTGGCATCATAAATCATCTTATTTTTTCTTAGCAGTATCTTCAACAGAAAACATAATTTTTGAAGTTGAATCAAGTAGTTGAAATACATTACAGCATTCATCACAAATTTCACTATGCTCATGTTCACACAGACTTGAAGCAGTTATCATAGGCATAGGAAAAAGCAAATACTGTGCAATGTGAAGTGCATTGGTTATTCTCTGAACAGTGGAGAGCATATCAGAGTTTCAAATAGCGCTGACCTTTCTGAAGCGTAGCATTCAGTTTTTTTTATCAAATCAGCAGCACATTCATTTATAATTGTTTGCAGCATTTGGAATCCATTTAAGCCTTCCACAGTAGTGTTGTCCATTCCTGGAAGACTGTGTCGTTGACTATGCTTCAAAACTTTGAGGATATGTAAAAGGAAACTTGTTGATAAAGGTGTATAATTAACTTCAGAACAGAATTAATGGTATTGTAAAATAGTGTGGGTTTTCAATGCAGTAAGGATGGCCCGAGGTACAATCTGCTTCTCTCCGGTTTCATACACTAATGTACTTGCACCATATGCTACATCTTGAATTGCGCCTGATTCAAATAGATAGTGAAGAAAATGTTCACACTTATGGATGTCCAGTTTCCTCCTGGTTGTTTTTTCGGGGACTTTCGGGGGCCATATGTAGATCTCCATTTCTGTGCTTTGTCAACTTCATACTTGGTATATTCGAAAAAATGCATAGTATCACGTTTGGAGATAAAACACTCAAGATTAAATTTTTTGTTTTGCTATTTACTGCACTTTTACAGGCTCGTACAATATGCTGAAGCGATTCTAGTACATCGCTTTCGGACTCTGAGGATGGAGATGAAGATGACACTTTATCCAATTCTTTCTCTTGCTCTGGTGCAAAGTTTTCACAAAAATTCTTTTTCAAGTTACTTTTGGCTTCTTTGTATTTACGTTTAGCATAATAGATACTTGATTTTGAAAGTTCTGGGACTGGATTCGTAATTTGGAATTTTAGAGGACTCATGTTAGAAGCTGCAGTTTCAGTAAAGGTGTGCATTTGTTGTTTACATTGATCTCTCTCTGCCTCATTTTTATATAAAGTACCAGCTGGAGGCTGATAATTTGGATCAGCTGTTTCTTCTGAATGGTTCTTATCTGCTATTGCTGTTCCATGATTCATATCATCAATTATTCTGTGCTTGCTAAATATCATGCCATCCATTGGAAAAGATGGAAATAAACTCCAATGTAAATATACCCTCCATGATGCCATGCGAAAAGTTTATTTTTTCTTTGCAGGATACACTGTATGATCAGGGTGTGCAACACCTTGATGGCTGCCAAAATGTACCATACTTCAATCTGTGGAATGCACATATCACACCTTCAACAGTAGAAATGTTTTATTGACTTCTATTACTAATAAGCTGAACTTCAGAAACATTTTGTTTTGGGTAAAATCCAACTTTTCCCATTACGGTAAAAACGTAAAATAGTATTTGTAACAATCTTTTTTTTTTAAGGTGTTCAATAAAAAAGTTTTACCAAAATGACGAACATTGTTTTTGACTCTTTTTCAGTTTGGTGGTGTATATCATTGCATAGAAAATTATTTCTCTGAATATGATTGCTAAGAATTACAATGTTATTTTTTTATTGCTTATGCTTCAAGTAAAATTATGACATTGTAAAAAAGGGATATGGTTGCCTACTGACTAGTCACACATAAAATATAAAAAACATGACATATAGTGAATAGTTTATAGGCCTAATATATAGCCAATTTGTATGCTTTGTTAACATATTTTCCTGGTTGTTGTCCACAATGTTTTGAAGTAAGCCTTATGTGCTGACATGGCCATTAGCCAAAGTTCTGTCAATTGTCTGTTAAAAGATAGGTCTTATACTATGAAATACAATTATCAAGTTCCACATTGACCCTCAGTGCACTGAAATACAGAGTCACAAAAAATACTTTTTTTGGTTTCGTTAGATACAAAAGTAGCTATTTTTCAGCAGCACTGAGGGTGAACCATGCAACAAATGAGCTAATTAAGTTAATACTGAGTAGTACTACACAAGTTAAACCCCAAAACTATGGCTGACCCTCAGTGCATGGGTCCATGAGGTCTCAGATATGGCGCTTTTTCACTTTCCGCAACAAAGTTTGGCGAACCCTGCCAGGTTGCACTGAAGGTCACCCATGAAATTTATAAAATAATTCAATTTAGCTACTAAATGTCATGTTGTAAACACAAGAATTACTTTGGCTGATGCTCAATGCACTGAGATAATAGAATGAGGAAAGATGTCGATTCGAGAAAAATAGGGAGTCACAACCCACTTTAGGAATTTTTGTGGGTCACAAGAAATTTTTTATGAAAAAAAAAATATATAGGTGACTTTTAAAATCATTAGAAGAAACCACCATAAAAATTTCGGCAAAATCAAAAATGGTGTGTATAATGACCTGCCTGACTCTTATAAAATCTGCCTCTTAAAAAAAAACAAAGAGGGTTAAAAACATAACTTTTAAAGCTGTATAATATAACAAAAGAAGGTTTTTGAAATTGTCTGTAATTTATCAAAGTGTATTTACAAAGATTCCGATAACAAAAGTTCATTATCACTATTATTTTTACAAAAAAAAAAAAAAAAAATGTCTGCACGACACGTTTTGGGATCCTGGGAATAATTAACCCCAGATCCGGCCCGGTCCGAGTATGTAGAAAAAAGTATAAGACTGGGCCTGACCCAGCACCAGGCTGCTGAAAACAATTAACCTCGGCGTCAGATGTAACTATCTGATGCAGATCTAGACACCGGACATGTTAAATTTCTGTATTGATGTTGTCAGACTAGCTTCGGCCATGTGTCAAACTATGTGCGGCATATTTATTATAACTTATTTCCTGTCCACTCAGGTCCATTGAAAATTGTTCACATTTTGTCATCTTATTCCGATCCTTTTCAATTTGATATATCGGACCGGTCGGCCCTCTCAATTTTTTTATCGGCCCATTGGAGTCCGTTTATTTTTTTACTGTCCCGGCCCGTTAAAAAATTTCTTTTTATTTTGACGACCCGGCCCGTTTGAAAGTTTGTTTTCACTTTCCCGGTCCCGTCCCATTCAGACCTCTACCCTAGCAGTTCTTGAGATATCATAGGCACCTGATTTTATTTCCCGATTTTTATCTACCAGAATGTTCAAAAGCTGTCTTTAGAAACTAAGAGAGGGATAGTACTTATCAAATCGAATAATTTTTGTATAGAAAACCATCGTCGCAAATCACTTATTTCGTAAAAAAAAATACAGGATGTCCCACTTCTGGAACCCGAATTTTCGTGGTAACTTTAACAATAATAAAAATATTGTAACAATATTTAACGCGAATAACTTTTTTTTTTTGTTTTGTATGAAAAGTGGTGACATTCCGAGAAATGTTGTAAATGGTCTCCATTCGCGCCCATACAGCACTGAAATAGCCATTCCATAATTCAGAATGTAGCTGATTGTGATTGTACAGTGACTGAATTGCAGTGAACATTCAGCACTTCACATTTCACGCAAAACAAAGTTAGTCTGTTGAAATTTTCGCTAATATGTCTTTAATATTGTTAATGCTCACATTAACTGAAATTGACTGAACGAAAATTCAGGTTGAGCTTGGAGCGACATACTTTGTATTTTTCACAAGTAAGTGGTTTGCGACCCTGATTCCTTATTCAAAAATTATTGTCTTGATGAGTATTATCATTTCTCTTATTCAGCAAAGACATTTTACGAACACCTGTGTCGTTTTACAAATTGAGCTTAAGGCTGGTTTATTGAGATTTCAGACTCTTCTCACTAACGTTAAACCTATAAAAATGGTATGCATTCGTATTTTTCACGAAATTAATATTTTCGACTCTTTTTACTGCGTACTGTTCTTAAAGGATGCCACTCAGTTTCGCTAAGATTTTAACACATAAAATTATAAATTATGTATATATTTTATAATTTTTTTTACAGCTAAAAATAAAGAAGATACATCCTTTTAGAAGATTACACAGTAAAAAGAAAGTTAAAAATATTAATTTCCTGACGAGATATTTTAAAAATACGGATGCAATCCACTCCCATAGGTTTAACATTAGCGAAGGGAATTTGAGATCACAGCCTTAAACTTACCTAAAATAACAAAACACCAAAATACGAAATGAATTAGTTGTTTTGATGGGGATCATTAGTGTCTTAAAGGAATTGAAATTGATAGTTTTAGAAATCACAAGCTCCGGTTCGACTGTAAAATAAGATGCAGTGCAATCTGAATTTGAATATGATCGAAGACCTCCGGCATGCTAAACTAAAAATAGCGTACTGATTCTATCACCAAACTTTCATTTTCATGAATAATACCTCTGTTCTTCCTCAGAGTGAGAAACACGTTTCATAAAAATCATTAAAATGCCAAAAATTCAAATTTTCTTGTTTTCATTTCATGGTCTACAGAAAAGAATGATAATATCCCCCGACTATTTGTGCATTCCCGTCCCTCAATATGGTCTGCGGAATCAATTTTAAACATAATCGCCTAATTAAACATAATCGAAGACAGGAAGAGAAAGCCTTAGTGCTTCATTGTCTGAACAAATTGACGCTTAATTTTCTCTAATCCTTCAGAAGTATGAGGAAGTGGCTGGTGAGTTGTGCCTCGTGTTATAACGGGTTCATCATTACCCATGATGTATTTCACGGATTACACCTTTGAAAATGCTTGGAGGGAGGTGTTCGTACGTGAAAATAAAATGGAGCAAAGATTATTTTGTTTTATTCTCAAATCATATCCCTTGTATCAAAAGGAATGCACGCTAAAAATATAAATATAATAATAAACAAACGTTCATTTAAGAAACATTACTTGGAAAATCAAACTATCTTGCATAAATATTAAAATTCAGTGCACCTTTTCGAAAAATTCCTGCCATTATGTTTTATGGTCGTGCAGGTTTTCCATCGTATCTTTTAACACTTCCTAATATAGTTGTACACTGTTAAAAATTTGCAACAAACTGTCCAGTCATTTGACCGTTTTTGTGGAAAACGGTTACATAGCCGTAATCTGGAGGCACGGCAGTGCCGCCGCCAAGTCGAGAGAGGACAGCCGTAAGCATACTTTTCTGGAAGCAACTCAGGGCACTTTTGACTCCCCCCCCCCCCCCCATATCTCCGCGCTGGAGTATCCCAAAAATCTGGAACTTCGTTTTTCTAGAGTATTCGGCACACAGGACCAAAATTTAAAATTACAACTTTCTGTCTTTTCTAGTTCAGACGATATATGAACTCAAACATTCGATTTTTTGTCACTCGCTCACTCACTCGTTCACGCGTCATCAAAAAGATTAGGTAGATCCCGTAGCCCTAGAAACTTGACATTTGGAAAAAAGGTAGTGTTTAGGATACAAAGAAAGGAAAAATTATAAAATCCGGAAAATTCGAAATAAAAACATTCGAAAATTCAACAAATTCCATCAAAATTGAAAATTGAAAATAATACGATCTTGTAGTCTTGGAAACTTAAGATTCGGTGTGAAGGTAGTGTTTAGTATCCAGCAAAAGAAAACATCAAAAACACCAAAAAAATCGAAAGCAAAATTGAAAATATCGAAAAATCGAAAAATTTCAAATAATCCGATTTTGTTGCGCTAGAAACTTGGAATTCGGAATAAAGGTAGTATTTAGGATGCAAAATAAGGAAAAATTAAAAATTCTGGAAAATTCGAAAAAAAAATTCAAAAATTCGAAAAATTCGAAAAAAATTGAAAAAATTAAAATAATTTGATTTTTTAGCCTTAGAAACTTAAAATTCGCAGTAAAGATAGTGTTTAGAATTCAGAATAAGTTAAAATAAAAAACGCAATAAAATTCGAAAATAAAATCAAAAAATCGAAAAAATCGGAAAAATCGAAAAATAAGGAAATTTTGAAAATAATTCGATTTCATAGCGCTAGAAACTTGAAATTTGGAATAAAGGTAATATTTAAGATACTAAATAAGGAAACATTAAAAAATATGGATAACTCAAAAAATACCCATAAATTAGTGCAGACGATATGTGAACTCCAAAGTTTCGATTTTTTGTCACTCACACACTCACTCACTCTCGCGTCATCAAAAAGATTGGGTAGATCCCGCAGCCACAGAAACTTAAAATTTGGAATAAAGCTAGTGTTTCGGATACAAAGAAAGGAAAAATTATAAAATCCGGAAAATTAAAAAAAAAAAAAAAAAAAACATTCGAAAATTAAAAAAAAATAATCGAACAAAATTGAAAATTGAAAATAACACGATCTTGTAGTCTTAAAAACTTAAAATTTGGTGTGAAGGTAGTGTTTAGTATCCAGCAAAAGAAAACATCAAAAACACCAAAAAACTCGAAAGCAAAATTGAAAATATCGAAAAATCGAAAAAAATCGAAACATTTCAAATAATCCAATTTTGTTGCGCTAGAAACTTGGAATTCGAAATAAAGGTAGTATTTAGGATGCAAAATAAGACAAAATTAAAAAAATCCAGAAAATTCGAAAAAAAAAATCAAAAATTCGAAGAAAATTGAAAAAAATTTAAATAATTTGATCTTTTGGCCTTAGAAACTTAAAATTCGCGGTAAAGATAGTGTTTAGGATTCAGAATAAGTTAAAATAAAAACGCAATAAAATTCGAAAAAAAAAAAAATATATATAGAAAGAAATAGAAAAATAAGGAAATTTTGAAAATAATTCGATTTCATAGCGCTAGAAACTTGAAATTTGGAATAAAGGTAATATTTAAGATACTAAATAAGGAAACATTAAAAAATATGGATAATTAAAAAAAATCGAAAATTAAAAAAAAAAAAAAAAGAAAGAAAGAAAGAAAGAAAAAGAGAGAAATTGAAAATTTCTTAGAAAGTCTTAGAAACTGAAAATTTGGTGTAAAGGTAGTGTTTAGGATTCAGAAAAAGAAAAAATTAAAAACACAACAAAAATTGAAAATAAAATAAAAAAATCGAAAAAAAAAACGAAAATTTGAAAATAATTCGATTTTGTAAAGCTAGAAGCTTAAAATTTGGAATAAAGGTAGTATTTAGGATACAAATAAATAAATAAATAAATAATCTGTAAAATTCGAAAAAAAAAATCGAAAAATTGAAAAAAAAATCGATTTTGTACCTTTAGAACTTAAAATTCGACGTAAACTTATTGTTTAGGATACAGAAAAAAGAAAAATTAAAACACAATAAATTCGAAAATAGAATAAAAAACTCGAAAAAGATCGAAAATTTCAAAATAATTCGATTTCGTAGCGCTAGAAACTTGAAATTTGTAATAAAGGATACAAAATAAGAAACAATTAAAAAAATCCAGAAAATTATAAAAAAAAATCGAAAATTGAAAATAATTTTATCTTGTAGTCCTAGAAACTTAAAACTTGGTGTAAAGGTAGTATTTACTATTCAATAAAAGGAACAATTAAAATATTCGTTAAATTCGAAAATAAAATCGAAAAATCGATATATCTTTAAGAAATCGAAAATTCGAAAACAATTTGATTTTGTACTGCTAGAAACATTAGTTTTAAGATAATTGTCCTATTAGCTAGTACAACGCCCCTAATTGTTTTATGTTATTTCCCCCGGATTATGGTTTTCTTTTCTTTCGTTTGCGAATTTCGTTATAGAAAAGTTCCGCTATAGACTGGCTACGATATAGGCGATTTCTTTATAGACAGATTTGTTTTCTTTCACAGGTTGTACTCTATTTACTTCACATATGAAATATGGATTGTTAAATGATGTTAGCCCCACAAAAATTGTCACAGCTCCCCCTACCCTCCCGACATTACTGGCTGGTTATGGCTTGATAGTCCTTTCTAAATAAAATCATGGTGACTCTAAGATTCACTTGATTTATCTCTAAATTGAACCTAAATGATCCTAAGAAGACGGATCAAATAATTACTATATTGACATGATAATCAGGTAACTTAGAATTAAAATCGAAAAATCAATAAAGTTATAAAAAGTCGAAAATTTGAAAATAATTCGATTTTGTAGTCCTAGAAGCTTGACATTTGGCAGAAAGGCAGGATTTAGTACACAAAGTAAGGAAAAATTAAAAAATCGGTAAATAATAAAAAAAAGACTAAAAAAAAAACGAATAAAAAAACATCGGAAAAAGGAATATAGTTTGATTTATTGGAAATTTCCGGAAATTTTAATTTTGGCTATCTTTTTATACTAAAAAATTCTTTTATGTTAAATATCAAGTATCTAGGGTTGCGAGTAATATCTCAGATGATAGCACCTATCCTGGAAACAACTGAGAGTACTTTTGACACTCCGCCTCCCATAACTTAGTGCTTACCTACACTGTAAAAAATGACAAATGTTTCTTAATCTACGAAAATATAATATAATCACGAATAAATTTGTAATATAAACTCATCCTTGTTAACCATGATTCTGAAAAGTGTTTCTTTATATTTAGAAACCTCAGACATCAATGGCATTTCGAGATTTAAAGAATCATTTATAAAAACGAAATTTCTCTTGCTGCCCGTAATTTTCCGAAACTTTTACGAGTAGCTTTTAAAGTGTATTAATAAGTTTTCTAAGCCCGGAATATAGTTTATTCGATGCTATTAATTCTCAAGTAAACATTTTCATGTTCAACAAATATGTTTAACAGACAAACATGCAAAATTAACAGCGTTAACATTAACATTAAAATTAATATTATTTCTTTACTCCTTCATCTATAAATTAACTTATGCAGCTGAAAACGTTTACTTGAGAATTGATGACATTCTTAAAACAGGTATTCCAGGCTGAGGAAACTGATTAATACATTATAAAAACTATTCGGAAACGTTTCTGAAAAATACGGGCAGCAAAAAATACTTTGCTTTTATAAATAATTCTTTAAATTTTGGAAATGTATTGGTTTCTGTGGATTCAAAAGATAAAGGAAGACGCATTTCGTAATTTCGGATAACTCAGAAGATTATATTTATATTTTCGTTCGTGGTTATAGTATATTTTCATAAAATAAGAAACCTTGGTCATTTTTTACAGTGTAGGAACCTGAAATCTCTTTTTATCTACAGTACTTTGCAAACGAAACTAAAACTTCAAATTTTTGATACCTGTAAATAATAGGGACAGAGTGTGGGCTTAGCAAAAATCAGTGGATGATCTCCAAAAAGAACCCAAAATCAAGAAAAGGAAGATTACTTACAAAAAGAAGTGAAATCTCATCAAAAAGTCACCTGTAAAAAATGCAGCCAAGTCTCGTAACTCATTTACCGTAAAAAGTACTGAGATCGTATAAAGCCAAGTTTAACTATCTTATTACCCTGAAATTTTCATTCACAAATCACTCCTAGTCTCTACATCTTTAGTTAATTATTATTTTGTGACTTGGCAATTACGCAGCACAAGGAAGTTATTACACCTTACTATGTTATGGGATGGGATGGGATAATTTAATTAAGGCAAATTATATACGCACAGGGAAGTTATTACACTTTAATATGTTATAGTATTATTTGATTAAGACTAACTATATACATCACATTCTCGTGCTACGTAATTGCCAAGTCACAAAATAATAATTAACTAAAGATGTAGAGAGTAGGAGTGATTTGTGAATGAAAATTTCAGAGTTAATAAGATAGTTAAACTTGGCTTTATACGATCTCAGTACTTTTTACGGTAAATGAGTTACGAGACTTGGCTGCATTTTTTACAGGTGACTTTTTGATGAGATTTAACTCTTTTCTGACCATAATATGGGCAATAATATGTTCATAATAGAGTTAAATTACGGTTATGTAACCGTTTTTTATAAAAACGGTCCAATGACTGGACAGTTTGCTGCAAATTTTTAACAGTGTAGTGAAGAATTTATGGCTTCTGTTTTGTCTGTCTGTCGGTTTTCTCATGTGTCTGTCCTCACTGTAATTTTGGTAAATGTACCCTTGAATTTCCAAGAAACAGATCGAAATTATTCAGGTTCTCTATAGCAGGTTTCCCCATGAAAATGAAGTGTGTAATATTTATCCTGCAATTATAGGGACCCAAAATAATTTAGGATTATGATCTATAAACTATAATTGTATGAAATACATTTTAATGGTGTTATAATACTTCAAACATAACTAAATTGATATGCGCTATTAATATGCACTAAGCACTACAACTTGATACCGGCATCAAATTCTGTACGCAGCATTTATTGTTTGTTTTCAATCACACGCATGATTTAACAAAATGGGATAATATTTTGGAACTTTACTTAAAATAAATAAAATTAAACTTAATCTGGTAATTAAACTAATTCTAATATCTATTGCTATTTCATAGTATAATGTTTCTTTGTGCGAGATTTGCTCAAAAATACATCTAAATAACGCATTCAATTTTTAAAAATATAGAAACGGAAAAAGGCAATTTAAATGTGACTTGTATTTTCCAAAATATCGATTAAAATCTGTTGACGAATTACGCTCGTCATTCTACATTTTCGCATATCACGAGAAGGGCCTCAGACAGGTGGGTGAAGCCTTCTTAGTGTTACAAGGACCACTGTCACAAAAAGCGGAACATTGGCGTTTAAATCGGGACATAAAAACACAGTAAACCCTATAAAAACATAAAAACAGAGCCAGTGTATAACGTAATCCTGTCTTAAATGTAAAAAAAATCATAGTCCCTGTCCCTACAGAAAGAATGCCATACAATTACACAATTATATCCGATAAGATGGAAATCTGTCTAAAAATGGAATCGTTCGTTGGTAATTTGAGATTCCTTCTTAGTAAGTTTTACTATACTAAATAAACACAATAATCTTCTAAAATGCACGAAAGTTGAATCGCTGGGCAGAAACAAATTCCGTTTTGGAGAGGTTTCCGATTGAGCAATTATAACAGGCATGGTATTCGTTCCGCTGAGACTATGAAACTGCTTGTGTGAGGTGATAAAACACCAGGGGCCTCCAGCTGAGGTTCCTGTGGAACTAAAATAAAAAACGTAATGGCCGTGAATACAATTTTTTTTTAAAATTTTCTTAATGTAGGGATATTTAAATTTTAAACAAATATGTATTATCTTTAAAAAATAATTATTTAATAAATTTATTTATTAATATACCATACTTAAATGTCCGTATTCGAATCCTTTACCGTGTTCCGTTAACTGTCTCTGCGGCCCTGATTACGGTTTCGAAATGAATTTCGTTTATAAAATGTATGTTAAAGGAAAAATCAGAATTAAAATTTTCAGTAAAGGTAAAAATTTACGGAAAACAGCGATATTGAACAGAAGAAAAATTTCCAAGAAAAGTTTACTTGCGCTGTTTTACGAAACAGAAAATTCCATTTCATTTATTGTTATCTCCATTAACTTTAAATGCTATATTGTTGCCAATACCGCTCATCTTGGAGAACAAAAGACTATCACATATTAAAAATGTTGACTTTTCCCTGTAAAAAACTATATGAGGTACGACGATTGTTTTAAAAGCATAAAGTAGTACTCTATATCTTAACACATGGATTGTTGTAACACATGACACTCAAATTTCGTAACGAGCGGCCAATTTTTACAAGTTTGAGTTTATAAAGATAAAAAAACAATAAAACAGACGGAAAGGTAAAGATACCATTTTTGGATCCTAATGGAATTGAAATGGAACTACCACCAAAATAAGAGCAACTTAAAAAAAAAAAAAAAAAAAAAAGATAAGAAAAGAAAAGAAAAAAAGGAGAAGAATTAGGAAAATCGCATTTTATGGGAAAATAAGAAGAATTATAAAAATCCGCTCAAAATTTTATGTGTTGACATATATTAAAAAATAAAATAAAATAAAAAATTTTGTAAGATTTTCTCTGTTGAAAGTCGGTTTAAAATGTAAAGAAAAAAGTAGAATTAAAATTTTCAGTAAAGGTAAAAGTTTATAGAAAACAGCAAAGTGTAGAGAAGAAAAATGCTAAGAAAAGTTTACTTGCGCTATTTACGAATCGGAAAGTTTCATTTCGTTTATTGTTATCTCCATTCAATATATATCCCATTGTTGCCAATGTTGCTCATCTTGGGCACACAAAAGACGAACATCTATTAAAAATGTTGATTTTTTTCCTGTAAAAAAACTATGAAATACGACGATTATTTAAAAAACATAAAATAGTACTCTATACCTTAACCATAACATCATATTCAAATTTCGTAACGAGTTGCCAGCTTTCACAAGTTAGAGCTTATGAAGTCAGAAAAAGACAAAAGAAACGGAAAGATAAACATGCCAATTTTGGATCCTAATTCAATTGAAATGGAACTACAACTAGAATGAACAATTTAAATAAAAAAAGAAGGAAAAAAATGAAAATTGGAGTTTTATGGAAAATAAATGAGAATTATGAAAATCCGTTCAAAAGTTTATGCGGTAACATACATTAAAACAACAACAAGAAAACCGATTTGTACAATCTCCTCTATTGAAAGTCTGTTTCAAATGTAAAGAGAAGAGTAGAATTAAAAATTTCGGTAAAGATAAAAGTTTATGGAAAAAGCGAAATGCAGAAAAAAAAGGTTACTTGCGCTATTTACGAATTAGAAAGTTTCATTCCGTTTGTTTCATTTCACCACGTCAAAAATGATGAATTACCGACAGCCAGACATTATGCACTCAGCTCAGAATAGTCTAAATCCAATGTAAAGAAGTTTTTCGTCTGCCGAAGATGCCCTAAAACCAAATCACGTTTCAGGAAACTTTCATATTTATTCACCCAGAGTCGCTCTCCTGATTTTCAAAATAGAATAAACAAATGATGGAAGACTATTTGTCATTCGCATAACACAAAAGGATTCGAATTTAGATGAAAATAACAACTGAATACTGAATGAAGTAATACACATCTTTCCGTAAGAGTGTATCATTTTCGGAATGCACTCACCCGAAATATAAATGCTTCGTGTGCTACAACAGAAAATTTGTTTCAATACGTATACTTTTTGATTTGTTTGTCATTGATTTTTTGAATAATTATTTAAGATGATCCGAGACTCAAAATTTTGCTTATTTTATTCATAAACATTTTTTGCTCGCTTTTTCTTTTCCTGAAATGAATAGTTTTTATTAAAAAAAATTTCACATGTAAGTTTAAAAAAAAAAAAAAAAGATTATAGACAATTAATTTTTTTAAATTAAATTTTGTAATTAAAACACACATAAATAACGCCTGCATTCAGCATTTAAAGATGTACAGTTAATATACAGACATACATACATTAAATACAATAATCCAACATGGAGTGAAAAATTAGCCAGAGCCAGGAATCGAACCTGGGTCCACAGCGCTCCGGGCTGTTGCTCTAACCACTGAGCCACTTCGGCCTGTTGCTCTAACCACTGAGCCACTCCGGCCGATTCCTGAGTCTACAATTTTTCACTAATAAACCATGTTGGAGAGAAAGTCATCAGCCATCTAACATACAGCCTTGGATTTGGATGACCGGACAACGGTGAATAGATTTTTACTATTCCACGTTCTATTCTAATATTCAATTTACTATATTCGTAGATCGGTGGAATAGTAAAAATCTATTCACCGTTGTCCGGTCATCCAAGGCTGTCTGTTAGATGGCTGGCGACTTTCTCTCCAACATGGTTTATTAGTGAAAAATTGCAGACTCAGGAATCGGCCGGAGTGGCTCAGTGGTTAGAGCAACATCCCGAAACGCTGTGGACCCAGGTTCGATTCATGGCTCTGGCTAATTTTTCACTCCATGTTGGATTATTGTATTTAATGTATGTATGTCTGTATATTAATTGTATATCTTTAAAAATTTTAGAGTTTAGCCATTTTAAAGGTTTGATGTATCTTCTGGAAACCTAATTCTTTTTGCGTGCCCCCCCCCCCCCTCCTTTTGGTGCACAGAAAAGAATAAATTTGTCTTCGGCATTTACAAAAATATTTATTTAAAAATATATATATATAATTTTGAAAAGAAAAATTCATTATATAAAATAGAATAAATAAAAAATGGACGACTATTTGCTGTTCACATAACATACAGCAGACGATTTAAAATATAATAACAACTGAATGAAGTAATACACATCTTTTTGTAAGAAAGTATCGTTTTCAGAATCCATTCACCCGAAAAGTAAATGCTCCGTGTGCTACAACAGAAATTTTATTTGTCATTGATTTATGAATAACTGTTTAACAAATCAGGTCATTTTAAGCCAATTAAAAAAAAAAAAAAAAAAAAAAAAAAAAAAAAATCGTTGCATGCGTTAAGTTTGATTTATAACATAATATTAGAGTCTGAGGGATAATTACATCATTATAGGTAAAATATAATTTTTTAAAAGGTGCAAAGAGTACACATTATTTAGAAAAGGTAAGGCTTTCTGGATCAAGTTTTTGACGAATACAAATTGAGACTGTAAGGATTAAGCAGTTGACTGTTGCACTGCAAACTGCTTAACCCTTGCTGGAATAAAAAATGACTTGATATTACTATAGTTGTAGGGAATATAAATATTTTTTCGTCCGGTAAATTTGAACAAGTATTAACCACTACCACATTATATAAATGAAGTTAGAGAGAGAGAGAGAGAAATAAAAGTTATTTTACCAAGGAATCTAGAAAAAAAAACGAAATCATTTAACGATTGATATATGAAACTCTCTTATATATTTTTTGCTCGGACAACAGTATCATGAATGAAATAAATATAAGAATAAGAAATGGATAGAGTGCTTTTGGGAAGAACAATATTATTCTGAAGAGTAACATGCCTCTTTGTTTGAAAATAAAGGTGTTTAACCAATGTGTTTTGCCTGCACTAACCTAACTTATGGATCAGAAACATGGGCACTTTCAAAACGGATGGTACAAAGATTACAAACTACACAGTGAAGTATGGAAAGATGCATGCTTGGCATAACTAAAAGAGACAGAAAGAGAATAACCTGGATAAGAAGTCAGACAAAAGTTTTTGACATCATTGAGAGAATTAAACGGATAAAATGGAAATGGGTTGGGCACATTCCGAGAGATGTAAAACGACCTCAAGTAAGATGGAGTGACAAAATCAGAAAAGTGGCCGGAGTTAATTGGATGACTAAAGCATTAGACAGAAAACGATGGAAAAAATCTCTGACGGCTTGGCCTACAGGCACAGGTAGATTTCGAAGACGAAGACCGTTGGGTGCCTGTTTATTGAGAATTGCAGAAGGAATGACCTTTTTGCCATGATGCGGCAGTTGGGACCGCCCACTTAGAAATCTACCTATGTATGTAGGTGGAGCCGGCAGGTTTTTTTTTTTTTTTTTTTTTTTTTTTTTTTTTTTTTTTTGCTGTACGGGTTGGTCCTATAAAAAAAACTTGTTAATATAAAAGTTGTAGATAATATTAAGAGGATTTATAATAAATCTAAGCGGATTTGATACCATGTGAATTGACGAAGTTGTGAATTTTTCTCTTCTTAAACCCCTATTTTCCCCCCCTCTTGAGGGCAGTTTTAATTACATCAAGAATATGTCCTACATAAATTTGTCTCTCTTTTTTAATTTAATTAATTAATTCATTTATTTATTTATTTATTTATTTATTTTGGTTGACTGTACTTTTAGAGTATGGTGAAATTAAAAGCAAAAAATATATTTATCTAAATATATATTTATATATTCATATCTGTACTTTAAGACACAAAAAATGTTTTAATATTTTGAACAGTATAGGAGGGAAGTGCGGGAGGAGGAGGGGGGGGGGGGGGTTGGGGTTGCGCTCCGAATGAATATCAGGCACTGGGCCTCTCTTTAGCTTGATCGGGCCCTGGCAGAAATTTAAAAAATCTAGAAATTGTTTATGATTCTAAGTTTTTGAAGACAGAATCAAAAATAGAATACATATTGTTGCATATAAGAAAAATTATAAAATTATAAATACTTCATTGGATGTGTTGCTTAGAAAATTTTAAATCCCGCTATTTAGTTACACTGTGAAAAAAGTACAAAAGTGTTAGTGCGTCATACAACAAAAGTGTTTTGGTCAGGTAGACAGAGAGGAGAAGTTGCTTCTATTATATATGAGGTCACGGGATCAGATAAACTGTTAGGTCGGGAATTTTGAAGGGAGGACCGACGTAAAAGATTTGGAGGGGAGGATGATAAGATAGGTGCTGTTTACCTGTTGACTAATAGTTTACCTGTTGTAGTTTAGGCTTCGACTGGATTTCTTTTTCTTTTCTTTTTTTTTATGGCAAAAACCAGTCTTTCAGGAAATGTTTAATAGCATTTTCCGAAAAACTGGTCACATATATATAAAAAGTAGGAATGTGCATGAACATGTATTTCTATATAAAAACGTGTCTTATATGAAGCAATCAAAGGAGGTTCTTTATTATTATAACTACTGCAGTTACCACTGTTTAAAGTATCCAATTACGCTTGATCCTTTTTAGGTGCATTCGTAATTATATAAATACGTAGCACCTACAGTCGTCGGCTGGTCCGTCCGTCTGTCCGCATATAACAGCGCAAAAACTACTCAACCGAGTGGTTTGAAATTTAATATATATATAATCGTTTCAGAATTGTGTCGAGTCATTTCAAATTTTATGAGAATCGAATCAAAATTTAAAAATATATTAATAAAAGTTTTCTTTATTCTATTAAATACTATCATACATAAATCTATATATAGTAAAAGCGCAAGTCATGTGACTAAGGAAAACAAATACGGGCTAATCACATCTTTTTCTATATGCCAAGCGGCTATTTTTATTCAAAATTATTTTTTCGAATAATATTGCATAAAAGTTACATTTTTAGAAACATCGTTCAAAAAAATTGTTTGCTTGAGAGATGAGTTACATTCAAAAAAGTATAGATTCTGAGATAATTTCAGTGAAAATTAGGTTAACAGACGAACATCTCAATGCATTAAAGTAACTAAACAAAAGCTTCATTCATCGTGAGTCATAGAAATATTAAACCATGGAGGTAATCATTCGCAAAGCAAGATCTCCATGGTGAATTTTACATCTCTGTTTGATGTCGGAAAAAAAAAAAAATTCGCATCTGTAAACATGGCATACGTAATAAAAAAAAAAAAAGTCATCCTCATTTCTCTCATAGCAGACGATATAATTTATTTCACTGAAATAATATATCGAGGATTTTTTTTTACATTGTAAAACTAGTTATAGCACGAAACGAACGCACCTCATTTGTCACGTTTAACGTACATTTCCCAACTTGTTCTTTTTAATAAAGCAAAAATGACAATAATATTGATCGTTTCAAATGAATTAGTTTATAAAAACATACCATTTCATTTGTTAAAGAAATTATTTTGTTGCAATTTCTTTTTTTTTAATTTTACAATTTTAAGAAGAAATAATGCATCATTTTATACTTACAAAAAATGTGCTCACGACAAAAATAATGATAGTTTATTAATTTGTTTTGCATAAATATACAATTTGAATTAAGAGATGGATTAATAATGTAATAAACTACAATATAAGCCGTGAAATAAAAACTTTCATAGACATACCCTTTCAAATTACCACTACGGTGATTTTTCATATAATTTCTCCATGTTAATTTATAAAATAGCTGTAAAATTTTAGGAAATTCTGAGATATTTAAACTGATACGTCATTTCACTGACAATATCACTTAAATCGTTAGGCGACTCGTTATATATAAATAAATCCATTTTTTGGAGATAGAACGTTTTTCGCAAGTGATTGTTCACGAAAATCCCGTGTTTCAGGAAACGCGTTTAAAATTTTTATTTATGAAAATCTATAAAGAATATTCACCTCAAATTCATAAAATTCTCCAAATTTATATATTGCACCTTGCTTAATCGTAATATTAGAAAGCATTTTCTTTCTTGAAACTCTTAAAACAACAAATTCTGGTATAATAAATATACTAAGAAATGTGTAACAAACAAATGAATTTTTTTCACTGCTAAACTGAGCGTAGTAAAGCTGACAGAGTGAAAAATGGCCCAACCCGAGAATCGAACGGGTAGCTCCTTGTAGCTCAGTGGTAGAGCTTCAGAGCGCTGTTCTGAAGGCCCGGGTTCGATTCCCGGTGTGGGACATTTTTCACTCTGTCGGCTTTACGCTCAGTTTAGCAATGAAATAACCCATTTATTTGTTATTCATTAATTTCGGGCGAATTTCACTCCTGAAAAATTTATTGAAATTTGCTAAGAAATGTATTGTAACATTATTAAAATTCGGCGCTATTTAATAACAGTTAAATATTAAAAAAATAATAATTAAATTGCTTTAAATGAGTAGCTTTGAAAGTGATACAACTAATCACTTATATGCTTGACACAAAACCTCCGAATATGTCATTCAGATTCTTTACTTGGGTTTTTAACTTTTTGGATTTGAAGCTCTATTTTCATTACTAAGGTTAGTAATTGTGTATGGTCTTTCTGGAATCCTGTGTGATTTTTCTTTCCTTTCTTTCCTTTTTTATTGAAATACACATATTTTATTGACATACTCTCATACATCTCGGGATTTATTAAAAGATATTTCTTAAGAGCCTACGCTAGTCACGCGAAGAAACGCTCAAGTTAATGTTAAGTCTATAGGGAGGTTCTTGCGCGATTTCTCGCTCGCATTTTAATATTTTTAAATGCTTTTTTTGCATAGGACAGCTGAGGTCAATCTCCAACGTTGTTAGTTTTTACTTTTTCGATTTTTTTTTTTTTTTTTTTTTTATAAGCGAGTATTTTCAATTTTAGAACCGGTTGGAACCTGTTCTGAAAGCGAAAGTACCCTTATATAAAATAACTGGAACCAAAATCGAAAAAGTAAAAACTAACAACGTTGGAGATTGACCACAGCTATATCCTATGCAAAAAAAAAAGCATTTAAAAATATTAAAATGCGAACGAGAAATCGCGCTAGAACCTTCCCATAGACTTAACATTAGCTTGAACGTTTTTTCGCATGACTGATGTAGGCTCTTAAAGGTCTTTGCCACTATGAATAAATATAATAAAATGGAGATGAATATCGTAGAATTTTTTTAAGTCGATTTACAATGCAATTATATTTAAAGGAAAACTGAAATTTTATGTTTGATACATATATACATTGTTAGAGTTTCGAAAGAATGTAACACTACAGCACAATATAAAGAAAACTCAGAAAATTCTTGCTAAACATTAGAAAGATAAACTGTCAGAAATGAAACTGATACTTCTTAAAAGTGAATCAAAGTGCTTTCACCAAGCCTGTTAAAGAAAATACATTTGCATTAAAAAACTAATTATTGAATTTATTATACATGAAATGTCCAGCGAGTAGAAATAATTTATTACGAAATTCAAGAAATGATGCCTAGAGGAGTTAAAGAAATTTGAAAATACTGTGTAAGCTTAAGTACTTTTAAAGGATATTAATCAATTATATTTAAAGGAAAATTGAAATTTTATGTTTGATACATATACATCGTTAGAGTTTCGAAAGAATGTAACACTACAGCACAATATAAAGAAAACTCAGAAAATTCTTGCTAAACATTAGAAAGATAAACTGTCAGAACTGAAACTGATGCTTCTTAAAAGCTAATCAAAGTGCTTTCACCAAGCCTGTTAAAGAAAATACATTTGCATTAAAAAACTAATTATTGAATTTATTAGATGAAATGTACAGCGAGTAGAAATAATTTATTACGAAATTCAAGAAATGATGCCTAGAGGAGTTAAAGAAATTTGAAAATATTGTGTAAGCATAAGTATTTTTAAAGGATATTAATTAATTATATTTAAAGGAAAACTGAAATTTTATGTTTGATACATATACATTGTTAGAGTTTCGAAAGAATGTAACACTACAGCACAATATAAAGAAAACTCAGAAAATTCTTGCTAAACATTAGAAAGATAAACTGTTAGAATTGAAAAGAATGTATAACACTACAGCACAATATAAAGAAAACTCAGAAAATTCTTGCTAAACATTAGAAAGATAAACTGTCAGAACTGAAACTGATGCTTCTTAAAAGCTAATCAAAGTGCTTTCACCAAGCCTGTTAAAGAAAATACATTTGCATTAAAAAACTAATTATTGAATTTATTAGATGAAATGTACAGCGAGTAGAAATAATTTATTACGAAATTCAAGAAATGATGCCTAGAGGAGTTAAAGAAATTTGAAAATATTGTGTAAGCATAAGTATTTTTAAAGGATATTAATCAATTATATTTAAAGGAAAACTGAAATTTTATGTTTGATACATATACATTGTTAGAGTTTCGAAAGAATGTAACACTACAGCACAATATAAAGAAAACTCAGAAAATTCTTGCTAAACATTAGAAAGATAAACTGTTAGAATTGAAAAGAATGTATAACACTACAGCACAATATAAAGAAAACTCAGAAAATTCTTGCTAAACATTAGAAAGTTAAACTGTCAGAACTGAAACTGATGCTTCTTAAAAGCTAATCAAAGTGCTTTCACCAAGCCTGTTAAAGAAAATACATTTGCATTAAAAAACTAATTATTGAATTTATTACATGAAATGTACAGCGAGTAGAAATAATTTATTACGAAATTCAAGAAATGATGCCTAGAGGAGTTAAAGAAATTTGAAAATATTGTGTAAGCAGTATTTTTAAAGGATATTAATCAATTATATTTAAAGGAAAACTGAAATTTTATGTTTGATACATATACATCGTTAGAGTTTCGAAAGAATGTAGCACAATATAAAGAAAACTCAGAAAATTCTTTCTAAATATTAGAAAGATAAACTGTTAGAATTGAAAAGAATGTATAACACTACAGCACAATATAAAGAAAACTCAGAAAATTCTTGCTAAACATTAGAAAGATAAACTGTCAGAACTGAAACTGATGCTTCTTAAAAGCTAATCAAAGTGCTTTCACCAAGCCTGTTAAAGAAAATACATTTGCATTAAACAACTAATTATTGAATTTATTACATGAAATGTCCAGCGAGTAGAAATAATTTATTACGAAATTCAAGAAATTTGAAAATACTGTGTAAGCATAAGTATTTTTAAAGGATATTAATCAATTATATTTAAAGGAAAACTGAAATTTTATGTTTGATACATATACATTGTTAGAGTTTCGAAAGAATGTAACACTACAGCACAATATAAAGAAAACTCAGAAAATTCTTGCTAAACATTAGAAAGATAAACTATTAGAATTGAAAAGAATGTATAACACTACAGCACAATATAAAGAAAACTCAGAAAATTCTTGCTAAACATTATAGAAAGATAAACTGTCAGAACTGAAACTGATTCTTCTTAAAAGCTAATCAAAGTGCTTTCACCAAGCCTGTTAAAGAAAATACATTTGCATTAAAAAACTAATTATTGAATTTATTAGATGAAATGTACAGCGAGTAGAAATAATTTATTACGAAATTCAAGAAATGATGCCTAGTTAAAGAAATTTGAAAATATTGTGTAAGCATAAGTATTTTTAAAGGATATTAATCAATTATATTTAAAGGAAAACTGAAATTTTATGTTTGATACATATACATTGTTAGAGTTTCGAAAGAATGTAACATTACAGCACAATATAAAGAAAACTCAGAAAATTCTTTCTAAATATTAGAAAGATAAACTGTTAGAATTGAAAAGAATGTATAACACTACAGCACAATATAAAGAAAACTCAGAAAATTATTGCTAAACATTAGAAAGATAAACTGTCAGAATTGAAACTGATACTTCTTAAAAGCGAATCAGTGCTTTCACCAAGCCTGTTATAGAAATTCAAGAAATGATGCTTTGAGGAGTTAAAGAAATTTGAAAATACTGTGTAAGCATCATAAGTACCATTGCTATTAGAAAGATTTATTAATAGCAAATAGATTTATAAAAGCTGCTCAGATAATGCTTATAAACTTAAATTCGTATGCACATATGCTTAACCTTTTGCTTACGGGTCAGGAATGGTGACTATTTTTATATTCAGCCGTACCAAATTTACAAAAAAATTTCTTTGTGATAGATTTCTCTTGAAAATATCCTAGTATAAGTATATGGCAGATATTTTTCACGAATAGAATATTATGGTGGTACGAATAGAATAGAATAAAAAAATAGTCGCTGAAATGGCATATGTCCCAACCCCATAATCAAAAGCTTAATCATAGTCAATTTAATAAAAAATCTTGGAAATACGGGTAGTGAAAATCAGCAGATCTAACTTCTTACACAGAAGATGGTTTTCTATTATAAAGTTTTAACTGTTAATTTCGAACTGTTAAACAAGGTTACGAATTTCAATTTAAATCGACAAATTATGAATGTGGATTATGAAAAGATCACGATTAGACAAAGTACTTGGAGATTAAAAAACTCTTATGCGTAAACTTATTCTTCAAGGCAAATTTCATAATGCTATCTTGTTATTTGATAGTATTGGCGTTTTTAATAGAATTTATTACTTTGATAAAACAATTTTCAAACAGGAAAATTTCATTTTAAATATTGCCCAGGCAACCATCATGGTACAACCATCATGGGAGTGAAAATTTTTAGAATATACTAAAAATATATTAAAAAATGAATTCAAAAGAAAGATGTTTTTTTTTAATTTCAAGAAATATGAAAATCAGTTTAGTCTTATTTACTTCATATTATTATAATGATTAATGTTGAAATTGTTCATCAGACTATATTACTGCAATTAATCAAAAATAGAGAAAATATATATGAATACGGGGTTTCCGAGTTTCTGTAATTATTCCTCAACCGACCGATTCCAACCTTTTGCCATTTCTAAATTTAAAAAAAAACATAATTTTGAACCAGAAAATGTATTTAAGAAATGAAATCAAATAAGTAACCCATAGATACAAGACAAAATTTATTAAATAAATTTTCTGATTCAAAACATGTTTATTATTATTATTATTTTTTACTTTGGGAGAAAACATGGACGATTGACAGCTATGCTTTGGCTAGATAAAGATTAAACAGTCAAGCGAGTACAATCAATTTTTAAGATAAATACACACACAATTTAGAAAATTAAATTAAATGTTGTAGATTTGGATGATTTAAGTATTTTTTTGAAAATTAAGGTAAAATAGACTATGTATAATAAAAACTTTGGAACTTTGCGTGAATATATACAAATTTTATTGCGTACAAATTTTATTCTCTGCAATGGTGGTGATATTATTTACTTTTTTTTTATGTGGCCCGCGGCTTTGTTCATAATGATTAATTTGGCCCGAGGCGGTAAACGAGTTTGACATGCCTGCATTAAACCAAAAAAGAAAAAAGAAAAAGAAAAAAAAAAGAATAAAAAAAGAAAACAAATCCGATTTTGTCAAGAATGATATCGTTGGAAAACTCGTATCACGAGGATTAACTAACGATTACCTAATTAATGAGATTAAAACGAGATGGAGTCTTCTTCTCGTTTTTAGCTCACAGGCTATCAAAGCCTCAGAGCTAATGTGCCTGCAGATTCTGTATGTACGTAATCTGTATGTACGATTCTGTATGTATGTATGTAACGCGATAACTCTTGCAAGAAATAACGATTTGCTTCAAATTTTATACATAGATTCAATCTGATAATGCGTTTCCCTGATTAGTTTTGGGAGTTATTGGTTAAGTATAAAGGAAGGAACGGAGGGCTACCCCCCCCCTCCCCCTAAATTTAGATAAATGGATTTTCATGCAGAATTATCCGATTTACTTCAAATTTTGTATATATGTTCATTCTGATAAGGCGCTTCTCTGATTAGTTTTGGGGGTTCATTGGCTAAGTATAAAGGGGGGGGGGACGGGGGGGGGCTAATCCCTCTCCATAATTTAGATAAATGGGTTTTTCATGCAGAATTATCCGATTTGCTTCAAATTTGGTATATAGATTTATTCTGATAACGCGATTCCCTTTTAGGTTTGGAGGTTCATTGGTTAAGTATAAAGGGGGAAAACGAGGGGATAATCATCCCCTTAATTTATCTTAATGGGTATTTCATGTAGAATTATGCGATTTGCTTCAAATTTGGTATACAGGTTAATTGCCGATTTCTTTATTTTTCTAGGGGCATTATTCTTTGAAATAAGAGTACAATATACAATTAGTGTTAATAGCCTGTGAGCTCAATGCCAACAGTTTAACTGGCACTTTTCTTTTTTGAGTATGGCGTCACGGAAGAAATGGACTTGCATCTCGTAAACGATAGCAATGGGGGGGGGGGGGGGTGTAGTTTCTATATATTTATATTGCTCCTTATGGCAATGGGGGGGGGGATAGTTTCTATATATTTATATTGCTCCTTATGGCAATGGGGGGGGGGTAGTTTCTATATATTTATATTGCTCCTTATGGCAATGCCTTTATTATAGGCCTTTCCAACTGTACCACTCTTGACGAAAACTAGAATCAACAATTAAATATATTCTTTAGTTAGTTTTAACTGGTACATATTTATGCTTTTTTACACCGATAATTTTCAATGATAAAGGATTCTGATGCTTTATTTATGTATCTAGACAAGACTATCTGATCTATATATGTTTCTTTTCAATAAGTATAACAAATAAGCATTACAAAACTAATATTACAATGAGTAAAATAACAAATTAGTTCAATTTTCTGATTTGTATCAGTGAATTTTATCTTAGAAAAAGATGGATATGGCTCGGTATTTATTTATCACGCATACATATTCATCGTCATCATATCTGAAACAAAGAAGCCATATGAGTGAAAAACTGTAACCAATAAGAAGACATGTTTATTTAATAAGAAAAATATTCGAGAGTGAATGTACTTTTAGTTGTTTCTTTTTCAAACACAACAGTAAAATATGCAAAGAAGCTTAAAATATGAATAGTCCATTCACTTCAATGGAAATGGCTCACCTTTTACTTAAGATGGTTCGCGACATGAAAATCTGAAAAAAATCAATTTTTGCACTGTTAAAAATTTGCAGAAAACTGTTCGGTAATTCGACCGTTTTTATTGAAAATTGTTATGCTGGGAAGAAATGTAATTTAACTTCATTCTGATCATTATATAATTCACAAACTGCTCACTGTATTCTTTAGAGATATATTCTTTTGAGTTATAATTGTATACACAGGACCGTGCGAAGAGAAAACTGTGCCTGGGGCAAAGTTTCAATACCCCCCCCCCCCTCCCTTCAATTCTCTTTGTGGCAGGTGTCAAAGAAATTGGCAAAGTGCAGAAACAGAAATAAATTTCTATTGAATAAATATTTCGCGTTTATTTTGGAAATTTAAAAGATTTAATTTTAATTCAGAAATTTCAAACAACTAAATAACATAAGACAATTGTACTTATTTTCTACAGAAATCATGATGTTTTGCGATAGAAAATAAGAGAATGACGAAGAAAGAAATTGAGATTCCAAGGAAAATGATCGACGCCCAAAAAAAGATTAAATAAATAAATAAAACTGTAGTTAGTAGTATAAATTTGGCGCCCCTTCAATTTCCGCGCCCGGGGCGAAAGCCTCCTTCGCCCCCCTTTTTGTACGACCCTGTGTATGCGTCACGATTGAGAAGTGGTCGTCCCGCTTTTAGTGTTGAATTCAGGGGGGGGGGGGGGCGTTCCCCCCTGAGTAATGAAATGCCCTCACCGGAAGCTTTCACATTTTATGCTTTTTAATGGTCAAAAAGTGTAATTTTCCCCCGGAAATCTATAATGTCCCTCCCGGTGCCGCAGAAATCACTCCCGGATAAAAATGTCTGAATTCAACACTGCGGCTTTTTTATCCACCTTGTCCCGTTTTTCGTGATACTGGACCTGGAAGCACTAAGTTATAAATACCTTTTGTAACGTTAAGGAGCCACCTATTAGTTACGTCACATTCCAAGAGGAAGTGAGTAAGGGTTTCCATAAAGTGGGACAAGGGAGGGGACGTGTTAATATGTTGTGACATGACATTTAAATTTTGAAATTATTTGCAACCAGAATAACAAAGTTTACGTAAAATATGTATTTTTACTCTAGGCGATATTAAGTATATTTCCCTTATTCTTTTCAATTGCAACATTTTGAAGTAAAAGAACGCTCGATCAAGGTTTTACAGTATTTATATCAAAAATAGTGTACAATTTTTTCTTTTCTTTATTTTTAATAAAATTAGCTTTGAATTAATAGTTGCAAAAAATGTGAAGCCACGACAGAGATTGTGGTGGTGGTGGTGGTGTGTGTGTGTGGGGGGGGGAGGGGGAGGGCGGGGGGTATCATTCGAGTATGACAACCTGTGACACATGGGGGGGAGGGGTAAAAAAAAACCAAAAATTGTGTGGTGTAATTAATATATGCTCCCTAAGTACTCGCTAAGAAATACTTTTGAATAATATTAAAAGGAGAGGGGAGATAAAGGGGGAAAAAAAAGGTATTTATTTATTTTGTCGCGTAAATGAAATCTGCCAGTGCAATTTTTATTTTTATTTTTATTTTTTTTTTAAATTTTGAACCTCAGAATAAGAGCAAATTTATCTATTATTAATTAGAATTTTTAAATTAAAATTTTCCTTATTTGAAAAAAAAAAAAAAAACTAAAAAAATAAATAAAATGCAGAAAATGAATCCATATCTTAATATATAAAATCCTATGAAAATCTATGTTACATTTCTCTTAATATATTTAATTTGAAAAAGGTTTCATTTTAATTATGCTCGTTAATTCTTTGATAAAAGAAAAGCCTATTACATATCCACTCACACATTAATATACCAATAAATATGCAAGAGAATTAAGAGCTGATGAATAGTGTCTTTCAATTACGCTATTCATTTTCGTGGAATGAAATTCAATCATTCAGCTTTCATCAAATAAATATGAGAATTGCAGCTGCTTATAGAGACGCGCGCGAAAGCCGAGCGATAACTCACTGCGCCTCTTTGATCTTGGCGAAAAATTGCGAAAGCCCAACCAGCTGTCCTGTTTATCGCACTTTTTGGCGCCGGTGTACTAGCAACCCTAAAGGCCCATTTCAAACAACATGAAAGACCACATTATTGTGTAGAGAGGTGGAAAGCAAGCGGGATTCCTGCGGTTCGCTTTGAAAGTACGCCTCGCATCCGTCCAAAACTTTTGTTTGTGTGTGTGTTTCTTATTTATTTACCCTCGCCAAAAGTCCGATTATTGTATTTCTGTAGATATGTGCTAAAAATCATGCTTTTTCTCAATGGCTACTGCTGACGAGGAATTCATTAAGCAACTCCGAGAAGTGTTCGATTTATGTGACGAACTGAAATGTGGTATTATATCTGTGGATCAGCTGAGAGACATAGTACGAAAGCATTTTGGTGGAAGTGAAGAGGTATGTTAATTGCATTTTTTTAAAAATATATATATTGTTTACATATGTGTTACAGATGTTTGTTTACGATTCTACGAGAATATGAACAATCAACATAGGTTAAAACAAATTATGTTTCGACTGACTGTAAAACGAAAATTTGTTTATAATATTGTTTTATTTTCGTTGCATATCAAATCTTTATATTTGTGCTCAGCATTAAGTATGTCATCGTTTTGTTTACATCCGTAAACAATCTGCCAATCTGTCAAAATAATTGGCGGGAAAAGGTGCATTTAAATCGGATGATTCAGCCCCCAGCTGTAGTAGTGTTTACATATATTAGTCGAGATTTATCAAGTTTTATTTTTCTTTAAAACCACAGATTCATATACCGCAATTCATCGCTATTTAATTTATTAGTGGCAATATAATTTAAAATATAATTACTTGTTGATAGTATTTTGTTATGGATAAGATATAACAACTAAACAGATTTGTGATTTTTCTTATTATTTTCAAAAAGAAAAAAAAATTAAAAACTTCTAGGAAAAGGGCCGAAAATTTACGTATGACAGATTTTTGATATCATTAAAAATGGCCTCAAGGGGTGGGGGAGGGATAGGGGTTTAAGAAGAAAAAAATTCATAACTTCGTCAATTCACAAGATATGAAATCCGCTTAGTGTTATTATAAATCCTCTTAATATTATCTACAACTTTTATATTGACAAGTTTTTTATAGGACCAACCCTTACAGCGTTAAAAAAAATTAATAATAATAATAAAAAAATTGCTGCCGGCTCCACCTACAGACACAGGTAGATTTCGAAGTGGGCGGTTCCAACTGGCGCATCATGGCACAAATGTCATTTCTTCTGCAACTCTCAATAAACAGGCGCCCCACGGTCTGCGTCTTCGAAATCTACCTGTGCCTGTAGACCTGAGCCGTCAGAGATTTTTTTTTATTCATACATATTTTGCAAAAATATATTATTTTAATTTACAAAATAATTGCATAGGACTTGCAAATTAACTGTGTTTCCTATAATTTCAAGGACAATTTTCAGCAATAAAATTGCAAATTATTACAGATAATGAATGGTATTTTAAAACACATTGTCAATTAACTATTTTACCCATTCTGTGGGGTAAAATAAGTATATGCTTTTTTAAAGGCTTTTATTTCTTTAATAAAGCAAATAATTGCACATGAATTTGATTAAAAGTATTCTTTAGAAGATTGAAAATATTAAACAATAGATTTAAGATTAAAAATAAATGTACAACGTGAAATAGCACAAATTAAAAATATATATATTGGCAAACAGCTGTTTCGGAGCCCCTAAAGCTCCATCATCAGTACCAATTCAAAAGATTAAAACCGATTTAAAATCCTAAGCCGCGTCAATTTGCTTGTGTCTTTCGCACGCGCCAAGATCTCTTTCTATTTTTTAGCGCGCGAAAGACACAAGCAAATTGACATGGCTTCGGATTTTAATCTTTTGAATTGTTACTGATGATGGACGTCACCCACCTTGAGGACCCGCTTGTGGCATATGGTCGGGAGCTGTTTGCCAATATATATTTTTTTAATTTGTGCTATTTCACGTTGTACATTTATTTTTAATATAACGACACAAAGTTTAAATCCACCCTTTTAGATAATATATTTCAAAGATGAAATAGTTCTGGATTATGGTTCATTGGTTTAGATCAGAAAGGATAGCTTCAATTTGTGATACATGGAACCTGTCATATTCATCAGGAAACATGAAATAGGAACATACACTCTCTTTTGCAAACTTAGTTATGTATTCCTGATTATTATGATACCAAGAAATATCTAATCTGTTGTCTTCTTGTAAAACTCTGACCTATTGTCCAATTTTCTGATAGCTTGTCTGCCACTGTTACTATTTAAATTAGATACAGTTTTCCGCTTCTAAAGAAACAAAACGTCTTCTAAATCATCGATAACTATACTGTTAAAAGTTTTAGCTTTAGCCATGATTTGGTAATATTTCAGGCTTCCATTTCTCTCCTTTTTTCCTGTTACTAAATATATATATATTTCATTGTTTAAGTTGGTATTATGATAATGTTTCATTTATGGTTATATATATATATATATATATATATATATATATATATATATATATATATATATATATATATATATATTTACACAAAGTAAGCATTGTAGCTGAAAGTTGCATGTTTTACCTTTACTATATTAATTTGTCAAATTAAATTTATTTTTAAACAACTTATATAAAGTATATAGCTTTAGAGCACTATATTGCTTTAATGTCAAATGTTACATAAAAAAAAAAAAAATCCCTGACGGCTTGGCCTACATGCACAGGTAGATTTCGAAGATGCAGACCGTAGAGCGCCTGTTTATTGGGAATTGCAGAAGAAGGACCTTTTTGCCATGATGCGTCAGTTGAGAGCTCCCATTTCGAAATCTACCTGTGCCTGTAGGCGGAGCCGGCAGGGATTTTTTGTTTTTAATTTTTTTTTTGTTGTCCTATAAAAAAATTTGTCAATATAAAAGTTGTAGATAATATTCAGAATATTTATAATAAATTTAAGCGGATTCGATATATTGTGAGTTGACGAAGTTATGATTTTTTTCCTTCTTAAACCCTATCCCCCCCCCCCCTTTAGGTCATTTTTAATTATATCAAAAATCTGTCATTCATAAATTTTTGGCCCTTTTCCTAGAAGTAATAATAACTTTAAACGGATTCGATATGTATCATAATTAAAAAGTGGGTTTTTTTCTCTTTTCACAAAAAAAGAAGAAAAATCCCCTCCCCCCCCCTTTTTTTTGTACGATTTCACCCATTAACGAACTTGACCCAGATTTTATGCCCCTTGATTTTATATATCAATTTGGAAGACATTTGTGCAGAATTATTGGAGTTATCGTGTCCATAAAAAAGTGACATAGATAGATAGATATATAAAGTTTTGAACTGGGGGTGTTTTTGGATTCTGCGAGTCATGATCGGCGTAGATCGGCAAAAAATTTTCAGAAATTCCAACCTAGGGGAGAAGTAATAGGTAGGTAGTATTTCTTACAAAATCTACCTAAAAATTATTAAAATTATGAAAAAAGTAAAAAAGTCCACTGCTGTTTGTTTGTTAAGTTTACCAGTATAATTATTTTACTCCACATGTTTTTTTTTTTTCTCTAAAATATTAATTTTACTTTATTTTGTGATAAAAAATGCAGAAAATTATTCCCAAATAAGCGTTTTTTATGCTATGCAAAGGATAAATTAGCAGAAAATAAGTTCTTATTTACTTAAAATCCAAAGTTTTCTCATCATTACAACCAAGTTATCTCCTCCATAAATTTTAAATGACTATCAAGTATAATAATAATAGCAACATACATTTTATTATTCACTGAAAAATGATAAATGGCACATATAACATACTAATCTGGCAAAAAATTGTTATTTGTATTTTTTATAAATCCTACATATTTTACCCCATCTGACCCTATCTAGTGGTTTTCAGCTCCACCATTATTTCAAATCTATAATGCGTTTTCTAAAAGAAATAATTCATCAGGTTCATTCAGCTGACTTTTGTATAGTACAAAAGTTAGCTTTTTAACAGATATAAATTAACATCCAGCCGCTCGCTAATATTAATTCTATGGGAGATTTTTTTTTTAATATCATGTTTGCATTTCAATATTTTTAAAAGATTTTTTTCTATTGGATACTTGAGGTCAATCTCTACATAGACCGTTTCCTTTTTTTCGATTTTGTTAAGAGTTTTTTTTTTTTTTATTAGGATACTTTCATTTTCGGAACCGATTAATGACAAATCGAGCGAGATAGAACACTAAAGATTGATTTTGAGGAGATGGTATAAAAACTTTTACTGCTAAAAAATTGAGAAGAAAATTTATAAAAATATCATTAAATATCACAAAATTATTAAAGTCAGTAGTGGTTATCTTAATAATTACCGCTTTCAATGATATATATATATACTATATATATATAGGGGAAGTGGGGGCACATTGGGACACTTTTTATAAAATCATATTTTTTTCAAATTTAAAAATGATTTAGTACTTTGATGTTATTTTATCTTATTCCTTATATTATTGGTCATCTTTTAAATACTAAATGAACAGTGTACCATTAATATTTAAGTAGAAATAATTAAAACAAAAATTATGAAAACTTGTCCCAATGTGCCCCGTGCATGGGGCACATTGGGACAGCACTGATTTTAAGATGGGGCACATTGGGACAACCATCTTATTTTTTTTATCTAATGACAATATTACAAAATAATTTCTTAAACTAAATGAAATTTCTTATTAAACAGTAAATTAATACAAAGAAATGATAATGAATAATTGATTTAATGGAGAAATGAAGTTGTTACAAAATAATCAATGAATAACACCCACATTTTAACGCACATCATAATCTTGTAAATCTGTGCAAAATTTTAGAGTTGTATAGGATCGTGTTGATGTTCCAGGCAATGATATTGGGGATGGCAGTTTTATAACTATGTCATTTAAATTAATTGCACTTGCATCTGCAGATTCTGGGAAAATGAAGTTCCATAATTTACCCTTTCTTCTTAGAAAAGACACATTAATTTCTTTCTTTCCTATCCTATCAATTTGACCAATATAATGAATTGGCTTGGATCCTACAAAATTTTTTGCAAGGAATTTCACCAGTACAAAATCATTAACCTGCAATGCATCTGTTGATGGATCAAATATCTTTAGCTTTTGATACAAGTCAATATCATCGTATGATTCACATTCTGAATTGCTGTCCACATTAAAATCTAAACTTCTTTCAGAGTCACTATCTGAATCAATTTTTATATTATATTTAGCCTTTTTAGCTGCTAAGGCTTCTTTCTTTGGAACTGAATGCTTCTTTTTTGCTTTCTCTCTGTTGATTCGCTTTGTCTTGAATGAGATTTTTTTCAGGGGTAGAAGTTAAAATGCGTGTTTTACCACATTTCCTACCTCTTCGTTTTATAGCATATTTTCTATTGTATTTAGGCAATGGTCTGAGAGATTCTGGTGTCGTTAATGAACTTCCATTTGGTAACAAAGTTGTCTGTAGATCACATATCAAAGATTGTTGTTGATTCATACATAATGTACCAGACAGATCTGCTTCATCAGATACCGTAACAGATTCTTGACTATCCAAATCTTTTCTTGCAAGTTCAGCAGAAGGACTTGAATTCACTACATTTGATTCCGTCTTATGTTCCTGAGTCACTTGTGATGGCAAAAAATCATTTTCATCGAAAATGTTGTGATTGATAGGCCATATGCCTGCAGATTTAAATCCACTTAAAATGTTCTTAATTGTAAATGAAGCTTTGTAAGCAAAATTTGATATTTCTGGAATATCATATATTGTGAGTCTCTTTCCGGGGTTATTCATCATCCAATCATTCATTGCAGATTTTACATTGGCTTTGAAAGCACCAAATACTGCGACATCAAGTGGCTGTAGTCGATGTGATGTGTGAGGTGGAAAAGTCAACAATTCAATTCCATTTTCTCTACAATATAAAATAGCTTCTAGTGCTGTATGGCTTTCATGATTATCCAGGATAATTAAAACTGGATGCTCTTTTGAACTTCTGGAGTGCTTCAAAAAAGTGTTTTAAAGTTTCAAGAAAAATGTCTCCATTCATCCATCCACTAGGAGTAGCACAACCTTTACTACCGGGAGGAGCACCTTTCAAAAAATAGTCCTTGTATTTATGTCTGGAAAATATAAAAACTGGTGGAAGAGAATTTCCAATGGCATTGACAATTGGCATTGTAACTAATTGCCCTCTTTCAGATGATGCTGCTTGTGCAACTTGCTTTTGTCCACGTTGCGAAATCACTTTAGGAGGATCCATTACAGTAGTAATTCCAGTTTCATCTAAGTTGTATATATTTTCAGGAGTAAAATGGTATTTTGACATGACTGTGTCATAATTATCCATAAAAGCTTTAACTGCAGCAGCAGTAAAAGCTGAAGCTCGCCCTACACTTGTTTTCTCTGGTTTTCGTAGTGAAAGTTCAGTATGACGATGCATAAAGTGTTGTAACCAATCACTACCTGCCATTTTATTTTCTTCCCAACTTTCAGGAATAAAAATTTTAAAATGATTTGCATATTGGTATGCAAAATTTCTGGTATTTGCACAGGTTAAACCATAATTCAATTGAGAACATGAAATCAAATAATTTCGCAACAAGAGTTCTTGTTCAGCTGTGAAGATCTGTTGAGATGTATATTTGGACTGGAACTTATAATTTATATTTGTTACACAATCAGTCTTGTTTTTTCTCACCTTTTTCAATCTTAAATAATGTTGATTTTGATAGATCATATTTTATAGCAGCATCTCTCACAGAAACTTTATTTTTCACAATATCATCTATTGCTTTTTCCATATTTTCTTCTGAAATTTTAGTCCTTTCAGTTTTTGGTTTATAATTTCTCGCCATTTTCCTGTATTACAAGAATATCTGAAAAAGAAATTGATAAATAATTAACATAACTATAAAAATAAATAACAAATAGAAAAAACATATAAGAAAGCTATTAAAATATGTTACATTGGTATTAGAAAATGAAATTTATAGGCTAGAATATCTATTCAATAATTATTAATAAAATAAATTTATGAACTAGAATATTTGTATTAAATAAACAAGAATAAAAATAAATTTAGAATATCAACTAGCATACAACTATGAAAAAAAATAACAAATAGTAAAAATGTATAAAAGAACACTATTAAAATTTATGTTATATTGGTATTAGAAAATGAAATTGATAAACCAGAATATATGTTCAATTTATATTAGTAATAAATAAATTCATGAACTAGAGCATTTGTATTAAATAAACAAGAATAAAAATAAATTTAGAATATCAGTTAGCCTAACTATAAAAATATATATGTATATATATAACAAAGCTATTAAAATATATGTTATATTGGTATTAGAAAATGAAATTAATAAATTAGAATTTATATTAGAAAAATAAATTCATGAACTAGAATATTTGTATCAAATAAGAATGAAATTAAATTTGGAGTATCAGTTAACATAACTAAATAAATAGTGTAAACTAGCAAACAAACAAAGAAAAAAAGAAAATCATTAAAATATCTATTAATTTCATAAAAAAAAAAAAAAAAAAAAAAAAAAAAAAAGGATAAACTAGAATATCAATTAGTAGAACTAAAAAAGAAATAGATAAATAATTAGCAAATTAGAAATCTTAAAAGAAAAGCTATTAATATATCTATAAGATTCATATTAAAACTGGATGGAGGCAGATTGAGACTGTCCCAATGTACCCCATGCATTACTGTCCCAATGTGCCCCAATAGGTCATTATTAAAACAAATGTTTAGGCCTAATTTTCTAGAGCACATGGAATAATGATTTATGGTGGAAATGAAAGCTAAATGTTTATAAAAGCATAATATATATCTAGAATTTTAAATAATTTTTTCCATAAAATTTAATACAAACATTTAATGAGTTTTAAAAATTTACTTTTGATGTGATAAAATAGACTTACCTTACTCACAGACAGCAGACTGGAATGAATGAGCTGGAAACACAGGTGCAAGCATATATCAGTAGCGCCATCTAGTGTGAATTTTTACAAAATTTATTTTGCAATAATAAAGGAATTAGAGCCTTTGTCCCAATGTGCCCCCACTTCCCCTATTTTTTTTTTTTTTTCCAAGACCGCTGTAAGCATCGGTGCAAGGGGGCCTCTATAAGCATCTGTGCCCAGGGCTCCCAAATTTGTAAATCGATCCCTGTTAACATCAACAACAGCACAGCACATATTGATGTTATATAGCACGGCATTACATATTACATGTTGTTTAATGATGAAGAGATTCTTGCATCTTATAAGCTTCAAGGCACTTTCGTGTTATAGCGATTCCCGAGGATAAATCGCCAAGCGATCAAGATTTATCATCAAATTATAAAGCATATATGACGTTTTAATAATACATGATGAATATAACATTTCGTGACGCATATGTCCCTGTTATATGACGTATATATAATATATGACATTTGGCGTTTTCCAGGGCAAATAAAAACCATTTATGGTGGTTACCATATTTCTTGTGCTACCCTGTATACAGACGTGAATAGTACCTGGTGCAAAATTTATGTATACACTGCAAAAAGTAATTGTTGATTTTACAGTATAAACTTGCGCGGTAGCGTATTACTGCTTGCGCGGCAACGTATTACTGCTTATTTTGCTGTTTAATACTGTTAATTTTACGGTATAATACTGACCGCTGGGATGCCAGTTTTATACTGTAAAATCAACAATTACTTTTTGCAGTGTATATACAATAGGTATAAAGTTTAGTACAAACTACTCAAGCATAATTCACAAACAATTTATGGATACTTAGAAGGTGGGTCCCCAGAATGATGCTTTACCCAAGGCCCTAGATATTTTTAATCGCGCCCTGCGCATAAGCATATAACAGTTACAATGAGAAAGAGAGATAAAACAGAGATTCTCTTTTAATGGATATTATATATGAACTTTCTAAACATATATATACAGATATTTTCCATGAAAAATAATCTATAAAAGTACTTAATTAAAAACTAACTTAACTCTAAGCACTCGGATAATTTCTACTGTCATTAACGTTATATTTTAGAAAAATACATTTGATTAAGTAACAACACATTTAGCTTCTAATAAAAATTCTTCATAGAAATTTTAGTCAAATTTATAGTTTTTTTTTATAAAAATGTATGAAATATTACATGTGCTTGTTAAATAGTCAAGAAAAAGAGAGAAATGTTTGAATTTAAGGTAGAAAGGGAGATATTGTCAAAATTAAAGGAGTTTCCCTGTAAAGGGGGGGGGGGGGGTATAAAATATATATAGTTTTGTTATAAAAATGTATGAAATATTACATGTTAAATAGTCAAGAAAAAGAGAGAACTGTTTGAATTTAAGGTTGAAAGGGAGTTAGTGTCAAAATTAAAGGAGTTTCCCTGTAAAGGGGGGGGGGGTATAAAAAATATATAGTTTTGTTATAAAAATGTATGAAATATTACATGTTAAATAGTCAAGAAAAAGAGAGAACTGTTTGAATTTAAGGTAGAAAGGGAGATAGTGTCAAAATTAAAGGAGTTTCCCTGTAAAGGGGGGGGGGGTATAAAAAATATATAGTTTTGTTATAAAAATGTATGAAATATTACATGTTAAATAGTCAAGAAAAAAAGAGAACTGTTTGAATTTAAGGTTGAAAGGGAGATAGTGTCAAAATTAAAGGAGTTTCCCTGTAAAGGTGAGAGAGGGAGGGGGGGGGGGGGGCTTTTCAGATATGTAAGAGTGAAGCGGTACTTTCATGTTATAGCGGCCCCCACACTTACAATTATGCGAAGATTACAGTTACGATTTCGCGAAGATCATTTCAAAGCTTATATATGCATCATATATACTCATTACTCCAAACGCTCATATATGTGGCCATACTTTATACACATTATATACACTTTTATACGGATTATTTACGTCTTATATGCCGTATACTATACATCATATACGTATTATACACATGTCATGTATGACTATAACTCGGACATATGCGTCACGAAATGTTATATACATCATATATTATTAAAATGTCATATATGCTTTAATTTGGCGGTATATCTTGATCGCTTGGCGATTCATCCTCGAGGGGGGGGGGGGGGGGCGCTATAACACAAACAATTGCGTAATTTTTCTTGAAAACAATGGACTACAATGGTCAAAAATAATTCTGGATACTTTTGGCCAATTTTAACCATTTGGAACCCTCTTAACGGAAATCCAGATTTACTACCCCCGGAGCAGCTGTCCCACATTCTCCTGCATTTGTCAGACCCTGTTTATGCATGTTTTTTAAACTGCAAACTAACCTTAAAAATGTGGCTAGAAGGATTTCTCTTATTGTCACTTTGTAATAATTCTATGGACAAATGACAATTGATATAAATTATAAGCAATAAATTATTGACAAAGGTAAAAATATTGTACCACAAATTTCACTTCTGGTTGATATTTTTTATATAATTTCATAACATATATTTTAAAACTAATTTGAAATGTACTAATATGAGGGAGATGGTGGTGGTTATGGTTAGACTGCTTTTTCCATGAAGGATTTTGATTATTATTTAGGGATTATAGTTTGCTTTTGTTATAATAAGCAATTTATTGCATCTTAAATTTATTATTATTATTTAGTAATATGGTAATTATTCATCATTATTTTTATGAAAATATTTTTCTCTGTAAAAATAAAAATGTTAATGCTAAATTATCGATATAGTCCAAGTCAATAATAGATTTTAAAGCTCAAAAATCAAAATACATTACATTTTTTAACAATTTTTTTTTCACCCTCAAATGTATACAAATTTCAGATATTACAATTTGGACATAATATGTACACATAGAGTTTTAAAAAAAAGTTTGAAATCAACGTTTTAGGGCATTTAAAAGTTTGTAAAGATCAGCTATCAATCAACTATTATCAAAGATGTATCGTGATTAGCAGAAAATTAAATAATAATAAAATAATTTTCAGATTTTTTGCATGAAATGGTTGCATGGGAATTTGCATGGGATGAAATTTCAAAATGACGTTTTCTTTCGAGAAAATAATTTCAAAACACTTTTGGAAGACAAGACAAGGATATCTTATACAGTTTTAGGCAGTTTTCTCTAATAATACATTATCCTAGATTTATTAAAAATGTATCGAATTATCTCACAAGCTTACAGAGGCTCTAGCACTCTAGGTTTAAAAACATGCTAGTCAGATTTAACAATTAAAAGTCGTAAGTAAATTTTTTCGAATGTGGCAAAAAAAAAAAAAAAAAAAAAAAAAAAAAAAGAGAGATAGAGATAAATACATATTTTATTTTTCTGTATAAATTATTTTTCATTGGAGTAGCCCATAAAATAACCAAAATTTGCGTGTAAAAAGAAAGTGTAATAAGATACAATAAATCTAGAGACAAAGTAAATTTTAGCAATTTTTTTTTAAGCCGTTATTATTTATTTATTTATTTTTGCGGTTAGATTAATCTGCAATCCATTGTTTTTGCTAAACTAGACCCTTTACTTTGTGAAACATGACGAAAATATCAATTTTGGCGAAATCGCGTAAAAATACCTAATGATCAAAATGCTAAATTTTCAACATATAGTACTTTTCAGTTGACTCGCTATTTCTGTTTTTCGGACTGTCCTCAAGATGCTTTTCAAAATAAATAAATAAATAAATAACCAGGCATGGGATTTTTAGTAATATAAATAGTTTATTTTTATAAATAAAAAAATGTTAAGTAAATAGTCATTTTTACATGTATGATGTGACATTTTATTTATTTGTTTTCTTAAACTAATTAACTTTACGAAAATTCGATACTACCGTTATAATAGTACTAGGGGGATCTATCCCCTGCTCGCTAACGCTACCCGAACCCCCGTGAATTGCGTGTTTTAATGGTGGTTGTGTTTAAATTTCACCAGGATGAAAAAGTGGTATGTTTATCTATCCGAATGTTTTGTCTTTTTTTTTTCGACTTGATGACTTTACTTTTTGTAAAAATTGGCGATTGTCACAAAATTTCAATATTTTGGTAGGGTATACAGTACTAGTTTATGTATTTAAAATAGCAATCGCTTCGTGTATAGTTTTCTTTTTTACAGAGACATGTAATATATATATATATATATATATATATATATATATATATATATATATATATATATATATATATATATATATATATATATGATCGCGTAATACTCATCAAAATGAGCGATATTAGCAGCAATGGGATTTAAAGTGAATGTGGATAACAACAAAAAAATTACCACAAAAATACACTATTGTGCCAAACCATTCACACTAAAATACGCCAACGAGCGTGCAATAAATAACTCTGCAATAAAGTAAGAAACAGTCCCTTAAAGTCTGTTTATTTTTTTGTAATTATTGCATGTTTATTCTTAAAAAAAATGTAAATAATGATATGAAACTTTTTAGAGTTTTTATGATAGTGATAGTTCATATACATTATTGTGTATATTGCAGAATTATGATCACCTTCGTGAAAACAATCATATCACAAGCATTGAGTTTTGAACAATGAATGGTGAAAGGCTGTACAGATAACCTTTCGATTGTTTCTCTCGTATGAAACCTGTGTATTTCTTTGCTATGATTATAGATGATAAAGTATGATTTATTCATAATTGACTTTTTTTTTCCATTATTTTTTTTTCATTAATTTTTTTTAACAATCATGTCATTTTGCCGAAAACTTTCAAAAATTGACAGAATATACTAAGTAGCTATATGAATTTTATCAGAATTTATTTAATACAGAGATGGCGAACCTTTTTACACGCGCGTGCCAAAAATTGAAAAACTATATTTATCAACATTCTAATGTGCCGAATTTTTACTTAAAAAGTATTGCAATATATGCTGCATAAACGCCGAAACATTGGTTAATAGATTAAGTCGTTTTTATGCATTAAATAACGAATATTGTGATTTTTCTATACATTCTAATCTCCATTAATTTAATGAAATTTTGATTCAGAAATATTCATAAATGGCACGAACTATACAAGGAAAGGCATTTTATGAATTTTTATTTTAGTATTTTTTAACTTATTATTAATGGAACATCTAATATGCAGTAATCCAATTGGCATTAAAAAAGTATTTATGCGGTTTTTGCTGTTGTAAAGTTTGATAGAGAATGTTATATGACTTGACTAATATATTTTTCTATCTTATCAATATATGTTGCAAAAATCGGTTTACTTATCATTTAATTACAGTGATTGTCGTATGAAATTCATTTGAATAAATAAAATATTTTCTTAATTCACGCAGAAAAGTAAAACAGTTACTTGACGAAAATGCTGCATAGCATCACAATTTTCCCCCCTTTTCTAATGTGTTAATCATCAAAAAATAATTGTATTATTTGTGTTAGTCTGTACATACTAAATAACATTTTATTCATTATAACAAAAAGAGAAAAATAATTTTGTCTATATAATGAATATCAAATTTAGATTTTTCGCGTGTCAAAGAAATTGTCTGTCATATATGCCACCTCGTGAATACGTGCCATAGGCTCGCCACTCCCTAATCTAATATACTAAAACAGTATAAACAAGTTCCAATAGATTTAAGAATCTGAAATTTTGAAAGCCCATTTTCTTCATTATGTCAAATACTTGCAGGTAAAGTAAATGATGTGCCTACACCCATAAAAAAATATTCCAATGTTGTGTTATATTTAGAAAAAGTATGAAATGGATTTATGGAAAAGTCTGAAATTTGCAATGTATATATTGAAGCTTAAGAAATCATTTCGTTTTGTGTTATTTATGCACTTTTTGTTAATTTTTTCAAAAACCAGTGGGCCCGTTTTTCGTTCTGCAATCTTTTGAGATTATTTGATGATACGTTTTTTTCAGTAATTTTTAATTAACTGTAATTTTTAATGCAACGCAGTGTGTTTTAAATGAAATGGTGAATGTACCATGTCAAAAACCTTTCGTATTCATTAGCTTCATTCATCGTTGTGCATTTTGTATGTGCAAAGAGGAAAAAGGATGTTGACATCAGAAATAATATATTTCGAAAATAAATATTACATGATATTTCCTTAATTTTTTAAAATAAAGGTACTTTTACTTTCGGAACCGGTTTCGAAAGTGAAAGTAACTTTATTAAAAATATCGTAAAAGTAAAAAAAAAAAAAAAAAAGGCCATAGTAGAGATCGACCTCGGCTATTCTATGCAAAAGAAATTGTTTAAAAATTTTCAGATTCAAACGAGAAATTTGAAAAGAACCCTCCCATAGGTTGAACATTAGCTAGCGAGCGTCTTCCTGTGAGCAAAGCCCTTAAGGCCCATAACATTTGGTGAAAGCTGAAAACTTGATGTTGTATATATAAGCTTGTCTTTTTTCCTTTTTTAAAATAAAAATAAACTTTTTGCCTAAAAATTCTGGGATCTTGATTTAATTCCTTTTCAATGGTATTTGGTCATGTCTGTCTTCATGTAGTCCATTAAATAGCATATAAAATATTATTGGGATTTAAAGATTCTCACCCTCTCCCGATCAGTTCAACTCCCCTCTATTTACAACTGTTGGGAGGGAGACCTCCCCTAGGAGAAATTGAATTTCAAGATTCTGTATATAAAAAATATCAGATATATATTAAAATATCGGATATTTTTAATATTTTCAAAAATATGATATTTACGAATTCAGTTCCTGAAATAATCGAATTTCTCCAAAATGCTTATAAATGATTGTTCTATTAAAAAAGGACATATTGGAGTTTTATTCACCGCCAATCCTAATGAAATGTTGATATATAAATAACAAACAAGTTAAAAAAACAAATAAAAGAAAAAAAAATAGGAATAATTCCTTGAAATCATACGTTCCTAAATATGAAACAATTTGATTAAATCATAAAAATGGAATCTTTGTGCTTTTTCTTTCTATACTTTCGAATAATTTGTTATCCGAATGAAAACATAATCACAATATTGAAGTTTTATTCATCGCCAATCCGAATAAAAACGTAATCACAATATTGAAGTTTTATTCATCGCCAATCCGAATAAAAACGTAATCACAATATTGAAGTTTTATTCATCGCCAATCCGAATGAAAACGTAATCACAATACTGAAGTTTTATTCATCGCCAATCCTAATGAAATGTTAATAAATAAATAACAAACAAGTTAAAGAAACAAATAAAAGAAAAAAAAAATAGGAATAATTCCTTGAAATCATACATTCCTAAATATCAAACAATTTGATTAAATCCATAAAAATGGAATCTTTGTGCTTTTTCTTTCTATACTTTCGAATAATTTGTTATCCGAATGAAAGCGTAATCACAATGTTGAAGTTTTATTCATCACCAATCCTAATGAAATGTTAATAAATAAACAACTTAAAGAAACAAATAAAAGAAGAAAAAAAAGGAATAATTCCTTGAAATCCTATATTCCTAAATATGAAACAATTTGATTAAATCATAAAAAGGAAATCTTTGTGCTTTTTCTTTCTATACTTTCGAATAATTTGTTATCCGAATGAAAACGTAATCATAATACTGAAGTTTTATTCATCGCCAATCCGAATGAAAACGTAATCACAATATTGAAGTTTTATTCATCGCCAATCCTAATGAAATGTTAATACATAAATAACAAACAAGTTAAAGAAACAAATAAAAGAAAAAAAAATAGGAAACAATTTGATTAAATCATAAAAATGGAATCTTTGTGCTTTTAATTTTTATACTTTCGAATAATTGTTATCCGAATAAAAACGTAATCACAATATTGAAGTTTTATTCATCGCCAATCCTAATGAAATGTTAATAAATAAATAACAAACAAGTTAAAGAAACAAATATAAGAAAAAAAAAATAGGAGTAATTCCTTGAAATCCTAAATTCTTAAATATGAAACAATTTGATTAAATCATAAAAATGGAATCTTTGTGCTTTTTCTTTTTCTTTCTATACTTTCGAATGTTATCTGAATGAAAACGTAATTACCTTTAGTTTTTGGCGTAACTGAACAAAGATGTTGATTCCAAATGTCTCGTGGGCCCCACCAGTGGCTGAGAGGTTGTGCTCTCGAAGCTGGTAGACGGGAGGTGCTGGGTTCGATCCCAATCGCGCCCGTCGGCCTAATCGCTCGGAGTTTTCGTGGTTTTCTTTCGAGCCGTGGATCTTCTCCATGCGTAAATACGGATTAGGTTCCCTTAGAAAGACCCCCACGAAGGGCACTCCCCCCGGGCCTATATCCCTCGTGTCGATAATTGGCCGTCAATATTCAACCCAACCCCAACCCAAATGTCTCGTGCAACCTTAACTTTGTCTTCCTAAAAAAAATACATCCTTTTTCTATTTTTTTTTTCTCTCTCTTCCTCCTTAACTCTGTTCTCTTGTGTTTCCTGCATTTTATAGTTTTCTTTACTTACAATCAATCATGACAGCCTTTTAGTAATCGCTTATGTAATAGACGAGACAAAACGCATGCAACTTATATGCCTCGTGTACCAGGAATAAGATAAGACATATTTTCTTTTTTTATTCATATTGGAAAAAAAAATGTCATAAAGTAGCGTGTTGAGTAGATAGCATAATTGGTGAACTTGCCAAAAGTGAAATGTCATAATCCAAAAAATTGGATCAAAGCTGATATTTCTGTTTGAAAAGAATAGTCTCTCATTCAAACTGAATAAATACATAATTTCTTTGAACTCGTCTTTTTGGATTATTATTCATTTAATCATTCAGAATATTAATTAGATGGATTCTTTATTACTGCTTATAAAAATGTCGTCCATTAATTATTGTGCTATCCTCTTAAAAAAGCCCATTTTTTTTTTAATTTTCTCTATGTAAAGTCTAATAAAGAATGCAAAAAAATCAAACTTGTCTACATATTTACAGCTTGTTCTGACTAAGATTTTATTGTTGAGCATTTTTCATTTTATCACTTTATTACAAAATAGCTGCCAACTAAGCGAGAATTAAAAAAACCCCACTTTTCCTAAAATACCTATGTTACCTGAAAAAAAAAACCCACACCTGACGTAATCAGTTGAAAATGAAGCATTTCATTACATATTAATTGTAATAATAACATTTCATTACATAAAAATAATTAAAAATTTATAAAGATCATTCCAAAATTCTAACAAGAAAATCTGTAAAAATGAAGCTCATGTTTTGCTATAATTCTGGAATTGTTAGTTAAAATTATTTTAAAACTAAATAAGTACTCCTTAGGTATTTTTAACTATGTTTATTATTCTAAATGGTGCATAAAAACAGAACAAAAAAAAAAAATACCTGACGGCTCGGCCTACAGGCACAGGTAGATTTCGAAGACGCAGACCGTGGGGCGCCTGTTTGTCGGGAATTGCGGAAGAAATGACCTTTTTACGATGATGCGGCAGTTGGAACCGCCTACTTCGAAACCTAACTTGTTTGCAGGCGGAATCGGCAGGGATTTTTTTTGTTTTTAATTTTTTTTTTTTTTTTTTTTTTTTTTTTTTTTGCTATAACGATTGGTCCTATAAAAAACTTGTAAATATAAAAGTTTTAAATAATATTAAGAGGATTAATAATAAATTTAAGCGGATTTGAAATCTTGAGAATTGGCGAAGTTATGAATTTTTTTCTTCTAAACCCCCCTCCCCCCCCCCCCTTAAGGCAATTTTTAATTATATCAAAAATCTGTCATACATAAATTTTCGGCCCTTCTCCTAGAAGTAATAATAACTTCAAACTGATTCGATACGTATCATAAGTAAGAAATTATGGGGTTTTTTCTGTTTTCACAAAAAGGCCCCCCATCCCCCCCCCTTGGTTCGATTTTGTCCATTAACGAACTTGACCGAGATTTTATGCCCCTTGATTTTATGTATCAGTTTCGAAAAGATGCGGGAGTTGGAACCGCCTACTTCGAAAAATAACTTGTTTGCAGGCGGAGCCGGCAGGGATTTTTTTTGTTTTTAATTTTTTTTTGCTATAACGGTTGGTCCTATAAAAAACTTGTCAATATAAAAGTTTTAGATAATATTAAGAGGATTAATAATAAATTTACGCGAATTTGATATCTTGTGAATTGACGAAGCTATGATTTTTTTTCTCTTAAACCCCCCCCCTTTCCCCCCCCCCTTGGGGCCATTTTTAATTATATCAAAAATCTGTCATACATACATTTTCGACCCTTCTCCTAGAAGTAATAATAACTTTAAACGGATTCGATACGTATCATAATTAAGAAATTATGGGGTTTTTTCTGTTTTCACAAAAAGCCCCCCCACCCTCCCCCCCTTGGTTCGATTTTGCCCATTAACGAACTTGACCGAGATTTTATGCCCCTTGATTTTATGTATCAGTTTGTAAAAGATTAATGCAGAATTTTTCCAGTTATCGTGGTCAGAAAAAAGTGACATAGATATAATATATATATATAAAATCCCTGACGGCTCGGCCTACAGGCACAGGTAGATTTCGAAGACGCAGAACGTGGGGTGCCTGTTTGTCGGGAGTTGCGGAAGAAATGACCTTTTTGCGGATGATGCTGCAGTTGGAACCGCCTACTTCGAAACGAAACTTGTTTGCAGGCGGAGCCAGCAAGGATTTTTTTTTTTTTTTTTTTTTTTTTTTTTTTTTCTATAAGAGTTGGTCCTATAAAAACCATGTCAATATAAAAGTTTTAGATAATATTAAGAGGATTTATAATATATTTAAGCGGATTTGAAATATTGGGAATTGACGAAGTTATGAATTTTTTTCTTCTAAAACCCTCCTTCCCTCCCCCCTTAAGGCAATTTTTAATTATATCAAAAATCTGTCATACATAAGTTTTTGGCCCTGTTCCTAGAAGTAATAATAACTTTAAACGGATTCGGTACGTATCATAATTAAGAAATTATGGGTTTTTTTTTTCTGTTTTCACAAAAAGCCCCCCCCCCCTTGGTTTGATTTTGCCCATTAACGAACTTGACCGAGATTTTATGTCCCTTGATTTTATGTATCAGTTTCGAAAAGATGCGGGAGTTGCAACCGCCTACTTCGAAAAATAACTTGTTTGCAGGCGGAGCCGGCAGGGATTTTTTTTGTTTTTAATTTTTTTTTTGCTATAACGGTTGGTCCTATAAAAAACTTGTCAATATAAAAGTTTTAGATAATACTAAGAGGATTAATAATAAATTTACGCGGATTTGATATCTTGTGAATTGACGAAGCTATGATTTTTTTTCTCCTAAAAGCCCCCTTTCCCCCCCACTTGGGGCCATTTTTAATTATATCAAAAATCTGTCATACATACATTTTCGGCCCTTTTCCTAGAAGTAATAATAACTTTAAACGGATTCGATACGTATAATAATAAAGAAATTATGAGGAGTTTTCTGTTTTCACAAAAAGCCCCCCCCATTTCCCCCCCCCCTTGGTTCGATTTTGCCCATTAACGAACTTGACCGAGATTTTATGATCCTTGATTTTATGTATCAGTTTCGAAAAGATGCGGGAGTTGGAACCGCCTACTTCGAAAAATAACTTGTTTGCAGGCGGCGCCGTCAGGGATTTGTTTTGTTTTTAATTTTTTTTTGCTATAACGGTTGGTCCTATAAAAAACTTGTCAATATAAAAGTTTTAGATAATACTAAGAGGATTAATAATAAATTTACGCGGATTTGATATCTTGTGAATTTACGAAGCTATGATTTTTTTTCTCCTAAAATCCCCCTTCCCTCCCCCCCCCCCCTTGGGGCCATTTTTAATTACATCAAAAATCTGTCATACATACATTTTCGGCCCTTTTCCTAGAAGTAATAATAACTTTAAACGGATTCGATACGTATAATAATAAAGAAATTATGAGGATTTTTCTATTTTCACAAAAAGCCCCCCCCCCATTTCCCCCCCCCCTTGGTTCGATTTTGCCCATTAACGAACTTGACCGAGATTTTATGACCCTTGATTTTATGTATCAGTTTCGAAAAGATGCGGGAGTTAGAACCGCCTACTTCGAAAAATAACTTGTTTGCAGGCGGAGCCGGCAGGGATTTTTTTTGTTTTTAATTTTTTTTTGCTATAACGGTTGGTCCTATAAAAAACTTGTCAATATAAAAGTTTTAGATAATACTAAGAGGATTAATAATAAATTTACGCGGATTTGATATCTTGTGAATTGACGAAGCTATGATTTTTTTTCTCCTAAAACCCCCCTTTTTTCCTCCCCTTGGGGCCATTTTTAATTATATCAAAAATCTGCCATACATACATTTTCGGCCCTTTTCCTAGAAGTAATAATAACTTTAAACGGATTCGATACTTATAATAATAAAGAAATTATGAGGATTTTTCTGTTTTCACAAAAAGCCCCCCCATTTCCCCCCCCTTGGTTCGATTTTGCCCATTAACGAACTTGACCGAGATTTTATGACCCTTGATTTTATGTATCAGTTTGGAAGAGATTTATGCAGAATTTTTCCAGTTATCGTGGTCAGAAAAAAGTGACATAGATAGATAGATAGATAGATAGATAGATAGATAGATAGATATATATATAAACTTTTGAACTGGGGGTGGTTTTGGGTTCTGGGAGTCATGATCGGCGTAGATCTGCAAAAATTTTTCAAAATTTCCAACTTAGGTGAGAATGTAATAGGTAGTATTTCTTACGAAATCTACCTAATTGACTTCAGTGAAATATTTATGAAGTACTAGGGTGTTTTTTTTTTTTTAGGAAACATTTCACTCTGGGTTTTTTTTTTTTTTTTTTTTTTTTTTTTTTAGAGGACAGCACAATACGTCACATTTCGTGGGGGGTTTTCTACCCCCCTCCCCCCCACCCGTATTGTCTTTTTTTGTTTTTGTTTTTGTTAAATATCCTTGTTTAATGGCCTATTAGATACACTAGCTCAGATCTGAAAAAAAATGTGTTTTGAGCTATTATTTTTTGTTTCCAACTGAAAGTCAAGTGTTTTACACTTTCCCCGGCATTCGGGACATTCGTGGATCCTAGATTTGTATCTTTCCTTTAAAACACATGGTTTCAATCTGGGGCAGGTGTAATATTCTCCTAGCTCCATTGATTCATATCTTTTTTACTTGTCTAGATATTATATTTTAGTACAAAGTTATGAGTTTTTTGTGAACGCACAGATACTAAGCAACAGACTAATGCAGGAAACTAAAAAAACTGGTTTATTTAAAAAAAAAAAAAAAGTGTTGATTTTACGGTATAATACTGTAAAATTAACACTTTTTTCAGTGAATGTAATGTTTTTCAATAGTATAAAACAAGTTTTCTTCAAACAATAATTTTAAAACCAAAGATAATATCTTAAAAATTACAATAAGTTTTATATTATCAGCACCCTTTTCACTTTATCATTAAAAAGAACATTGGATTAGAAAAGAAAATCACTTTTCAATTGTTATGTTTTGTAACCTGGATTAAAAAAATACATTATTAAGTAGAACCATTTTGATTTTGTAATTTCTACTTCAACTCATATGAAGAGAAAGAAATGTGGAATAATATATATCCTCTCCTACCTAATGAAGGTTTTTTTTTAATATAATTTGCATCCACTTACTGACTTTTATTGATATCACCCTTGAAGTGAATAAAATGCAATTAGAAGTGTTGGGTGCAATATAGCTAGTGTGGTTGCACTTCCCCCAGTTCCTGTGGCTCCCATGGTTCCACTTGTCCTACATGCAATTTTGAAAGAGTAAATGGTAAGACAGCCTTTTTTTTTTTTTTTTTTTTTTTTTTTGAAAGGGGAAAAACACATTTTTAAAATTTATTTTCTAAAGTTAGTTAAGAATATAAAACTCAATGGTGAGACAAGCGGTGTTTGAGAGCTGAAACATGAGAAAGCCACTACCATTGAACATCAAAATGTAAACTATTTTTAAAACTGTATCGAAACTGTAGCGGAGCTTGATTTGACTACTTTCACTCATATACCGTGAAAAAGAAACTGGAGAAGATGCCAACTGGTTTGTTGATTAAAATAGCATTTTATCATTTATTAATAAGTAATAAGTCTGAGTTTACACTAAGCCACTTACCCCACTCCACCTTAATAAAAACTTATTGAATAAACCAAGCATTTTAAAATTTTTATTTAATATATTAAAATGTAAATATTGTGAAAAGCTCAGGCTATAATGTGTGTTAGAGTCCTATGATTAGCTGATGTTTCAAATAACTAATTAGCTTAAAACAAATTGTTCTAAACATCTTTGTGCAGAAGTTGGAGGTTTTCATTTCTTAAAAATAAATATCACTTGAAAAGAACGAGACGTGAACTCTTAATTTAATAAGAAGAGAACGGATTTTCGTCAGTGAATGATGTGCATATCACTGCCATTCGATTTGTTGAATTGTGATAAAACATGTGTTCCATTCAAAATTATTTTCGGTTTCCACATACCTAATGAGGCCAACTTTCAGTCAAATAACAGTTGACTCGTAACGTTCAGCGTTCAGATCATAGATTTGTCAAATTAGGAGTATACCTGTACATTCGTTTTCGCGCACCACCGATTTTTTCTCATCGTTACCAGCCCGTTATGTAGTTTCGGACTTTTTATGTGTGCTCTCCAAACAAGTTTTAGTTTTAATGCATTTAATTACAAAACGTTATCCATGGCTCTTTTATATATTTATTTTTTGTATGCACGTGTTTTTGAGCTGTGATGAATTGCCAATCAACTAAACAAATAGTGACTTTAAAATTGTCAAACTTTTGTTCATTGAAGTATTTTAGAATTTTTCTGCGATATCTTTATTTTTGTCTAATTGACCTTTTTCTTTATTTTCGTATTTCGGTCGATTCATTTTGGATTTAATGCATAATTAGGAAAATTTTTTTAATTAAATTATATATATATTTTTTTTGTATGTAATTGAATTGCGGCTTTTTCGAAAGTTATAAACAAATATTTTCCTCCATGTTAGTATAAATTTGCTTGTGCCACAAAAATAAATTAAAAGTCTTAGTACTTTGCTCAGCGAAACAACTTGCAACGAATTTAGTCATACATATACCACTGCAATTTTTGTTTTACTTGTAATGATATTGGAATTTTTATTTAATGACGTAATACAGAAAAAAACGTGTCATACTTACGAACAACTTCATCTTTGATTAGGGGTATAAAAAAGCCACATTTAGTTTTTTTAAAAAAAGCTCTAAAATTCCATTTTTAAGTTGTAAAGTTCCATTAATTTAAAATCCCATTTTAATTTTCTACAGGCGAGAGGGAAAAAAAAAAACTTTCAAGGAGCACTTTTGTTATGTAGTTGAGGATCTTTCTTACTTCCTTTACATTCTGGTTTTTACGCAAATTTCGGCGAAAATATGTGTTCACATTGTTTTTCTTTTTTTTTAAACTTTACTCCACTCTTCGTTATTTTTTTTCTTTGGTCCGTATAACAACATAAAAACTATATTTTATTGCAGTATAATTTTATATAGAATATAAATGATTGAAATTTATAATGCAAGATGAAATATTTACATTTAAAGACATGCTATAAATTATATTTATTTTTACTATCAGTATATTCTGAAAACTACATCTAGAAAATGAATGTATATAATCCGTATTCTGACGCTTTTTCTCGTTGTCTCCTTCTTTAACGAATATCTTTTCGGCTCATTAATTCCAATCCTGCTAAACTGATATTTTTATCTGAGTGTTTATAAAGTTTATGCTATGCCGAGTTTTTTTCAAACTTTCTTGTAATTTGTAGTTGACAAAATTAGGATCGGCAATATCCCCCAGCTATTATTAATGTTGTAAAATAGTTTTTGCTTGTTAAAAAATTCACTTTTTAAAAACTTTTGATACAGTTTTTAACTTTTTTATGGGGCAATTTATACTTTCTCTTCGGTTTGATATTCGCAATATTTGGGAATGTATTAAAAAAAAAAAAAAAAAATCTAGTTTCTTATCGATTTAAAATCTTGTTCTCTTACGTTACTCCTTCCAACTTCATATTTATTCTGTGGAATTTGTGCATCAATTCAAAATTAGTACAGAGTTTTGTTTTGCATTTATATTTTGCGAATATCATAAAATAAAGCATGAGAAAAAATTAAAGAATTACTTATAAATTCTGACTTATTTTATAAGTAGTAATTAGAATTTGGATGTTCGAAAACCTTTGAAGGTACCAGTGTGTAGTGATATGGTAGCATATCCAGATATGGACTGTGATTTATGAATGGTTCTTGTTTGGACCTTGGGCTATGGCTAAAGAACCGTGAAATTATTCAAGAAATCGTTATCTCCACATAAATGCTGATTTGGAAATGCATACCCTAAACAGTTATCTGTCTTTCCAGTTTGCTTTATGGTATTTAAAACTTTAAAATCATTCCTTAATTAAAAGGTATCTAAAATACATTTTTCTTATAACTATTGGCTACTTCGTAAAACTTAAACAAACAAACAAACAAAAAAAAAGCTATTGAATGTCCATAGTTTTTTTCTGCTACATTTAACAATATCTAGCCCTTTCGAGTTCGTATTTTAGTTTTTGGGGAAAAAATACTTTTACATTAATACTACAGTGGTGGACATAATTATAAGACACCTACCTAATTTGGCATACAGTGTGAGAACAGATTCAGAGCTTAAAAATGCTTTATTAAATACGACAAAAACATAAATTTATTCTATTATCACACGTAATTGTTTTACAGAAATTATATTTTTATAGAGTTTAATAAAAAAAAATTAAAAATACCATGGACAAAATTATAAGACACCCTAACAATTTAATTAAAACACCTGCTTTTTTTTTTTTGAAATATTCAAATTTTCTTCACGTTGTTACAGGGCTGGGTTTTTGCCGTGCCAGTGGCAGAAAGTGGTTATAACCGGTTTTAACCGGCAGAAACTGACAACAACTGGCAGAAACACATTTCGTGACATAATCTGAGAATTTTATAGCTGTATTAAATCCTTAAGTACATTTTATTCAGGATAAATAACAAATGGAATATTGTGGATATTTTTAATTAAAAAATAAATAAATTTGTATTAGAGAAAATGAGTAATGTAACAGATAAAATTTTTGTTATAATATGGTTGTGTAATTTTATGTATAAACAATTATTAGAGTATTTAAAATTCAGAATAGAAAACTATATCCAATACTTATTTTAAATTAAATGCTGAAAAGAAAAGAGAAATAATCAATACTTACTTTTCTGTAATTTAACATAATAATTTAATGATAACTGTTAAAAATCTTTCTCACAGAAATGTTACACAGCTCCAAATCAAAAAACTAGACTAATTAATTCCATTTGTATTTGGAATTGCATTTAGCTTTATTTCACTGTAGTACAATTAAAAAAGAACATTGGTGGATGTTTTAATACATGTTAAGGCATGTTATTAAAGAAAATTAAAACTCTAAAATATTAAATTTTGAGTGAATATTTTATTTTTGTAAAATTATTTTCCTTATTCAAAATATTAGAATACTAAAATAGGTGGTTCAAAAAATTAGAATACTAAAATAGGTGGTTCAAAAAATTAGAATGCTTATGAATTTTCCTGATTTGTTCAGAAGGTTGCATAAAATTATCTTCTGCGGGACTTCTTAATTTATAAAAACGCTTTGCATCATCATTGTTTTCATTTTGTGTAAAACATAGGCCATTCGTTTGACATAAAAGAGTTTACAAAGCATTGTGTTATTGATTTGCATAAAGAAGGTCATAATCAGCAATATTTCGCCAGTTACTTAAAATGTTCTCAACCAAGTGTTAGTAGAGCAATAAAGCAGTATTCTAACGATGGACTTTTTGAAAACAAGCATTTAAATAGCGGCCGAAAGCCAAAAACTACTCAGAGAGATGATAGAAAGCTAAAGAGTATTGCTAAAATTTGTGCTGTTATAAAATGTAAAGGTGATGCTACAAAATATTAAACAATAACTATGTTTCCCCTTTTTAAACACATATTATTTACAATGCATTATTCTAATATTTTGAACCAGGTAAATGGTTATTCTACTATTTTGATTTTTTCCACGTGTGAATAATTATTTTAATTTTTGTATTATTTCTTTTAATTTTAATGCTAAAAGATTCAACAAACTATGTAGATTCTTACTGTAGATTAAAATATAATAGAATTTTTTGTAAATTTCTTTTTTTTTTTTTTTACTTTTAAATAGAAATTCAACTGTAAATAATATTAATAGTTAAGCTTGTACAGCAACAGATTACCATTATGAAAATTTCTGTTTTTCAAGTAAAAGAAAATTAGTATTATATAAACAAAGTATATTTATATGATCCTTTTGAAGCTTTTTGCTACTTTGAATAACATTCATAATCTTTAGTTTTAATTTTTAATTTAATTGTTTATATATCAAATACATGTGTGAATTATGAATCATTGCAGTTAAAGTTCTTCCAATTATTATTTCTTAGTTTCTGCCAGTTTTTGCCGCTTACTGGCAGAAACTAGTTTCTGCCATGCCGGTTTTAACCGGTTATAACCACTGGTTTTAACCACCCCGGCAGAAACTTGCCAGCCCTGCGTTGTTATGACGCCAGCAGTTAACCAAAGCAGACGATAACCGACTTCATGCATTTACAAACATGCCACAAGGTACAGAATTAAAGGAAAGTGAAATTCGCGAAATTTGAAGATTAAATGGAACTGGTGCTTCAGTTAATAATACTTCAAAAGTTATTAAAAGCTCTAGATGTGCAATTTCAAATGTTTTGAAAAGAGGAAGTAATGGATCGGTGATTAAAAGATCTGGACGTACTCCTTGCTTGTCCTCAAGAGACAGACGCCATGTGCTTTCGCTCGCTACACAGAATAAGATGACCATTATAGGTATTAAAAATGCTTTGAAACTGAATTGTTAAAGGAGAACCATTCGCAGGATGTTGCATAATGCTCCTATGTGAAATTTAAAGCATTGAAGAAAAAAAACACTGCTTCTAAGGTGGCACAAAATGGATCGTTTAAACTTCGCTAAACAAACTATGGCCTGGACCTCAAAATGGTACTCTGTATTATTTTCTGATGAAAAAAAGTTTAACCTGGATGTTCTAGTGGGTTTCACTATTATTGGCATGATTTACGGAAGTCTCCTGATGTACAAATGAGCCGCCAAATGGATGGAGGCTCAGTAATGGTTTGGGCTCGTTTTTCGGCGCAAGGGAAAACCGATATCGTTTTTGTGCATTCAAGAATGAATTCTGAAAAGTATAAGAATCTTCTTAAAGATCAACTAGCCATATACGGTGAACTTCTTTGTAAAGAAAACTACATTTTCCAGCACGATAACGCGTCGATTCATACATGACACATAACAAAAAAGTTGCTTTCAGAGCAAAGTATCCATGTTCTTCCGTGGCCTTCTCGCTCCCCAGACTTAAATTCCATCGAAAACTTGTGAGGGTCTTAGCTCGTGATTTTTACCGAAATGGGAGGCAGTTTACATGTGTCCAAGACCTAAAGGATGCTATAAAATGTGCTGGGTCATTCTGTACCTCGTGGCATGTTTTTAAATGCGTGAAGTCGGTTATCGTCTGCTTTAGTTAACTGCTGACGTCATAACAGTGTGCAGAAAATTTGCATATTTCGAAAAAAGCAGGGTTTTTAATTAAAATGTTAGGGTGTCTTATAATTTTGTCCATGGTATTTTTAATTTTTTTTATTAAACTCTATAAAAATATCATTTCTCTAAAACAATTACGCGTGATAACAGAATAAATTTATGTTTTTGTCGTATCTGACAAAGCGTTTTTAAGCTCTGAATCTTTTCTTTCACTGTATTTCAAATTAGGTAGGTGTCTTATAATTATGTCCACCACTGTATTAAAAGTAGCTATCTAAATCACAAAAGTTAAGATTTACTGAAATTTAAGGAATGTCTTTTACTGAAATCTAATAAATATATCGAAATAAAATTAAGGAAAATTTGCTAAAAATTAATGTTACAAATATAAAAAAGATGTTACAAATATAAAGTATGTTGTTACATAATAAAATAGTTTTAAAAACTTAAAAACTTCGCGCCGAGCGCTTTCGATCAGACCTTGATCGTCATTAGGACAGCTTTGATTGCGTTCTTGCACCATACTCGGTGATGCCACCATTGTCTTATTAGGATGCCAGACACAAATGTTTTTTTTAAGGCCTCTGCTTTACGATTATCTATATGGTAATGCGCCCCCCCCCCACACACACAAAAAGAAGAAGCATTTATGAAAAATCTCACAATTATACAAAAAATCCTAAAGTTTGAATCCTACAATTTATATATACTTTTTACGTACGCTGAACTTTAGAGCCGTTCCTCGATTCTAAATATATAATCGATAACTATTCTATTCATGTTATAATTATTTATAATAAGTATATTGCTAGAAAAAAAAATATTTTTTCTTTTGTGCATTGATATTTAAATGGAATAAAATCGTGTGCATCATACTCTACTTCTTTTAACTTATTCTACTTTTTAAAATTTTTAAAATGGTACCTTTTTTTTTTTTTTTTTTTTTTTTTTTTTTTTTAATGTGAAGTAGCAATTATTGGTAGCAATAGTTGGTAGAGCAGCATGGCATCTTCAGCCAAGAGATCCCAGGTTCGAATCCTGGCCCGGACATTTTTTGTCCAGTTGGAAAATTACAACTAGCAATTATTTATCTGCTATCGGACAAAAACTATTTTTTGATTTTTTTTTTCTATAGGATAAAACAGTGCTGAAAAAACACGGTAACGTATGCTAACTTGCGCCCCCCCCCCCTCCCACGTCTACCACTGTATTTACAATGAAAAATTCAGGGGTGGTTTGACTGAAGCCTACTACTACACTTTATCCAAAATGACAAGTGTAAAAATTTGTATTCTCTGAAAAGTACAATTAATAATAACAATATAAAAGAATAATTTAATTTATTTAATCGATCAAAACAGTACACGTTACATTACTAGTTTCAGTAAAGGGTTAGAATCTTTCATTTTCCCTTTATTACAATTTCACTTTGATTTTCACAGGCCTAGATAGAAGTATGCTTCGATTCTGTTTACTATTATTTTTAAAGATGTTCTCGCATATCATGTTTTTAATATTTTCAAAATCTTCTATGATAATTTTAGATTTTTTTAAAATTATTTCTTGGTGTCGTCAGTAGCTTATTTCTTTGCCCGAATTTGTCAGTGATAATAATCGAAGTTGTTTTTAAAATATACTACATTCTTCTTTTTCTATGGATATGAAAAAAAAAATAGTTATTTTACTCCCTTCCAGTGTTAAATGCGTCGTGATCATATGATATACTATTCCTACATTTATTCGAATTTTTTGTGTGACATTCGCCTCGAAATTGTATGTATTATCACAAAAGCAAAATATTGAATCAGGAGAGGATATATTTTTTTTTTAGACCTTGAATAGGACGTGCAAAATTTGACCTTACTTATAGAAAATAAAAGAACTGTATATCATTGATATCGTTGACATTAAATTATCCAACACATTTGTTTCTCGATGGCTATTTGTATCTTTTTGATATTTTTTTCTGTGTCTGTTGTATATTTTAAATATGTTTCTAAAAATACATTTTCGTACTCGTCATATTAAGTATATTGTTTCTCTGTTTATTACAATATGAAACAAATTTTTAAATGCACAATCGGTCAAAAGAAAAAAAAAAGGGATGGGGGAGGAGTAACACTTCTTACATTTTAAACACCAAATTTTCGCAGAGGAAAACGAAATTGGCTATTCTATTGAAAATTATGTCTTCTATCAAATTATATTAAAAAAAAATAATAAGATTGAGAAGTCGTCTGTGTATTGAAATTGTGCCAAACTACTGAAAATTTTCAATACTAACACCTAATTTTGACACTATATTAGAATTTTTCGGAAAATTTAACATTGGCATATGAAATGGAAAGTCATTCGGTGATTTAGCTTAGGAATTACGCAGATGTAAAAAAATAATACCTATTGTTAGATTCATTTTTAATAGCTGTAAACTTCAAATGCGTGTAGTTCTTTAAGCATAACTCCAAGACTACTTGGCGGATTGAACTGGAATTTTGGATTCACATATTTGAAGCTTCTAAAATCGATTTCTGTTAAATTTTTTCGAATATTAATTCCCCATGTGATAAATTGGAGATTAAAATGCACGGAGTGTTCCCCTTTTCTCGCTCTCCCTGTCTTGTCAAACTGTGCAAACGTGAGAGAAAAAAAAAATAATCGCTATCTTTTCTCACTAATTTTACTACAAATTATCATCATCATACAAAAATAACGCTGGTGTGAAATAAATTAATATTGAATTATAAAATTACGAAAATTATAAACAACCAGTGGACACCGCGAGGATTTTGCACCGGAGTCTAATTTTTAGCAATATCCAAGACTTTTTAATGCAGGTTTAAACTTCTAAAGAAAAATTAAGGATAAAAATATCTGCGAACAATATTAGTCAAGACAGAATATCGTCTGATTCCTTCCACCAAAGTTACAGTTATAAACTGATCGAAGATTAGTAAAAAACACGCGCGAGTAAAAAATTAACAATCGTATTTTAACTGCATTAGATGATGATGTCATCCGCTTCGGGAAAAACATGGGACAAAGAAAAATAAATTAAATACATATAAAATATAATTTAATCTAATATAGCAAAACATACATTTTAGGTTACACGTGAAATAACAATGCTTCGATTGATCGATGGTATCCTTTTCTTCTAAACATTGCAATTTCAATTTTGCATCAGAAATATAAAATAAACCCGTGTGGAGAAATCATACTTCATCTTTTGTGTACTATTTATTTCTTTATAATCGTTGTTGAGCATCATATAATGCGGAATTTCATTTTTGTGGTAACGCTAATTTAGGAAAACCTTTCATTTCATTTATGAAAACGATGCCGATTTAATTTTTAATTGACAGCAATTTTTAATCAGAAAACATGTTTTAACGAAATGTGAGTGCACTATGTCAGAAGCCGCTTCAAAAACCTTTCGAATGATACCTCATTCGTCGTCGTGCGTTTTGTAAATTCATAGATAAAGGGATGTTGTCAGCAGAAATAATATATATGATTTTAACTGAAATCCGTTTCTAAAAATTTCTAATATGCGTATACAAAATTTCAATTTATTTTGCTAGCCTTTTCCTTTTTATTTATTTTTTTTTTAAAGTTATGTATATAAAAAAAAAAACTACCAGCAGTACAATTTAAAAAACCGTATATTCGTTAATTAAAAAAAAAATAATTTTATAAAAATTGCTAATAAAAATGTAATAGTGGTTTGGTGTCTATCATATGTTAGAGAATTTAAACGATTTATTAGGTGTTTTTCTAATACTAATACCATTTTTCACTTAATATATATAATATATTATATATATTTTTAATCGTGTTGTATGGGAAACGGAGCCGCGGATCAGTTAGATACGGACAAAATCAAATTTCCCGAACCGGCAGGCTTTGCCGGACTTTACTTTACAGCCAGTTCACACAAGTATGTCACTTTTACCAGTGTGGTCGATTCATAAGATGTTGGAATGATGATAGCTATCTTCTAACAGGACTGCCGCTGACGGCTATTTATTATTATTATTTTGTCCACTACTTTTCCCAAACAATAACAATTATAGTAGATTTCTGCTAATCTACGAGGTAGATTGTTTTTATTTAGAGATAGCGATAGGGAAAATAATAAAAAAAAATAGTCGCCAGTGGCAGCTCTAATCTAATCTTCATCTGATTACTATGTAAAAGATGTTCTATTTATTACCGCTCCTACACATTTTCGATAATTACCAATTAATCTCATACAATGAATTTCCATTTTATAATGCAATATTGTTTAAAATATTATTTCACAACATTACGATTGTATCGTTTATGATTGCTAAAAACTGAAGCTATTTTGTGGGGGGGAGAGAGGCACATTTCGTAAAATGGTATTTACTTTTCAAAATTTGCCAATTGGTGTTACTTTTTGTCTCGGATGCAACAGTATATTTGACCTGAAATTGATTTTTCTTTTAATAATAGAAAAGGGAATTAACGTGCCCTGATTGATATTCATGCACATATGTTTTTGTAAGACAATCTGCATCAACTGCATTTTCTTTTCTTTTAAAGCCATTTAAATATGAGCTACTGCACATTCAGGTTACGTTTGGGATTTTATGCTAACCAAAATACAATTCACTATCAAAATTCAACTGATCAAATGCCAGTGAAACTGTTACGTTGAAATATTGGTCAAGAGGATGAAAAAAGGAACAGCAAAAAAGTGGATCAATCCTCTTTATGAACTTCACTCGCAATCACTGCAATCATTTTCTTTTCGATTTTGCTATTTGCTTTTACCGTTAAATACAGATGATATGATGTCACGATCTACCATCGATAGGACGGATTGGGGACTTGAGCTTATTAGCCCCTAGCTGTGCCTTGAGTTCTATGTGTTTTTTTCGGATGTAGTTGTTAAAACAAATAATCCAGTTTTAGAGAAAAGGAGGATGTATGATAATATCTGTTTTTATGTTCTTTTATAAAAGGATCGAGTTATCCATACTGCAGTGTCATTGTTTCATGTTTTAAAATTATATTTTATTTTGAGAAAAATGTCTGAAATTTATTGAATTAACACTGATAGTTTCAAATGAGTGTTTTAGAATGAATTCATTAATTTCTGTGGCGTAGCAATTTAAAAATTATGGTAGAGATTTAAGTAGTTTGTCTAGATTTCGCTGTTTGTTTTCACCGTTGAAGACAGATAAGATGATGTCACGCTATACCATCGATAGGACGGATTGGGGACTTAAACTATTAGCCCCTAGCTGTGCCTTAAGTTCTGTCTTTTTTTCGGATGTATACGTTAAAACAAATAATCCGGTTTTAGTGAAAAGGTGGATGTATGATAATATCTGTTTTTATGTTCTTTTAATGATTCAGTATCCTCTGGTACTACAGTGTCTTACTTTCTCATTTTTTAAAAGTATATTTTATTTTATAAAGATGTTCCCTTTCCTCTCTGGGTTGTAACTCTAACTCCCACTTTAAGAACGATTGGGCTAGATGGACTGCTTTTGATTTGAAATAAATGGTATGACTTTAAATGATTCCCCCCACCCCCCCAGTTTTTGTGGATACGCAGACTTCAATGATTAAAATAAAATAATAGAAAATATCAATGAATGATCAATGTATGCGTTTGTGGGACGTGGGATGTTTGACCTTGGTCACATCTTCCAATATGAATCTAGTGTAATTGGACATATTTTAATGATTGGATTTAAATTAATTAAAAAAATAATAATTAACTTATTTCAGTAATTAATAGCATAATTTTGTATAAACATTTAAATATATAATCTATAAAATTATAGTTAGATTCAAATTGAATGCAAAAATACCTGTTAATAAACGATGTAAAGTGTTTTACAATCCGGAACAAATTATTCAGAATGCAGCTACACAAATCTTAAATAGTATGTATATGTATGCATGATACACATATCATAGCTTGTGCTAAAAGTATTGCGTTGCGCCAGTTTTTTCTGAAGGTTTTCGTAAACTACCATATCCAATCATCAGTATTGGTTTAGAAAGAATAGCTTTAAAAATGAGATTTGAATTCTCTGGATTATGAAAATCTTGCAAATTTTACGTAAATTTTGCAAAAATTGGTTTAAAAAATCAGTAGTTTGTGCTTAGGAATCAGTTGTGAAAGTTCCACTCTCAAATTCACAACTTTTAAGATTTTTTGTGTGTAACTAACATTACAAAATTTCGATACCTTTATTATTATTATTATTATTATTATTATGGGTATGGAAAACCTGGAAAAGTCAGAGACATTTGTAGCTAAACTGGTGTCGACACATTGATTTTAGTAAAGAGTGGTTCAAACACCTCCAACTTCTCTTATATTTCAATGATCACTTTTATTTATTACATATTTATACTATGTATTTATGTAATCAATGTTACTGAACTTCAAATTCTTGTGAATCGTCAGTAAAATTTCATTTGTCGATGGAAAAAAAAAATCTGTTCACCAGTAAATTTCTTCTCCTCTTTTACTTTCCCACGTTTTAATTTAAGATACAGATATTTATTCAATAACTGGATGGAATAACATGCCTTTTTCTGAAATATTTACGCACGAAGTTATGCCATTTTGATAGGAAAGGCCATTTCGTTTTCTGCGAGTCTCCCACGTTTGAGTATCAATGATTTAAAAAATATTTATCAGGAAAACTCTTCAACTATTTATTCCTACAAACAGGATCTTTCGCCTCACGTTTTTCCATGAATCATTTTCAGAAACACTTATTTAAAAGCTTAAGTTATTCCAAATTCCACCAGCTGAAACTGAATACACATCAAAGTTGAAGAAATGTGCACTGGGGATTGGAAAAAGTAAATACAGCGTGACGTTTGAACAATTTTATGTTACTGCTTCTCTTTCTCATTCAATAATTTTATTCAAAGACTAAACCGGTAACAAAGTAATATTTACTTATCGATCACGACTGTCCCATTTCTTATTTTTCGCTTTATGCGAATCTCTTTATGCAGAAAGAGTAAATGAATGCCTCAAACTTTCAAATAGTTAGTAAACATTTATTTTGGGATCAACCTCGTCTTTGTCATGTCGGAAATGCTCTCAATATTATGTCCATATTAAGCAATAAAGGTTCTTTCCTCGATGGTTTAGCTAAAAACAGATTTCTTTGTGTGAGTTTTATTTAAAAATATATTGCTTATATACCGTATTTACTCGGATATAAGACATATCCTTATTTTTTTAACCAAAAATTAACAAGAATATTTGAAAGAAAGATAAAATTATGAAACTTAACGAAATATAGCAAATCCTAAAATTATATTTATCCTCCACTTTTATTCAAATTAGTGTTCATTGCTCTTATCAGAAATTTTAAATTACTTATTTTCATAGCTGCTTTCGAGTGTTGCTTCTTTATTGGATGGCTCAAAAACAGCGCTATTTTCAGTCTCGGACATCGTATTAGAAATGCCGCACTTGAGGAAAAAAACGCTTAAGGGGGCACACCAGTTTGAAACTTTCAAAACATCTCCCCCCCCCCTCTCTCTTTTGCATTTTCTGATAGATTTCAAAGACACCTTTGTAGTTAGAAAAAAAGTCACTGTGCATCTTACAGATCAAGGATAGTAATTGAGTGTTAAACTGCTAATTTCAAATTATTCATTTTCATATCGCTGTTTTTGCGTGTAGCTTCTTTATTGGATGGCTCAAAAACAGCGCTATTTTCAGTCTCGGACATCGTATTAGAAATGCCGCACTTGAGGAAAAAAACGCTTAAGGGGGCACACCAGTTTGAAACTTTCAAAACATCTCCCCCCCCCCCTCTCTCTTTTGCATTTTCTGATAGATTTCAAAGACACCTTTGTAGTTAGAAAAAAAGTCACTGTGCATCTTACAGATCAAGGATAGTAATTGAGTGTTAAACTGCTAATTTCAAATTATTCATTTTCATATCGCTGTTTTTGCGTGTAGCTTCTTTATTGGATGGCTCAAAAACAGCGCTATTTTCAGTCTCGGACATCGTATTAGAAATGCCGCACTTGAGGAAAAAAACGCTTAAGGGGGCACACCAGTTTGAAACTTTCAAAACATCTCCCCCCCCCCCCCTCTCTCTTTTGCATTTTCTGATAGATTTCAAAGACACCTTTGTAGTTAGAAAAAAAGTCACTGTGCATCTTACAGATCAAGGATAGTAATTGAGTGTTAAACTGCTAATTTCAAATTATTCATTTTCATATCGCTGTTTTTGCGTGTAGCTTCTTTATTGGATGGCTCAAAAACAGCGCTATTTTCAGTCTCGGACATCGTATTAGAAATGCCGCACTTGAGGAAAAAAACGCTTAAGGGGGCACACCAGTTTGAAACTTTCAAAACATCTCCCCCCCCCCCTCTCTCTTTTGCATTTTCTGATAGATTTCAAAGACACCTTTGTAGTTAGAAAAAAAGTCACTGTGCATCTTACAGATCAAGGATAGTAATTGAGTGTTAAACTGCTAATTTCAAATTATTCATTTTCATATCGCTGTTTTTGCGTGTAGCTTCTTTATTGGATGGCTCAAAAACAGCGCTATTTTCAGTCTCGGACATCGTATTAGAAATGCCGCACTTGAGGAAAAAAACGCTTAAGGGGGCACACCAGTTTGAAACTTTCAAAACATCTCCCCCCCCCCCCCTCTCTCTTTTGCATTTTCTGATAGATTTCAAAGACACCTTTGTAGTTAGAAAAAAAGTCACTGTGCATCTTACAGATCAAGGATAGTAATTGAGTGTTAAACTGCTAATTTCAAATTATTCATTTTCATATCGCTGTTTTTGCGTGTAGCTTCTTTATTGGATGGCTCAAAAACAGCGCTATTTTCAGTCTCGGACATCGTATTAGAAATGCCGCACTTGAGGAAAAAAACGCTTAAGGGGGCACACCAGTTTGAAACTTTCAAAACATCTCCCCCCCCCCCTCTCTCTTTTGCATTTTCTGATAGATTTCAAAGACACCTTTGTAGTTAGAAAAAAAGTCACTGTGCATCTTACAGATCAAGGATAGTAATTGAGTGTTAAACTGCTAATTTCAAATTATTCATTTTCATATTGCTGTTTTTGCGTGTAGCTTCTTTATTGGATGGCTCAAAAACAGCGCTATTTTCAGTCTCGGACATCGTATTAGAAATGCCGCACTTGAGGAAAAAAACGCTTAAGGGGGCACACCAGTTTGAAACTTTCAAAACATCTCCCCCCCCCCTCTCTCTTTTGCATTTTCTGATAGATTTCAAAGACACCTTTGTAGTTAGAAAAAAAGTCACTGTGCATCTTACAGATCAAGGATAGTAATTGAGTGTTAAACTGCTAATTTCAAATTATTCATTTTCATATCGCTGTTTTTGCGTGTAGCTTCTTTATTGGATGGCTCAAAAACAGCGCTATTTTCAGTCTCGGACATCGTATTAGAAATGCCGCACTTGAGGAAAAAAACGCTTAAGGGGGCACACCAGTTTGAAACTTTCAAAACATCTCCCCCCCCCCCCCTCTCTCTTTTGCATTTTCTGATAGATTTCAAAGACACCTTTGTAGTTAGAAAAAAAGTCACTGTGCATCTTACAGATCAAGGATAGTAATTGAGTGTTAAACTGCTAATTTCAAATTATTCATTTTCATATTGCTGTTTTTGCGTGTAGCTTCTTTATTGGATGGCTCAAAAACAGCGCTATTTTCAGTCTCGGACATCGTATTAGAAATGCCGCACTTGAGGAAAAAAACGCTTAAGGGGGCACACCAGTTTGAAACTTTCAAAACATCTCCCCCCCCCCCCTCTCTCTTTTGCATTTTCTGATAGATTTCAAAGACACCTTTGTAGTTAGAAAAAAAGTCACTGTGCATCTTACAGATCAAGGATAGTAATTGAGTATTAAACTGCTAATTTCAAATTATTCATTTTCATATCGCTGTTTTTGCGTGTAGCTTCTTTATTGGATGGCTCAAAAACAGCGCTATTTTCAGTCTCGGACATCGTATTAGAAATGCCGCACTTGAGGAAAAAAACGCTTAAGGGGGCACACCAGTTTGAAACTTTCAAAACATCTCCCCCCCCCCCCTCTCTCTTTTGCATTTTCTGATAGATTTCAAAGACACCTTTGTAGTTAGAAAAAAAGTCACTGTGCATCTTACAGATCAAGGATAGTAATTGAGTGTTAAACTGCTAATTTCAAATTATTCATTTTCATATCGCTGTTTTTGCGTGTAGCTTCTTTATTGGATGGCTCAAAAACAGCGCTATTTTCAGTCTCGGACATCGTATTAGAAATGCCGCACTTGAGGAAAAAAACGCTTAAGGGGGCACACCAGTTTGAAACTTTCAAAACATCTTCCCCCCCCCCTCTCTCTTTTGCATTTTCTGATAGATTTCAAAGACACCTTTGTAGTTAGAAAAAAAGTCACTGTGCATCTTACAGATCAAGGATAGTAATTGAGTGTTAAACTGCTAATTTCAAATTATTCATTTTCATATCGCTGTTTTTGCGTGTAGCTTCTTTATTGGATGGCTCAAAAATAGCGCTATTTTCAGTCTCAGCCATCGTATTAGAAATGCCGCACTTGAGAAAAAAAACGCTTAAGGGGGTACACCAGTTTGAAACTTTCAAAACATATTTTTTTTTCTTCTTCTTCTTTTCCTTCCCTTTTGTATTTTCTGATAGATTCCAAAGACACTTTTGTAGTCAGAAAAAAAGTCACTGTGCATCTTACAGATCAAGGATAGTAATTGAGTGTTAAACTGCTAATTTTAAAGGTATTATTTCCAATTGCGAAAGCTTTTCAAATGATGTTCATCATCTTAGAAATAATTTAAGTCAAAAAAGTTATATATATATATAAAACGAAAAACTTATATGTTATGTATGTTTAGAAAATACTTTCTGCTCCAACTAAGTAAAATAAATAATAATAAAAAAAATCTTCTTTTACGACAAAATTTTACAGATTTATGGTACTTTGAATTTTATGAATTTTCAGCGTTTTCTGAAACTGAAAACGCGTCTTTCCAGTTTTAGAAAACATTGAGAAAACTCTGAAAATGTCTACACGCTTGATTTTCTGTCTTTGAAACTTTAAGTAAAATCTCCTGTTTTTCATTCATTCATTCATATTCGTTTTGTCATACTTCATTTATCCTAAACGAAACTTCATGGCTCTTTGGTAAAAAGTATGTTATATATGGGGGAAAAATGTGTTTAAAAAGCGTGTCAGCATTGAGAAACGTTTTATGAAGGTTAAATAAAACAACGAGAGAACCAAATGATCTCAAGAGACCTATTTTGAATGTTTGAATAACAAATATGAAGGCAATCATATGTTTTGTTTCAGATTAGGTTTAAATACAAATAAGTCCTCGTAAATCATGTGCAATTTTAGGTATGTTTGCCTAGCTGCTTGATTTTTATTTTCGTAAAATAATTGACTAACTATTTCGCCTATTTAGTTTTTCAGGTTCGTGTAAAACGAGAAGTATATTTTTGATGCAGTTGTTAATTATCGCTTTGCCCAGTGAAATCAGTCGTTTTGGAGATCGGGCCCAAAATTATTTAAAAATTGTTTTACTTTTAGAAGCTATTATAATGTGTTTCATTCAGAATTATTTTGGCCTGTTCTTGTTTTAATGATAGCCAAAATGTTATTCAAGAATTAAAAAAAAATATTGGAAATCAGGGCTTTAACAGTATACATTACGTTTAATTTTTTTATCATTTTCCAACATAGTTGAAAAGTGTTTATGAATTCGCTCTGTCTGTCCTCTAACTCGCGTAAATATATTCGTATTTTCATGCAATTGATATATGTTATTGAGGTTTACTATGACATGCTCCATATTGAAAATGAAGTGTGTAGGGTAGCACTTATAGTTTTTTGCAGGTACACTCAAAAGAATTTCATTACATTGCGGTCTATGGGGGGAAAAAACCTTTGCGGTTTATTTCAATGCTGTTACAAAATTTCAAACATATTGAAATTAATATATATCACTGAGGTGCCCTACAACAGGCTTACTATAGAATATCATGTTCATACCACTTATGGTTCCATTACAGGGACACTCAAAAGAAATCCGTTCCAATACTGTCTATGGAGAAAAATCGTTTGGGGTTTATTTAATAACGTTTCACTATTTCAAACATATTGAAATTGATATATATCACTAAGGTGCATTACAAGAGCCTTACTATACAATATTGTGTGTATATAGCATTCATCGTTCATTTACAGGGACATGCAAAATAATTCAGTACTGTTAACAATAATTGCTGGAGGTGCGTTTTCAGTTGCTGTAAGCGTTTTAAATTTAAATCATTTTTTGTCTATTACTTGGTGTGTATAAATTCTATAGATCATATACAGGGCAGCACAAAAGTCCTCGAGTACACTTCCGTTTATTGACGGAAATTCCGTTAGGGGAATTTTAAACTGTGCTACGCGCTTCCTAACTGAACTAAAATTTAGCATTCTATGCAGTGTAGCCCCACCAGTGGCTGAGAGGTTGTGCTCTCGAAGCTGGTAGACGGGAGGTGCTGGGTTCGATCCCAATCGCGTCCGTCGGCCTAATCGTTCGGAGTTTTCGTGGTTTTCTTCGAGCCGTGGATTTATCCATGCGTAAATACGGATTAGGATCCCTTAGAAAGACCCCCACGAAGGGCACTCCCCCCGGGCCTATATCCCTAGTGTAGATAATTGGCCGTCAATAATCAACCCAACTCTATGCAGTGTATATACAAATCTATAGATCCTATACAGGGCTGCACAAAATAATTCGGATATTTTTTCGAATATGGTTGGTAATGTGTGAAATTGGGTTTTTAAATATGTTATGCCTTTTTTCGAATTGTGTTTTAGATATATTTCACCTTATTAACCGATAAAGATTTATGAAATTGTTTTGGAAGTGTTGGAAAGTGTTATATAATCTATGCTTGACGCATGATTTTTCTTTCTTTTTTCTTTCTTTTTCTTTCTTTTTTTTTTTTTTTTCAAACTGGCAGAATGATTTTGTTGAACTTTATTTGTGATTTTTTTTTAATTGCTTTTTGGAATTGTGGAAAAGTAACTCATGTATATTTTTAATTATTATTTGTGCAGTTTTTTTTTATATATAGTAAAGGTATTGAGAAAGTGTGTGTTGTGCATAAAATGATCTTGAAGCTAATATTTCTTCCATTCCATATAGTCTGTTATTTAAACGAGGATTTTCTCATATCTGCACAAAATGAAAAATAAATTGGAGTTTTAGATTGATATTTGACCACACCCTATACATCATAAGAAATTCTATTACTTTTTTCATCTCATGAAGTACCTCACGCATTCTCAGTAGATTTTGTTTGAAATGGCGTGGTGCCAATAGGAAGTTTTACACAATTAAAGGAAAACTGAATTTCATGACAAGTCTATCATATCTTAATGAAATATATTATATTTCAGCTTCTGCAAGTTTGAGTAAGAATTGGGTCACGCCAGAACTGTATGCGTTTTTGCAAAGTTTCATATTTCGTTGAAATTTCAGAATTCGAAAAAAAAAATTAAAATTAAAAAATGCAACAGACATTCGGTGATCTAGCATTTATTTATCTTGCACACCCAGCTAGTCGATACCTCGTGCAAAATAAATTTAATTTGATTAACACTAGAGCCGTCACATAGGTCAATTATATGGAGAGCCTTAGAGTAAAACCTATAAAAACGAAACTATCTATCGCGGAATCCCGTCATAAACTGAAAATGTTCATGGTCCCGACGGAAAGAATACCATGAAGTTATACCTGATAAGACGCAAACCTTCCTGTCCTGTCTGAAATGATTTTTTTCTGGTTCTAAGCTATTTCGTTTTCACTGGCTTTGATGTATATAGAAAGCCTACACTGCAAAAAAAAAAAAAAAAAAAAAAAGTTTTTTATTGTATAATACTGGCACCCTAGCTGCTAGTATTATGCCGTAAAATCAACATTTTTTTTTTAATTTTTTTTTTTTTTTTTTTTTTTTTTTGCAATGCATTTACTGCGATTTATAAATTTACCAATTTAAAATTAATTAATCTCAATTGGATGACATCTTCAATTTAATTTTTAAATCCGTGCATAGTCGGTGTGCTCAGTTGAAAACTTCCTGTAAGGAACAGGAAATACGTCTAATTCTATGCGACGTAGGTCATTGAATTTCTTTTATTAGCTGTTAGCTTTAAATTTAGTTACTTTTTTCAAGTACAAAGTGCTATGAAAAGTAACCTGTTGGTTTCACTGCTGTGTAAGGCTTCCTACTTATCGTTATTTCACCCGAAGACTGATTAGTTCTTTGGCACCTTAATATTTTTGTCTTTGATGACACGTGATTCATTGTCTCGTGTGTGTTCAATGAAGCAGGCACATTGTTTAATATGAATGGATCAGATGTAGTCACGTTTCAACTATCCGGTGATTTAATTTCGTCTACATTTTGCTCGTACGCTATTCTTCGGAGAATCCCATCAAAACGACGTCATAGGTCTTCCTGGATATCCATCTTCCTATAAGACGGATTTTGTCCTCTTCCTAGACTAGCTTGCCTGTATGCTTGATCGCTCATCTGTATTGTACATGCTGCTGTTAAATGCCACCATTAAAGTCCTTTCAACTTGTGACTAATCTGTCAGTTGCTTCCCTGTTTGTTTCTTTTTTCCCTACTTTTCATTTTCATTTTCTTTTTTCTTATTCATATTTCTTCAGAGACCAATTTTTGTGTTTTTGTTGAAGTGAAAACTTTTAATACGGCGACTGCAAATCGTTAAAAAAAAAGTGGTTTCGGTAAAACAGTACAACGCTAAAGGTAGAAGAAATAAATTGAAAAGAGATAGAGAGAGAGAGAGAGAGTCCAATCTGGATTAATAAAAATCTCACCTAGGTTTTTAACCCTAACTGCTTTGACTGAATTTGTCGCATAACTACTGCGAACCTCTGAGACAGCTTGATCAAAAGATGAATAAAAAGCTCTATTGACCCCTTAACTGACCTTAACCCTCACCCTAAACTAAAAATAGGAACGATACACCTCTTTTTCCGTACTAAAATATTTGTTTTATATAATCGAAAAATGTTTGCCAAATAATAAAGCGAAGATTGCAATAAAAAATTAGTGGTGCCCAAAATCTTTTAGACTTCGCGTTATTATTTGGCAGACATTTTTCGATTGTATAAAACACATATTTTAGTACGGAGAAAGTGGCGTATCGTTCCTATTTTTAGTTTATGGTGTCGAAAAAGCCCAACAGTTAAGTTTAACTCGTAGGATACTGTTTCCGTACTAAACATTATGCACGGGACCATAATAATTAAAATTCATCTAAGGCTCTAGCGGTAGTACTAGGGCTCCAAACGAAACGATATTTCACCATTATCTATAGTTAAACTGAAAATTACAAGTTAAACTAAAAATTGGAAAAAAAAAAAAAAAAAAAAAAAAAAAAAAAAAGCAGCAGCGGTTTGTGAGACTGCTAACAGCAATTAAGGGTTAATTTGATACAGATTCAACTGTTGTTTCAGTTCAAGCAAACACAGCGTCAGAGGATTATATACGACACAGAAAAACGTCGTTTACAAGAAGATAATTTTAGAGAACTAAATAATAGTTGGAAATGGATATATATATATATATATATATATATATATATTTTTTTTTTTTTTTTTTTTTTTTGTGTGAGTGGATTTGTTGAACTTTTTCAAGCAATATTTTTGTAAGTTAACCAATATATCTTTTTGATTAACACTTTCGCGACTTTTAATCTTTGGGTATCAGTATTTTTCTATCCAATTTAAACGCTGAAATGTTGTAATTGAATAAGGCAAAAAAAAAAAGTCTGTTTTAAAATATAGGTGTTCAACTACAAGGATTTTGGGCATCTTATACGGCAAGCATACGTGCCGCTCATTGCGAAGGTGTTGCATTATATTAAAAAATTTATGGATTCTTTAGCTGATAAAATAATAATTAAATGTGTGTTTTAAGAAGGGCGTATGTTACAAATTTTCGAAAGTTTTTTGTTGTTCTTGGAAAAAGGCCTATGTGTACATATTGATGACTACCCAGTGTTAAAAATTGCAATTCCATAATGTACAAGTTTGTTTACTTTAAATAAAACAATAAACTAAACATAATATAATTAATTTCCTTACCCACCTAATTAGCTTTTTATTACTCGTCAATGCTCAGCATGAAGACCAAAGTGGAAAGTAATTAACCCATTTTAGGCCAATCATAGAAATTTTATAAAATGTGGTATTATTTGCATTGAAATTTGCTTAAATTGCAATCATTAAGACACTGAAAAAGTTTCGTGCATGAAAAATAATATTTTATTTAATTTGACGTTACCATTATTAATTTACCATTAATATTTTACCATTAAATTTAAGTAAAAAAATTTTAATTTTCTTATGGCATTTGTTTTATTTTTATTTTATTTACAGAACTTGCAACTTTACTCCATTATAAAAACATATGATTAATCTCAAGTGGAATAATTATACATTTTCAAAATATCGAATTTGTCTATAACCGTTTCAGGTAAAAAACCAGCGTATTTTGAAAATTTCTCAACAGAAAGTGATTACTTCAATTGAATTACTAATATTTTAAAGATGTCTCTAGAACCCTTAAAAATAACAGACAAATAAAATTAGTGAAAAATATACGTCAGTCAGAGTTGCCAAGTCTCCGGCTTTTTGAACACCAGTAATTTTTTTGAGAAAATGTTGTTCTTTTAAATCGCAAAATGCTCCGATTCAATAAGACAACATTTTTTGTACTAAATTACTGGTATCCAAAAAGCCGGAGACTTGGCAGGTCTGCGTCAGTGTTAATAAAAATATATTTATTGAAAGGGTGCGTTTATGCACCTTTGGCCGACAATGGGTTAAGATCGTAAGAAGGGCCTATGTTGCACTAGGTGCTGAGGACATCGCTAATCAGCAACATTAATAGTTTTTTCCTCATTTCTGTAAAATTTTAAATTTGCAACATAGGACCTTCTTCCAGACACTCATTCCATTAGAAATTAATTTATTTTGTCAACGCTTTGTTGGATTTTGTTAATCAATAATTCTTAACGTCATTAACAATTACTGAGAACAACTAACTGAGAATAACTGAGGTCATTAACAATGATCGAAATACGCTTGGAAAATAAATTTATTCGTGTTTTGAGATTATGTGCGAGCGTTAGAGGGCAAAATTGGGAAATTTCATTACTGGCCAGTAGTAGCAGTTTTATATTTTAACATTTAAAAAGAAAAAATATTCTGTAATGGACGTGCAGACATTCAAGTCAACTTGTATAACAACCATATTTAGATCTTTTCTTGACAGCGTTTCTTGGATAGCTGATTCCGTGGAAACATTGAAGACAAAATAATTATAATTGGATCAGATTGGATCAAATTTTCTTTATTTGAATGGCACCTTTATTGGCACCTTTCTTTCCTACTCCCCTGTTTTCTTTAGCATTTTATAAACATTAACATTTTTTAAAAATTGATGTAGGTTATGAAGGAAGTAATTCTGGTTTCTTTTCTTTCTTTTTCCCCCCGTTTAAATAAATTTCTTCTCTGTTTTATAAAGGAAATATGAGTTATTTGCTGTTTGGAAAATTGGATAATATACTGCTGGAATGTTTTAATGACACTCATTGTAAGAATTTGATCCCATGAAATGTTTATATCATATGAAAATGGATGAACAAACAGATAAGCAGGAAAGGAAGTCGTGCTTGCGTTTTCTTTGATGATGGCAATTTTTATTAAAATACTGCTATGTTTCGTATAGATTTGATTCTTTGATCGGAATAAGGAAGGGAAAACAATCATATCCTTACTCTGTCACCAAAATTTGATTTGTTAAATTCACTTTTCCTTATGCAAACGTATGATTTTTGTTAGAAACTGAAACTTTTCTTACTTATTATTAAAATTGAAATGTTGCATATAAGGTTCGACTATGATTTTCGAGGATCCAGAGAACAGACTTGACATGCAGCCGCGCGCGCTATGTGTACACTGTTGTCAGGTGAAAACAATTTCACGAATGTATCGCTTATATAATTTGTAAATGTAATCATAATGAAACGTTTTTATATGCCATAAACAAGGCTTTTTTTCTAAATATAACAGAATGTCATATTTATGCATAATAATAGTACAAGTACACAGTGACAGGGTACATCAATAACAAAATTGAAACTGGAGTAAAATGCATTTTAAGTCTCAGACCTAGTCTGAGCTTTTTCAAACTGGGAAAAAAAAAAAAAAAAAGAGACTTCCATTAAGCCTAAATCGGTCTAACGGTTTACAACAAAATTCATTCTTTGAAGGAGGAAAAATAAAAGCATTACCTAGTATTCACAGTACACGTAAATAAATAAAAAAAAATCTACTGCGGGTTTTTTTTTTTTTCAGATTTGAAGCCCTTTAAATTTAAGTGCCTTGGGCCGGTGCGCCCTGTGTCCATGCCGTAATTTAACTATTGGAATACACATATATAGAAGTATATTTTAAATGCTGTCATCTTCGATGTTATAAGGCATTCCAAAATCAGTAATAGATCTCCAATAGTCTGACAAAACCAACCGTTGCTGAACAATATATCTCGCCCCACCTCCTCCCCATAATAATAGTTTGTATTGAGTGGATACACATTTTTCATTTACCCATTTCGCTATTTTTTTTAAATTATGATTATCTTAATGCCCTTTGGTAAAATATTTTCAAGTTACTATATAAAATTAAGCTGTTTATGACAATTAATATATATATATATATATATAATTTTGAGATATTTTGAATTGTTTATGAATTATTTAATTAGATATTTAAATTAATCTATAAATATAAAATATATTTACAATGTAGTATAAATTAAACATTAATTATTTAAAAACAAGTCTAATATATATTTAAGTAGTAGTAAAAATAAAACATTAATTATTTAATAAATGTCTATAATATCAGTGGAATAACACAGCTGGCAGCAAAAATAATTTGAATTAAAATAATATCTCTTTTACATAATATATTCTTGTTAAGAATATCTGAAATGCTGTGCAAGTTGAATTAATTCTGTGTAGATTTATTCATATAGTAGTATTATATTTTATTTGAATTTTAAGTAAAACTACAAGTTAGTATTGTTTTTTAAAGTTTATTTATATAAATAAATCTAATGAAGTGAGTATGTAACTAATAAAGTGGATATTTAACTAAATATTAATTATGAACTATTATAATACCAATAGATGGCGACACTTTACCTTTCAGGTAGTTGTAGATAATATTGTTAATATTATATTTAATTTAACTATATTTGGAGCTATTGATTGTATATTAATTTTACTTTCAGGAATTAAAATTGGATGGAGTAATATATATTCACGGATATAATTTTGTTATAAGTGTATTAAAACCAGAATTATTTTGAGTGTTTTTGAATCATTTTGTGATTGGGTGTCATTTATGGGGTTGTGTTTTAAAAAAAGTGTGCTCTCAACTTGTCTTACAAATCATTTCTCTCAACTCGACTTAGTCAACATGTATGATGCATTGCCATGTGGATGTGAATATTATGCAGACGTTGTGACATTTTAAGGATTCTGTATAATTATTGTGAGTAAAATATTTTATCTACACTTTACGCGTTCATATTTCCAATTTTATTATTTCAAAACTGTTATCTCGTGGTAATTTAGTGAGGTGTTAATTACAGTTTTTTGGATAATCGATGTGAGTGAAATATATTGTATTTTCTTAATGGTTTTTTATTTCCTATTTAAATATTTCCAAATTTTAATATTTCCAATTGTTGTCTGGTAATAATTCAGTGTACCTGGATGATTCTACTGATCTTAGCATTATGCCAGTAGAATTATGAAACACTGAATTATTATTTAAAACACATGTGGGTGCATCCAGGCTGATGAGTACATGTGCATGTGTTTTTCCATGTCCAATTCATATTTAATTCTCATGTGGTCCAATTTTCCATTGTGTATGGTTCATATTTAATTTGTTAATCCATTTGTGTTTACTTAATTGCAACTCCAATTTATAATTTTTTTTCCCCTTTCTCTCTATTTATTTTTTCAATATTCTTTTGGTATGAGTAAAATTTGGCCAATTACCATTGAAGCATCAGCTATGGTAATATTATGTTTGCACATGTTAATTATTAGCTATGTGGTATTCTGTATACACAGTATCATTGATTATCTCTTTGGAGATTTAAGTAGAATAGAACTTGATATGTTTTGAAATTCATAGATATTATAATTATATATATATATATATATATATATATATATATATATATATATATATATATATATATATATATATATATATATATATATAGTTATAATATCTATGAATTTCAAAAAACATATCAAGTTCTATTATCATTCTACTTAAATCTCCAAAGAGATAATTAATGATATTGTGTATACAGAATACCACATAGCTAATAATTAACATGTGCAAACATAATATTACCATAGCTTGTGCTTCAATGGTAATTGGCCAAATTTTACTCATACCTAAAGAATATTGAAAAAAGAAAAAAGAAATAGAGAGAAAGGGGAAAAAAAAATTATAAATTGGAGTTGCAATTAAGTAAATACAAATGGATTAATAAATTAAATATGAACCATATACAATGGAAAATTGGACCACATGAGAATTAAATATGAATTGGATAGGAAAAAACACATGCACATGTACTCATCAGCCTGGATGCACCCACATGTGTTTTAAATAATAATTCAGTGTTTCATAATTCTACTGGCATAATGCTAAGATCAGTAGAATCATCCAGGTACACTGAATTATTACCAGACAACAATTGGAAATATTAAAATTTGGAAATATTTAAATAGGAAATAAAATACCATTAAGAATATACAATATATTTCACTCACATCGATTATCCCAAAAACTGTATTTAACACCTCACGAAATTACCACGAGATAACAGTTTTGAGATAATAAAATTGGAAATATGAACGCGTAAAGTGTAGATAAAATATTTTACTCACAATAATTATACAGAATCCTTAAAATGTCACAACTTCTGCATAATATTCACATCCACATGGCAATGCATCATACATGTTGACTAAGTCGAGTTGAGAGAAATGATTTGAAAGACAAGTTGAGAGCACACTTTTTTTAAAACACAACCCCATCGATGACACCCAAACACAAAATGATTCAAAAACATACAAAATAATTCTGGTTTTAATACACTTATAACAAAATTATATCCGTGAATATATATTACTCCATCCAATTTTAATTCCTGAAAGTAAAATTAATATACAATCAATAGCTCCCTCTATAGTTAAATTAAATATAATATTATCAATATTATCAACAACTACCTGAAAGGTAAAGTGTCGCCATCTATTGGTATTATAATAATTCCTAATTAATATTTAGTTAGATATCCACTTTATTAGTTACATACTCGCTTCATTAGATTTAATTATATAAATAAACTTTAAAAAACAATACTAACTTGTAGTTTTACTTTAAATTCAAATAAAATATAATACTACTATATGAATAAATCTACACAGAATTAATTCAACTTGCACAGCATTTCAGATATTCTTAACAAGAATATATTATGTAAAAGAGATATTATTTTAATTCAAATTGTTTTTGCTGCCAGCTGTGTTAATCCACTGATATTATAGACATATTATTAAATAATTAATGTTTTATTTTTACTACTACTTAAATATATATTAGACTTGTTATTAAATAATTAATGTTTAATTTATACTACATTGTAAATATATTTTATATTTCATAGATTAATTTAAATATCTAATTAAATAATTCATAAACAATTAAAAATATCTCAAAATTTATAAAATTGATAATTAATAGTATTACTACTGTTTTTCAATCAAATTAATGCAATGCAGTAATTAAAATACTTGTTAAATTTAATTATTCATAGACAAAAATAAAAACTATATATATTTATATTTATATATATTGCAAATAGATATGTTTATGAGTTATAATCACCAATGTTATCCATGTATAATTTAATTTGTTATTGTATAAGTTAATTTATAAATGTATGAAAACTGCACATCAATAACACCCTAAACAGAGGTGATCGGCAACGCACAATCACAACTATACAAAGTGTATATAATGTTCAATCAAATATTAAATTTCCTAATATGTTATAATTGTAATTATGTATGTTATAATTGTAATTTTCTATATAAAGTGTATATTATGTTCAAAAAAATATTAAATATTAAATTTCCTAATATGTTATAATTGTAATAATGTATGTTATAATTATTATTTTCTATATCTTTTGTTATATGTTATCGCACACTAAAACAATAATTTATTACATACCATGTTTATATTTAAATTATATAATAAATGTTATTTAAAAGAGCTGATGATTGAATTTATCATAAAAATTGGATAACCATATATTTTTGCTTGATCTCGAATATATCTAATATTTTTGTTTTTATTTATATCTGAGCATAAGTATTTTATACGATGTAGATAATTGATATTTATATTTTTATAAACAGATTTATGTAAACATGAAGCAAAATTGGTAAAAATATTTACTTTAAATGGGAAATCAAATCTCTTATCATAAATATCAAAAATTAATTTATAATTATTAGTAATATTAATTATATATATATATATAATAATTATTGATAAGATTGTTTTAAACATTACTTTAAAAATTTCCGTAAATTTAAATATTGCTTTAAAGTTTTTAGTAATTAAAAAAAAAACCCTTTTTAGACAATAGCTGTTGTACTTAATATTGAATAATAATGTAAAAAGGATTAAATTAATTGTTTATTGAATGTATTTGTATTGTAAAAAGACTTAATTAGTTTTTATATCCGTATTAGTTTATATATTCTGCTTCAATATTCTAAAGCAGCAGTAGCTGTTCCAAACATGTTGCTCCGCGGAGCCCCAAGGGTTCATTGTGTGCATCCAATAAACTCCGCAGGTGATCCGGGAAAACAAATGAAGCATGAATAAAATTAACTTTTAAGAGACAAAAAACATGCATCATCAATGAACTTCCCATAATGAAACAATTATTATCCTGAAAGAAAACTATGTACAAAATGGAAACTCAATTGTCTCTTTAAAAGTGTTACGTTATTCTATTGATCTTATTATTGTTCTTACCAACAATGTAAAATCTATTGTAATGCTAAATGGTTTGATTTATTAAACTTTGAATAATTTCGTAGTAGTTGAGAATTAATTGAGTATTATAGTAAATTTCACAGTTTTTAAAATTTTCATTTCGTTGCATAGACCAGGGATGGCGAATCCCTTTTCACACATGCGTGTTATCAAAAAATACTTTTCATGACTATGACGTGCCAATTAAGAAGCATATTTTAGTCAATCAAAAAAAAAAAAAAAAAAAAAAATCTACTTGAATATTTTGGGTTTTTTTAAAATATGCGTATGAGAAACATGTATGTAGGTATTCTACACTATTGATTATAGTAACAATTAAATTACAGAAAGTACTGAAAAAAGAAATCTATTAAATGTGATTTCTATTGTTTCATCTTGAATGTAAAATAATATAAAGTTCATACTTATAAGGGAACCACTTTTGGTGCAGCTCGCACCTAGCATTGAGACCTGGTGCATTTTAAGGCCCTATATTACGAAGTTTGAGAATCAATAAACAATTTTTGTTAAAATCTTATTTTTTGATTTTACAGCAGCATGATTTTCTGAAAATGCATTTTTCGGGACCACTTATCGAACTATTAACAAAGAAGTTTTTTAAGGGGGGGGGGGGGGGACGCAGTTAAAATAAGAAATTAGTCAATAATAAGTATAAAATATTGAAAAAAGTTTAAAAATTCCTTCAAGAACCTAATAATTTGATTTTGGAAAAATACAACATTATAATTGCACTTTTGGCTGCGCTAAAATTGGCTTTATTTGTTACCGTAGGATTTTTCTCGCCAACCCTGGACAAACGTCACAGTCGTCTGTCTGTTGTGTGTGAGTAGTATAGTTTGGATTCGTAGCACCAAATTTGGCTACGTAACTCGCTTTTGGCATAAAATTAACACTTAAAAATACAATAATAAAAAATAAGTATAGAAAAATATATAAAATATGACTTAAGAGAAATTTTATCGGTTCTCTAACTTTTATGTGTAGGGCTATAAAATGCACTAGATCTCAATGCTATGTGCGAGCTGCACCAAGAGTAGTTCCCTTGTTAGTAGTTACTTTTAATAGAATGAACTACTGGTATTATTAAACTGGTGTCAAATGATTCGATTTCAATTTTTTATATTATCCAATTTCGAAAATAATAACTAGCACACAAAAATAGACGGAAAAATTGTTAAAATGCCAAATGCCAGATTCTTTAAATAACTCTGGAATTAAATTCTTAATTTTCATTCTTTTATCATCGCAAATTTTACTTAAGGCCTTCTACTTTTCGATTCTTTCGAAATCTTGTATTAGTTTGATAAATTTTTGAGTTTATACTTTAGCTGAAATAAAAAGCTGAAATAAAAATTCTTCAATTCCAAGCTCAGCTTATTCAGATCTGCGAATTTTATCATTATATCTTGATTTGGAACTACCATCAACGGCGTGCCAAATATTCTGTTGTGTGCCATAGATTTGCCGTCCCTGGCATCAGGGTTGTAATTTTGGTTTTTGGCTGGTCAAAACTACTTTAACCAGGGCAGTGTTCAAAACTGGTTTTAACCACTCTATTAAATAACACTTAAACTCACATAAATTGCTAAAATTCTGTATTTATGTGAATATTAATGTCATATATATATATATATATATATATATATTTAATAATAATTAATATTTTAATATTATTAAATGTAGATGAGATTTTTGTTTTGCCCTATGTTTTATATACTTTTTTTTTTTGTTGTTAAATGTAATATAACTAATACATTACAACATATGATGGACAGTAATGAAAATTTGAAAAATATTGATTTGGAATTTATAAATTTCATAATGCACCTGATGAATGATTGTTCAATCTCTTGATCAGTAGAAAGAGTATTTTTTTATTTTGATTTTAACCAGAATAATCTATATGAAATTATCCTAGCTTGATACAGCAACACTTAATACTTGTAATCTTTTTTTGAGTTCTAAATAAAATTTTAAAAATGTTTCTTTTATTTAATGCGATTGTTTCTTTCAATTTTTATACAAAATTAGATATGTATTCAAATTATATATATATATATATATATATATATATATATATATACATATTTCAATGCTTACGATAATTACTTATCTTTAGAAATTTTTGCGTTGGTAAATTTTAAAGTAATGAAAATTTAACTGTAGTATTACTTGCAAACGCTTCCAAATGTTGTGTAATATAGTTAGATATATAGTTAGATTTTTGAGTATTATTTTGACAAATACTTCCAAATGTTGTACTAAATATTGTTAAATATTATTTTGACAAATACCTCCAAATGTTATATTAAATATTGTTAAATATAATTTGGACAAACCCTTCCAAAGGTCTAAACAAGTTTTTTCTATGGTTAAAATCACCCTTGGTGTTAAAACCATTGCAGCTCTGCCTGTCATATACATTTGAAATTGTTTAGCTTCCGCCCCCCGCTCCATTTCTTCCGAAATGTGACATTACTTCTAATTCTAAACACCATTATTTTGACACAGGATACTATGATCTCAAGCAGGGACTGCGAAGCTATGGTATGCCTGTCATAAGTGACACGTGAAAGAATATTTTCGGCACGGCGTTAATTGAGGTTCTAAAACAAAATAATTATGAAATTAAACAAACTACAGTTTTTCTAAAAACAAACTACAGTTTTTCTAAGTTCATGAAGGTGAGTTTTTCTAAGTTACAAAAGCTGAATTTTTCTAAGTTTATTTTTTTTTTCTAAAGTTGAAATGCGACTTACTGAATTGTAATTTTTTGTTTAATGGGCTCAATAATTTATCAAAGGGAATATTCCCAGAATACATGTCATGATCACCAGGACATATAAGGATCATCACTAATTATAAGCAAAAATGACAATGATGGAATTATAGCGACTTGAAAATTTGCTATTTTTCTCCTCTATCAATGTCTGCTAGACGTTATTTTCAAAAATGAATGATATATAAAATGAATATGAATCTGGTATTAATTGTTTGGCATCCAAGATGCAATTACAAAAATTCATTTACTTTTATTTTTATTTTTTTTTCAAAATTAGTATAATTGTTACTATAATTATTACAGTGAGTGAATAACTATATGTATGTTAGCCTCATAATTTTTAATCATAAGAAAAAATCGATTAATTTTCGTTTATTAATTTTAATCGACTATTTATTTAATTATTTTTTTATTTTGTCGTTGTTGTTGGCACGTTATGATTACATAAAACCTTTTATGAAAACATTTGGCATGTGGATGTGAAAAGGTTCGCCGTCATTGATCTAAAGGGTTCCAAGAAAGAAATCGTTTCTAAAAAGAGCCTCTTAAATCAAAAAAGGTTGAAAATCTCTATTTTAGAGAATATGTGTAATTTCATTGTGAAATTCAGTTGGTCCACTAAGACAAAATAAATACAATTAAAGTACATTGTAACTAAGAATTTAAGAACTGTGCTGTTCTAAAGGCACTCATAGATTATTTTATTTTTTAATTGAAATATTATTTATGCTTTGAAGTTCTACGCAAGATATAAAAATAACCCTGTTACCACCTAAGAGTAAACAACCCAAACATATACTATGGGGAAAACGGTAAACCCCCGTTATTTACCATGATTTTGTCCACCACATAAAAATAATAAAGATAAGGATCGTATATAATTCCTGGTTGATAGGGATAATTAGAAGTAACAAAAATTAAATACATAAAATTTAAGAATAACAATTATTCAAATTATAAAGTGGAATTAATGACATTAGCGTTGTGAATATTTATGTAGACTCTCAATTTTTTGGAATAGGCTGAACTAGAATTTAGAATAAATATACACCTCTACATCTCGATGAAAAAATTAAATAAATACATTATATACAAAGATACACAGAGAAATAATTAAAAATTAACAAAGGTAATTTTATTTACATAAGAATACAATTAAAAGAAAGGGCATTAAAGAAAATTAAATTAAATTAAACGAAATTACGCTTTCAAAAACTTTTGAAGAAAACATCTCTAGATTTACATGTAGTGCTACGAATAACATATGCATAAATTAATTAATTCAAATATCTATTTAAATTTAATTTAATGAGATCTTCCCCTGATTGCTGATAAACCCTATTTTCAATAAAAACATTTTGCGTACAATGCGGCGTTTCGCACCAGAAATTTAAATATATTAAATGATAAAAAGTAAATAAATAAACGTGTTATGTGTTTAAAAAAAAATATTTTCTTCGTCAAAAGAGAAAAAAATTGCTGAGGGGGAGGAGCTTCACCTCTGATGTTAATAATTTAAGTTGCTTAAAAATGAGTAAGTTAGCAACTGAATTTTAAGCTTTGTTAATTACCATTACTAGAGTTATTTTCTTTTCGTATATGTAGCAATTTGAGTGCATAAGGGGCAAAATTTAATGATGATGAAAGACTTGTGTGTTCAAAAAAGAATAAATTTCTGAGGGGGAGGAGCTTCACCTCCGATGTTAATAATTTAAGTTGCTCACAAATGAGTAAATTAGCAACTGGGAAAAGGAATTTTAAGCTTTGTTAATTACCATTACTAGAATTATTTTCTTTTCCTATATATAGCAAATTTAGTGCAGAAGGGGCACTATTTAATGACAATGAAAGACTTGTGGATTAGAGCTACCTTATTTATTATTCAGCAGCCAGGAAAGAAAACTTATTGCTATTTTGTGTTAATTTTCGTATTTGCGCACGTTGACCTGTCCTGAATGGGAAGTGTGCTCAGTTCAGTGTAACCGAGTGAAACTTTTTGTGGCGACAGGGTCAACCAATAGGTGGATCCTCCTTTTAAATTTTTTTTTTTTTTTTTCAATCAACAGTATACTTTTCGCTGTATGCATTTGTTCCTAACTTAAATATGTGTTTTTTCATTGAATCGTGCATGTTTTAACCGAATGATGTTTTCGCAATTTGTGCCAGTTGTATTTTATTATTTCTTTCATTCACCCGTAATCTTTTTTTGGAGTGATAATTCATTATACCAGTGTTACTCTACTCTGGTGATGGGGGAAAAAAATTAAAAATGAAAGTAATGCATGGCAATTTAAATTTATTTATAAACACTAACAAAACGTCTCATCATAATTCTTTCAACAGCTTTTGCTAGCTTACATTAACCTCAGCTTTCAGTTATTTATTTTGCTTCAAATCTTATACAGTTGCAGAATTGTGGCCAAAATGTTAAAAAACAAGAACGGAAAACCATGCGTCAAGCATAGATTATGAAACACTTTGCAACACATCTAGAGAACTGTGTAACGAAACTTCACCGTTAAATGAGGTGAAAGAAGATATGAAGTAAACAGTTTAGGAAAAACCTAGCACATTTTAAAATCCAGTTTTACCATTTATCTTCCATAGTCAAAACAGTAGTCAAATTATTTTGTGTAGCCCTGTAAATGATCTATAGACTTGGATATATTCTACATAGCATGATAAAAATTAGTTCAGTTAGAAATTTGACTTTTAGAAAATTTCGCCAATCGATGAAAATGCTCTCGAAATCTTTTGTACAACCATGTATATTATATAAAGTTTTTTGTGTACACCACATATTTTAATCTAAAATTTAATTCAGGTAAAAAACGCATCAGGTAACTTAAAACTTACTTCCAGCAATTACCAACCATTAACGATATTGTATCTTGTTCTATGCGTAGCCCTGTATATGAATTTATTTTTATTCCATGAACTTATATTAGTCTACTAAATATTATAGTTCAGCAGGAAAATGCGTAACACAATTAAAAATGCCCTTAAGCAATTTAGTCCCATAGTTAGTAGTACTTATGAATTCAATTGTGTAGTCCTGTATATGATGAGCAGAATTTATACACACCACGTATTATTCAAACATTTAGTCAAACCTAAAAATACAAACCACAGTTGAAAACGCACTTATCACACATAGACTGTAATTATCGAACAAAGACTGTAACGGAATTCTTTTGTGTGCCTCTGTAAACGCAATGCACACCATAGTATTCGGTGGGCAATTTATAGTGCATCTCAGTAATACAAATAAATTTCATTATGTTTTAAGTAGTGAAACACCATTAAAATACATTGCAAACGATTTTACCCCGTAGAACATTGTGTAACAGAATTATTTTGTGTGACCCTTTAAATGAATGATAAATGCTTTGTACACCATATTTTAGAAAAAGCATGTTATAGTGCGCTACATAATTTTATATCAATTTCATCATGTTTCGAATGGCGTAACATCATCAAAATGCACCTGAAACTATTTTTTCCCATTGCCAGTGCCTGATTTATGACAGGGCATTCGGGGCACGGGCCTAAGGCCCCCGATTTTCCAGCCCCCCCCCCCCCCAAATGCTATTGAACATTTTAAAATTCTTGATCAAAATTTGATGAAGTTTTAACTATTAAAAAACAAAATTAATAAGGAAAAATTTGTTTTATTTTTTTCATTTAAACATAACTTTTTAAGGGCTACCTCACTCACCCGAAACCACCTGCTCACTAATGTTAATCCTATGGGAGAAATTTTTAAAAATATCTCGTTTGCATTTCAATATTTTTTAAATACTTTTTTCCATTGAATATTTGAGGTCGATCTCTATAAAGGCCGTTTTTTACTTTTTCGATTTTGTTTACAGGTTTTTTTTTTATTAGGATCCTTTCACTTTCGGAACCGATTTCGAAAGATTGAAAAATCGTCAGCGAGATAGACAGCTTAAGATTATGAGGATGTTATAAAAACTTTTACTGCTAAAAAATTGGGAAGAAAATTTATAAAAACATCATTAAATATCACAAAGTTATTAAAATCAGTAGTGGTTATCTTAATAAGTACCGCTTTCAATAATATATTTTTTAACTCAAGGCCGCTGTAAGCATAGATGCAAGTTGGTCCCCATAAGCATCTGTGCCCAGGGCCCCAAAATTTGTAAATCGGTCCCTGCCCATTGACCGTAATGTAAACTCAATACTTTTTCTTTTACTGTTCCTGTACATAAGCTATAAATGCTACACGCTTCATTTTCAATAGGTATCATGCTATAGAAAGTGCCAATTACATACAAACATTTCAGGGCAATCCGAGTATATTTACGAGAGTTGGAGCACGGGCAGACGGCAGACAAATCGAAGTCATAAACACTTTTCAACTATGTTGGAAAGTGTTAAAAAAAAGAAAAGAAAAAAAGATAGCTTTGCTAAAAGTGAAAATCGGCTAATAAAATTAAAATGATCCAACATGTTACATTTAAATGGGCTCAAAAATCGAAACTTTTCGTGGAATGGGTGCCGCTTTTGTTTTCATACTCAATGTTAAATCGGTTTAAACAGAAATGAGAGGAAAAAAAAAAATCCTCCTAATCTAAACTTTTTAACCTTGAAACTGATACCCATTGTTATGAGTCGGTATCGATAATAGTAGTATTGTTTTACGCAGAGATTGTTTAAATTATCTCCGCAATTATTGCAGCGCAGGTTTTGCCTCTTTTACTTTTTTTTTTTTTTTTTTTTTTTTTTTTCATTATCGTTTAACAAAAGTGAAGTGGAAAGTGGAATAGTATATGTAAACTCCGTTTCAAGTAAATGTTTAAGCATTAGAGTTTAGAATGTTTTATATATAGTATATATAAACTTTGATTTGATTAAAAGTTTACTGTTTAAATTTTCCAATTTTCCTTTTTATAATATTTTGTTTTCTATTTATCCCCCCCCCCCCTCCAAAAAAAAAAAAAAAAAAAAAAAAAAAAAAAAGGTTTTATAACATAGTTTCAATTGCAAAAATGTTTGAAATGTTCATCATAATGAAAATCCATTTTACTTCAAGTTATTTTTGTAAAATTTACGAAATTTTCATTTTTATACGGTCCCCGAGTTCTATAAATTGCACATTAAAACTGCAAAAATTGCTCTTTCCGTTTTTAGTGCTAGAAAACGTCGAAAATTCAAAATAATATACAGTAGGTTTTTATGGTAGAATAATATAATTTTTAGTGTTTTACTTGTTAGGACACGGAGAAAGCTTTTCTAAATATAACTTAACTCTTAATCCGTATTAAAAATTTAAATTTCGTAACTTTTATAAAATAACTATTTTGACGTAAGGGAATTGTCATATAGTGAAGAACAGCATTAAAGCACTTTTTCCTCCCAAAGTAGAACTACACCTCTAAAATTAACAATTTAAGAAATAGCTATTGGTCAACGACAAGAAGGATCACCCTGTGTATTACTTGACATTGACTTTGTATGATGATATATTGTTTTAGGAATTAATGATGTTCATATAGATAGAGCTGCAAAATGCTGCAAATTTTTTTTTAAATTTCTTTTAAAAAATATTACTTATAGTCCGTGTGAACAACTAAGCAAGATTAAATTTATGATAGAATAATAAAAATATGAAATTACTTTCGTAATCAAATTTAATTTTAAAATATCGTGGATGTTTTTATTTATTTCGAAATAATATTGTGTGTAATGGTAATTGCTTAAAATCTTTTATTATTATTAAACTGGTGTTTTTCAACTTTTTTTTTAATTCCACCGTTTAACCCAAGTGAAAAAAAAATCCCCCCCCCTTGTAAAATAAATAAATAAATAAAATTACAAATATATGATCTAGAAATAAGACTATTTGAATTTAATATTAATGACAAAATATATTTATAAGCTTAAAGCTATATATTGAAATTTCTTAAATGAAAAGTGACCAAAAAAAAGCATGGAGATGGATATGTATGCTAAAATTGAAGATGGGTTAAGTAATCTATTTTCACACATAAAGTGGTTACAGTTTGTAAGCACATTTTGTGCGCGAATATTAAATAAATATTATATATATATATATCCCTGATAATGATGATTACAATTTTAATTTTGTAAAATAATAATAAAGTACTATCGATAACATCATGAATCACAATTGAATAATTTAAAGTCAAAATAAGAAGTGCATAACTTGTCATTTTATGTATTTAAAACATAGAATGTAAACGAGTTTCAGTCTATAACATGGTAAAATGATTAATAACAAGCAAATGAATAATGTAAAATCTGAATAAGGAATACGCCTTAAATTATTATATATATATTAACTGAATGTAATGAAGTTTCTACCTATTAAATGCAAAAAATTGTGAATCATCTTTCAACTTCCTAAAACATTCAGCTGCCCCCAATATTCACCCACTTCTTGTAATCGTTTAATGGTAAACGTAAAAATTTGTAACCCGTGTTACCAGGCAAATAGTTGCACTTATATTTATACGAACAAACAACCAAATGCTACTTTTACCACTGCATAATAGATGTCTTTAGCCAAATTAATGCTGCATATTAACCCAAATATGTTATACCGAATACCGACACGTGACAACCTCTGTAGGTTGCCCACACCCCTCGAGCCGTGGTATAGCAAGAGCCGTCGTGGTGGCTCGACATATGACCTAGCGACCGTCTCCCCCTATGGGGTCTCGCGAACGAAGTCGTCGGGGGTTCCACGGCGGTTCATCAAGGTTCCGTCTCTGCGGAAGTTTCCTCTGAGATGTGGGGTTACTGCCGTGACGACTACGTCACCATACCTTGGTAAAATGACCTGGGGGTCCGCAGTGGGGAGCGGCCTCAGGCCGATCGCAGCGCCGGGCGAGACAAAGCCCTGGTGCGTTAAAAGCCCTTCAGAGGCTTGGGTGCGATGGTCGTTTACGCGCGTCAGCGACCCCCGTGGGCGCCTGACGGCGCAGGATAGTTTTTATACCGAATACCGACTGTCTCTACTCTCTTTCAGAATCAGTGATATAAACTGGGAATGACTAAACTTATTCCTCTTCCCTCTAGATTCTTAGGAACATACAAAGGGGGAAAAATGTTATCATTAAATTAAATGACCAACTTCACTTGTCTATGAATCCAAAACACTGTGATTATTGAAGACTTGCATTTTATTTATCAAGGAAGCCATAACTAACAAACGGAGATTGCGCATCTTGAATACCCCCTACGAGGAACCTCTAGTTCATTTTCCCTCATTTTTGTTTTTTCTTACTCCACATGCCTTGCATTATTTTAATCTTTTTTCATATAAATCTGTCGTCGGGACCCCCTTCCTGTGCAGTTTTTTTTTTACTTCTTTCTCAGACATCGTTCGTCTGCTGGGATCTACACAGAGAAATATCGCTGTGAGATTTGGAATCTCTCAGCTGGAAGTAGTCGGTGAAATATCGTTCCTCAATTATTTAGCATCTCTCCATAATATTGTGTATGCTCAAATCGTGTCTCTTCATTGATTTCCCATTGGTCTTTTTTTCTATGAGTATTATTTTAAATTTAATAAGTAACAGCATTTCTTTGTCAGTATTGCTGTGTATTGCTATGTGCAATTAATTAATGCTTCATGTCTATAACGGAATCCTATCTCAAACGTAAAATTTGATAATCCCAGAGAAAATAATTTTTTTCTCGTCTCTTTCGTTCTCTCTTAGCAGGTTTTACTATATTTAAGAAGAAAATTTTATTTATTTATTTTACCGGTGGTTATTATTAAAATTTAGCACTATATTATTAATTTAAAATTTACTCTATTCGAAACAATATGGTTTTAGGCTCTGCGAATCCCCCTTTACCTGTGGTTCCGGTACAACTGTCCCATTTATCTCCCTCTCTGCACGCCTTTGATTTAGAAGTCGACTTGGGCAAAAAATGGGACCTCTTTAGGGCCCCTTACCAAAATTCCTTTTAATAAAAATAATCCTTTACATAATTCCTTTTTACAAAAATTCATTCCATAAAAGAAAACTGTTCGTAATTTTGTTATTTCGTTAGGATTTGAAATGTGTATTTTGCAAATAGCACAAGTTTACACGAAAAGAAAACTTTAGCAAAAAGGACTTAAAAAAAGTTAGTATTAATGTCTAGTTTGGATTCGAATAAATAGATTTGATCTTTCGTTACGAAATTTTATTTTCCACGAAAATATAAGGAATTTCGCAAAAATGACTTTTTTTCTCCTTAAAGGGGATCCAAGAAAAAAAAAAAAAAGCCCTCCATCGACTCCGGCTGACGCAATTTTCTTTAGGAATCCCTGTAGAGAACTTTCTCTGCCGAAGCTACAACAGACTTTTATTTCAAGGCAATGATTTTACCAATCGGATGATGTTAGGAGGGATGAATTGACTGCACATGCCGGGATACAGGTGTGCGGATGCAGGTGACTCGGGTGCCTGGAAGACTTTATGAATTTAGATGCCACTATAGTTTGTCGAAAATTAAAACATCTTGTGTGGGAATTCTTAGTTGGAATTTGATATCATTCTCCCTTTCGCGTCTTAGCATTTCCTGGATTTGATGATTGACATGAAACGAACAAGCGATCCGAATAGCGCAAAAATTTTGAACAGGATATTATTTGAGCGATTTTTAACATTATCCAGGAAAAGGTTAAATGTTTCACGAGGGATCTGGATTTGTGAATGTGTTTCGTAATACTTTTCCTGTCTACATACGGATTTCCGCTCTTGCTTCTAGATCATTTATTAGCGACAAAGTCCTATTTCTTACACCGCGGACTTTTCTGTCGTCTCCAAAAAACCGTAGTTCACTTTCGAACGACTGCCAAAAACCAGCACCCCTTTTTTTTTGTAGAAATGTATAACAGAGGTGACAACGGTCGTTTGTCTATGTTGTTCTTACATCACTTCTAAACATCGCACAATTTCAATTTTTGCATCATGGAAAAAAAAAATGTACTTAGTAATGAAATTTGTTTGAAAACTGTAGCTCAATTGGCAATTATTGCCCAGAGTAAATAAAAAAAAATTTCTTTCTTTTCGTTTTCTTTTTACACCAATCTTTCGTAATTGGGTCCACTTCCAAGCATTGCCATCATGGCTACAGTGTCCTTTAAAATGGATGTGAATCCCAGTAAAGATTTAAAAAGACTACTTTTTTGCGCCAAATCCAGGGTTTGGTGATATATATCAATGGATATATGTCTTGATATATATCCTGATATATATATATCCGATATTTATTTTCCAAATATCATGAAATTTGGTATTTTCGATATTTTCACATTTGATATTTATTTTCAAAATATTGCGTATAACATTTTTGATATTTTCAGTCAAAACAAGTGTAAAGGAATTTTTTTAACTGTTATTGGCCGTGTCGTTCTGTAGATAAAGAATTTTTGCTCTTATAGTGGCTTTTTTACCCCCCCCCCCCTTCCAACCCAAAAATCCCCCAAACTTTTCCGAGCTTTTATGTTTGAAGATGAATTTTTAAATGTAGAATCAATAATTATGAGGGACAATATTTACTTAGAAAAGCCACTGAAAAATAAAGTATCTAATTTAGATAAATTTGCAGCTTCATTAGAAATAATTTTTTCTCGTTTTGTCCAGTTAAGCAAACCAAGCTTACTATATATTTAAAAATTATTGTATAAAACATAATTTTTTCTTAACTTGATTACTAAATCTTAATAGTTTGTTTTTTGTGGGTGTAAAAGGCAAATTTTATCTGTCTTCAATTAGTTAAGAAATTCAATTATAGGGAAAAAAAATAGAAAAAGACATTTAGAATATTGTTTTATCAAGTTTTCATGCTAAATGACATACGTTTTAATGTCTAATTTATATTAACTCTGAAAATATTTATAATCATAAATAAGTTGACTATTTTGAAAATATCGGATATATATATATATATCGGATAGATATCAAAATATCGGATATTTTTGATATTTTCGAAAATATCATATTTACGAACCCTGGCCAAATCACATGTACACAAATACGCCATTTGGCTATGGAGCCCATTTTTATGCAGCTGGAAGATTAATTATATAAGATAAGATTAACCATAAAATACGGCGTTTTGGTGATAAACTGAAATCTGTCAACAAAAAAACAGATTTCATTTTTAAAAATAATGTGACATCCACCATTTCATTTTCTTTCTTTCATTTTTATCTGTTTATATTGTATTTTTATGTTACATGTATTGTATAATTTTTTATTTTGATTCCCCTTTTAATACATTTTTTGAACGCGTATTCACACATCAATGGAAATAAAATAATAATAAAATAAATTCTTTTCAAATTATTTAAAATAAATTTTAAACACTAAGAGAAAAATAAACCAAGGATTTTTTGTCAGGGGACTCCTCCCCGCCCCCGACGAAAAGAGGGTATGATTTTCTTTATTAAGAGGCTTTCTTTTTCTATTTTTCTATCTATATTTTTCTATCTATAACAATTCATTACACGCCATCTTTAAACAAGATATTCGGCCATTTTTGTTATACGAAGTTGTATGTTATTATTTTTTTTATTTCAAAGGTTATATTATGTATAACTGTTTCAGTTCTTCATTTTGCAAAAAGCCGGTAGAGACTTCTTTTTTAATATTTATTTTGCCTTATTTGTTACATTTCTGTATTTCTTTTTATGTTGATATATTTAAAAATTGTCTTGCACGTAGGTGTTCTTAACAACAACAACAAAAAAAATCTTCGTTTAGTTTATTTTTGTTTATTCATTAAAAAAACGCAGCTTGCAGTCATATCTGTCCCAAAATCTTGCGCCTCCCTAGACTTTGTTCTGTGGGGCCCCCGTGCATTTCTGCGTGTGTGTTTACCAGTTTTCTACTAATTATTTGAAAATAACCCTAAGCTATTACTTCAGCTATAGATCAGTGATTTGTCGGTGATTGGAACTGTGTGCTTCCGTGTTACTGCCTGATCGATGATTATTTCGCGATGTGTATTAACAGAGGTTCGTCGCATTGAATACATACTATTTATTCATTATATATTCTGTTGTTCCTCTCATAACTACGCACGCTTACACCATCTAAATGGCAAGAAAAAATTTTGACATGTTAAAAAGTCTACACGCACTATAGTATATATTGTACTGTACTCGAAAACAACATAGTATTTTCAAGTGTTGTATATTTAAAAAAAAAAAAAAAAGAATCTATTTGTTTTTCAACCGTAGAAAATTTTATAGAAAGGATAAAAAATATTCTTTTTCTGTAATACTTGACAGCATTAATTCAGAAAAATGACTGTAAAAATATAGAACGTAAATTAAAAAAAGTAGATTGTTTATAATATTTACTAATTATTTTCAATTTAATATAATTATTTTCTACTATTTTAAAAATTAAAATTATCATTGCTGTATTTAGACTTGTTGTCAACTATCATTACATATTTATACTTATTCTCATCTATCACGACTCTAATTTTTATAATATTATTCCGTATGTTGTATTTTTACGTGAATTTTTATGTTTTGGTCTCGAAAACTAGCTATCCCGAAATTTTTTTAGCTTCCCTTCGACTTTGAGATATCGAGAGTATACTGTATATGTATATATTTAAAAAAGTGAGGGAAAAAAACTGCCCTGTTGGCGCTGTTTTGATTTGCGTACCAGCAGGGCCTGATTAAAGCATGGGTCATGGCCCTGAGTTTTTACCATTTGCTAAATTCCCCCCCTCTAATGTTAAACCTTATAGGCTTGGAATGCATCGGTATTTTTCAAATTTCTCCCCTGAAAATTAAAATTATTGCCACCTTTTTCTGTATGCTCTTCTTGAAGGATGTTTCTTTCATTTTTATTTCACAAAATGTTTCTAAATTATATACTTAATTATATATTTTAAGTTAACAACTCATCGGCTTTACTTAGATTTTATAATAACATTTCAATACGTGAAATAAAACTAACCATGTATTTTAGAAACATTTGTCAAATAAAAAAGAAATAAACATCCCTCAAGAAGAGCATACAGAAAAAAAGAAGATAAAATTTTTATTTTTCAGAGGAGAAATTTGAAAAATACAGATGCATTCCAAGCCTATAGGTTTAACATTAGAGAAAAGGATTTGTGGCTTGATTGATAAAGAAGCCTTAAGACCTGTGATTGAGGCTAGATGGAGTGGCTAAACCAGTGATTGAGGCTGTAATGTGTCTGTCATTGCCACATTACCAGTTATGATTTTTCAATGATTTACTTCGCAAATATGGCCAAAAATTTACATTCAAACATCCTATAAAGATGTTCAACATACTAAAACCTTTCTCGCAATTACAGAAGCTTTGAAATTCGTTCCTTACAAGGAAGGCCTTTCATTGCGAACTCTCAGACATTTTTGGAATAGAGTGAGTTGTATTCATATTAATTAGCATGTGTGTAAAAATATCAACTGCTTAATATGAATACGGAAACGGTAAAAAATTAAAAATAATTGTATTTTCATCGCCAAATGTAACCCTGTTGGCGAATAAATACACGAATATCGAGCGCGATTTCAGTGAGAATCCAAGATTACACGCATTATGAGACAGTTGTTTCTCACGGATTCGTTTAGAAGGATTAGTGGATTAATTTAACTCTTTCTATTTATTTCTTTTTAAAAATAGGTAATTTGCACATTTTGTTTCGAATGTAATTTGTGTTAGATAAGATATGAACCGCTTTTTTGCTTTCAATTTATTAAATATTTGTATGATAATAATTCTTGGGAATTGTAAGATTCAATCAACTGTTTGTTTTAACAATTTTTACTCTTTTATAAAAGAAAGTTTAAATTTGTGTTTGAGGTATTTTTTGTAAAGTAAAGTATGTCCATTTAATACATTTTGGATGATCTATCAAGATTTGTTCTGATAACTGAAAATAACTAAACGAATTACTGTTGATTTGTATAATAGGGACAACATTTTCAAGTATTATTATTATTTCAGTATTAATTCAGTATATTTCAGTATTATTATTATTATTTCAGTATTAATTCAGTATATTTCAGTATTATTATTATTATTTCATTATTTTTTTGTTATATGACTATGGGGCTGTGCTCCCTAGGAGCTACGCTTGCCATCCCCAGTCCAGGTGCCGCAGGCTCTAAAAACACGCTAATTCCTTCAGTTTTAAAAATATTATTCGATTACTTCAGATTCAATGATATTATCACGATCAGTGGCGATCTTCTGTAATCGGTTTGCTATTCAGTTCCCTTTGACTGAGAGATTTTTCTGTTCCTAGGCCGCACGCACCGCTGTCGCGACAGCTGACGGTTGTTTTCGTGATTGATTAATTAAGATCAATGACACATGTGAAAATCAACTTGTATAAAATGGTTAAATAAAAAATGTTGCCCCCTCCCGGACTCTTTTAACCCAGGAATGGGAGAATCACTGTTATCTCCTTCATTTCCTTTCTTTTTTAATTCGACAAAGAGTCAAAATTGCTCATTCTTCCACTCCCAGGATATTGATGCTGTAAGAAAATCGTTTTAAATATGACTTAATTTTCACCATTAAATACTTTTGACACGTAAATAATTTAATAATTTTAAAGTTTTCTTTCTTTTTTAATATTCACATGCAAATATATTTTTCAATTGAAATTTTTTTTTTATAAATATTATTATTTAAATATTATTTAGGCTTTTTAAAATCTGACAACAGTAGATTAAACCGGCTATTTCAAACTATGAATTAAATCTGTAATCCAAATAATGAAATTTCTATTAAAAAATTAAAAAAAAAAAAAACCTTAAAGTAGACAAATTTTAAAAATTATAGGGCACTGCATGCCACAATGACAATCTAGCGAGTATGTGCCTGTAAAAGATGGTTAAATTGCTACGCTTAATTTTTTTTATTACTGATTTGATCCCTGAAATTTTTATTTCTGATCCCTACATTTAGGCATGTTCTTATGCCAGTAAAATTTTGAGCAAAATTGAGAATTTCGCGTTCAAAAACCTTCCTTCTATCTCTTTTCCATGATCGGAGTTCATTGCATGCAGTAGATACAACAACCCCTTTTTTTAAACAAATAATGACCAAGGGGTCATCTATTATGTCACGCAAATTGCGTGTTTTTTTACCCTTCCGCTTTTGTGACGTCACACTTTTGGCAGTTGTGTAAATTTAAAGTTAATTTTGATTAAAATAATATTGCGATTATTATACTTTTATTTTTTAAATATTTTAGGAATGTGTAACAGATTAACGTTATAAAAATTCTCTAATTTTCATTAACTGTAATACATTTATTACATTTAGAGCAGTACCGAGTACTTCCTATATATACTCGGTACTCGGCCAAATTTTCACTTGTTCTTGGCGAATACCGAGTCGTAAGAATTTATTCTTTTTTTTTTTAACATTATTGAACCATTATAAGCGATCTGTAAAAGTTATTCGAATATAAATGTATAATGTATGCAATAATTCATAAAAACTGTTTACTCAGTATCGTATATATTATTTCTCCTGTGAACATCCCTTTTTATAAGAAAATACGAAACGCAGAACGACGAATGAGATACCATATGAAAGGATTTTGAACAGGCTTCTGACATAATACATTTACATTTTTCTAAAACATGTTTTGGATTAAAATTTGCAGATAATTAAAAATTAAATCTGTATTGTTTTCGTAAAAGAAATGAAAGGATTTCCTCAAATTACTGTTGCCACAAAAGTAAAATACCACATCATATGATGCTCAGCAATGATTACAAAAAACACCGCATGGGTTTATTTTATATTTATGATTAAAAAGCGAAATTGAAATATTTAGATTTATTTTTCTATGGCCCATGTTTTTGCCGAAGCGGATGACGTTATCCTCTAATGCAGTTAATATACGATTGTTAGTTTTTTCCTCGCGCGTGCCTTTTGCATTCTTGGATCAGATTTTACTCTAACTTTGAGGGAATAAATTAGATGATATTCTGGCTTGACTAAAAACTGAATGTTGTTTGCAGATATTTTTATCCTTACTCTTTCTTTAGAAGTTTAAACCTGCATCTAATTAATATTAGATATTGATAAAAAATATTAGATTGCGGTGCGAAATCTTCGCACGGGCCTACAGGTATAAAAATATATCTACAAATTATACAAAAGTTAAGAATTCAATGAATTGTTCAAGAATGAAAATTTTCAGCTTTAAGTATCAATTTGGTTTTCTCTGAGATTGATTCAAAAATGGGGAGAAATCATGACCTGAAAATTTAAGGTGGGGGGGGGGGGGGGGGTAGATAAAATTCTAATAGCGTACAAATTCTGTGCTTTTAGTAACATCTTTATTGACAATAGAGACGACATTGGGCACATATAAGTTAATAAGAAATAGGTGTGAATATATATTTAGTTTTACTCCTGGTGAAAAGTCACTTGGAGATCAGAAAAGAGCGTCCTTCCGTGTTACCATTCCCACCACCCGTAACTTTTCACGTCAGCCCTTTCACACCAGTATTTAATATTATTTATCAGTGACATGCGCAACACTCGGTCTTCTTTTTGGGGTAGTACAAAAAGATAGTTACTTGAATTATCACATTCGTTTAACCAACCGGCATCGTCGTCACCGTGCATCATCCACAGTAGTTTTTAATTTTATGTAAAAGAAAAAAAAATGTGTACTAACTGTTATTCACCGTAATAAATATTATAAAACCATCAAGATCTTGTGCGCCTTTACTTCAGGTTGTTACAATTCCAAGAAAAATGGGAGATATACCTAATGCTATTTGCGTATGCATGCCATATATTCGCAAAATTACGCACACCCACTTTTTTGCAAAGAAATCATGAGATAAATAACGTGAAAGTGTAATAAAGCACATTGAGTTCTGTAATGGCTATTACGAAATCTGTAGTAAAAAATAAGCAAATTAATGAAGCGACAACGTACGACAGATATAATGTTCATTAGTGTAGATATCTCAACTCTTCTGCTGATCTTTTCATATTTTTCAATCTTTCATTTTAATACCCAGCATATAATGAGCACCAGTAAATTTCGATGAATTTTTTGGTATCAAAAATGCGTGTTATACCCCAGAGTGTACGTTCTTTTTTTTTAATTTTATTGTTCTGCTTGCAAATAATGCCTACCTAATTATTTTCATATTTTAGTTGTGATGTCACAACGTATTAACCGATCCCCCTAGCTCTGTCCTTGTCTTCAAGTGTGACATAAATAATGGATGACCTCCAATGATGAGTCTTCCATAATCCTAACCCACAACACCACAGTCGCTGTAAGAAGGGATCCTTTCCATGATCAGGACCATTTTACCAGCCATAACGTTTTTCCAGATAAGTCCAATGATTGAAAGTAATCAGCAATGTTGTCGCTTAAAAATTACTGTAAAAATGACTGGAAAGATAATGAACAAGACAATGCCTACTTAGTTGTTTTGATATTTTAGTGGTGATGTGTTAACGTATCTCTTCCTCCTGCCGCACTATGTCAAATTTGGACACCCCCCCCCCCCGTTCCCCAGGTCTTTAAGTGTGATGCAATTAATGGATAACATCCAATGAAGAGTCTTTCATAATCCTAAGGGCCCACTGATAAAAATGAAAATATGGAATTTTACTTAGTAGCCACTGGCTGGTAGGTTGATTTCTTTAGTAGCCAGTTACTGGCTAGTGAGAATAATTTCTTTAATAGCCAGTAAGTACATTTATGTCGCTGAATATTTAATTTTAAAAATATATAATGACTTTACAGTATAAACAAGTAATTTATGTACTAAATAAAAATATTTTAATTTATATTGTTTTGAATGAACTTGAGATATTAATTTCCAATCTATTTTAAATTTTAAAATAAGTTAATAGCAAAGTTATACATAACTTGCTTATGTAGCTAACTACATAAGTCACACTAAGCTTAGGTACTTGTGTAGCTAACTACATAAGTACCTTTTAAAAAAATATATTTGTCTAGAATTAAGATATGACAATAATAAAATAGGTATGTAAACGCACTAAATAATAACCCACAACACGATAAACATTACACATGCACCTGCGGCCAGCGAGCCAAAAGTGGCCAACATCTCCAAAAATTCAGAAATTGTGTGTATTTCGCCAATTAGTTTTGGAAAAAATTGCAAATTTCGTCATTCGGGAGCGTAAAAATCATGAATTTCACCAATCGCGCGCGTAAAAATCATGAGTTTTGTCGATCGGGCTCGGAAAAATCATGAATATTGTCGATCGGGTGCCGAAAAATCAAACATTTCGTCGATCAGGCGCGTAAAAATCATGAATTTTGTCATTCGGGAACGTAAAAATCCTGAATTTCGTCGATCGGGTGCGTACAAATCAGGAATTTCGTCAATCGAGTACTAAAAATCATGAATTTTCGCAATCGGGCGCGTAAAAATCACGAATTTCGACGAACAAGCGCGTAAAAATCATGAATTTCGTCGAACGGGCGCGGGCAAATCATGAATTAATTCGATTGGGTGCGTAAAAAACATGAATTTTGTCGAACGGGCGCGTAAAAATCATGAATATCATTGAACGGGCGCGGAAAAATCACGAATTTTGTCGAATTGGCGCTGAAAAATCGCGAATTTTAGGGAAAAAAGGAAATTGGAAATATCCTGCATTTGGCCGGTTCTTTCCATATTTTTAATCACCAGTTTTTCACGTTTAATCGCCAAGGGGCGACTGGAGAGTGCTTATTTTCACCTTTACCCACTGAGCCCAGTAGTTAGCACGCTGGCTGCAAAATGAGGAGCTTGGACCGGTGTTTGCGGGTTCGAGGTGGAGTGACTGTGCCGGGGATTTCAGGATTTTTCTTGTACTGTAACTTTTACTGCCCGAGAAGGATTGCTCAGACTACGAAACAAAGTCGGTAGAGCATAGATGTCCCTCCCGGTCCCCTTTATTGAGGTTTTTAAAAAAAACCAGCCGAAGCTAACCCGCCGGTAAGTGCGACAGAGATCGGGGAATAGAAGATAAATGAGTACTTTTCCGTTATACAGACACCATGCCAAAATGTATGCTAATGCATAATGTATGTAAATGTATGTATTAAATGTATGTATCAAATGTATGTAAATGTATGCTTGGCGACAATGGTGTCCGTATAATGGAAAAGTACCGATAAATGTATTATTGATCTACAAGAACTACACTTTACATGTTGTGGTTGTGGTGCACAATCAGTTTGCCGAAAAATCCGACATAGGGCAGAAGGAATAAGATAGAAATAATGAATGCAATGGTGAAAAAGGCTAAAAGTTCAAAAGTTTCTACTTTATAAAAATTCCACAAGTTCACTTAGTCTATTGGACAGTTATATACTTGACGATTAGAGAAATAGTTTAACACTTTGATATAATTAGACATTGAATTATAATATAATATGATGTAAATTAAAATTCGAGAGAATTAAGATGAAAACAAAGATGGGGAATTAAACTAAGGAAGGGACTGCAACGAAAACGATAATTCGGATAATTTTCCTTTCAAAAATCCTCTCTGGAGGTATATCCCCCTAATAGCAATATGACCAGGGCTTTACAAATTTGATAAAATCTGGTAGCCAGAAAAAAAATACTAGTCACCAGTAAAAAAAAAAAAAAAATGCCAGTTCGATAAAAAAAAAAGTTTTTTTATGAATTAATTGAGAAAAAATAATAACAAGCATAGTTTAGAATTATTAGTTACACGGTTTACAATAGTACATAATTTAGAAAGATAAAGTATATTTTGTAATGAAACTTATAAAATTTATAATCACTTATATTATGTTGACAACTTATATAAAAATAAAAATCAGAAAAAAAAAACTCGAGCATTTTTTGGCATTGTATCCAATTTTAGATGCCACAGAGACTGGATTGACACAATTTCTTACTGTTTTATTGAAATCTCCCCCCCCCCCCCACATTCTAATCACGTGACAAATACGAGCTGACTATAGCTGAAAAGAATGGTGTTTTATGTACATGAGTTGGAAAATGCCTTTTAAATTTAGTTCTTCCATTAAAAGAACGAGAGAAGAGGAAGATCACTGCTTGCCGCGCACGAGTAGGGGTGGGGGAGAGAAAAAAATGCCATTTGTGCTTATTTCTTAGGTCATTTTTTTTTTTTTTTTTACAGAAATCACCGTGAAAGATATCGTTTTGGTCGCCAGATCAAAAAACTTGGTAGCCGGTGGCGACCTGGCGACCGCATTTGTTAAGCTCTGAATATGACCAATACTGGCCAATGCTCGACAAAATCCTTCCCTCCCTTCTATAATTCTAACAACCCACAACACCATAATGGCATAACAATGGATTCTTTCCATGATCAAGATGCTTTTATCATAAATGATACGATGTTCTTCCAGCGATTCAGAGCAATAAGCAGTTCTGTCGCTTAAAAACTGCTGTAAAAATGACTGAAAAGAAAATGAAAATTAATTAAACAATAACGCACATGCTTTCGCAGTACACACTAAGATTATGAAAATGTTGTCTTTTGTTTCATATAAAAGTAAAAAAAAAAAAAAAAGAAATGAAGTTAAATGCGCTTTAAAATGTTGCGTAACGCACGGTTTTTCTTTTTCATCTTTTTATTCTAAATATTTAACATCATTTTCACTGAAACTTTATCAGCACTGCCTGCCCTTTGAGGCATAAAAGTATTTTTTCGCTCTAAAGGAAAGCTAAATGGGATAAGCGATCTGAGTATCGCGTATCTCGAGGGATTTTTTTATTTTTCGAAGAAATTGGATTACCTTATTTTTGAATGTCACATTTCTCTTTGTTTCCATTCAGATGAAAATAATTTGATATTGTCTTTCCCTTTTATTGTTAAATTTGGAACGACTCCAAAGAGGTGAACGCCTTTCAAAAATATTTACCACTTTTTGGGGTTTTTAAAGAAAATTGAAACTGTGTGGAAATCGGAGATCGGAAAAATTTCAGAACTATAAAGAATTTACCATTATGTGAAGCTTATTAGTTCAGTGTATTATCTTATACAAATATTATAAAGAAGATATGCTTCTTTGTTTACTTTTTTTTCCAGGAGGACTACCGGAACTACCGAACCTATCTGAAAAATAATAGTGGTAAATTAGTGGTGACACTCTTGTGTTTTTGCCAAGTCTAAAGTAATTTACCGCGCATGCGCGGTAGAATATTACTGCTTATTTTACTCTTTCTTACTGTTAATTTTACCGTATAATACTGGCAAATGAGGTGCCAGTATTATACCGTAAAATCAAAAGAAATTTTTTTTGCAGTGTAGCTTTAAGGGTAATCTATATATATATATATATATATATATATATATATATATATATATGCATCATGAGCATACAATCGTATTTTTTAGACATTCATCAATCATATTATTTAAAATATTTTTTGCAGTTTTTAAGAAATTTAATATAAAAATTTTCAAAATTTAAAAATCCTAATAAATTTTTTAACGCCTTCATTAATTTTTTAAAACCATAAATATTTTTCTTAACAATTTTTTCCAAACAAATTAGTTTAGTAATTAAACGAAAACATGTTTTTAAATAGCAACTGGTTTAATTGAAAGTCGAGTTGTCCTTTTGTTGTCGTTTTTTACAAACTGTTCTTTGTAAAATATTTTTAATTAACTGATTAAACTCAAAATTTAATTGTTCACTTTTTAAAGACAATTTTTGAAAATAATTTTTTTTTTTGAAACAGTAGCATTATTTTAAATATTCGGTAAGAGTAGTAATGTAATAAAGATAAGTACCCGGCCAATACCGAGTACTATTTCCTGAAAATGTAGAACAATTGATGCCTTTGCACAATAATTTGTGATATAACAAATTTAATTATTAAAATATTTAATTTCATTTATTGTATTTTCTTTTTCTACAAACTGTTTCTTTCTTTATCCAAAATCATAGTCTTTTCTTAGTTTTAAAAAATAACCTATTTTTATTTGCATAAATGTAAAACTAAATTTTGATATGCATTAATTTTACAATTTTTTTTTCTTAAATTTTCTATATTTTGAGGACATTTTTATATACGAAGTAAACAGTTTTTATGAAAAATTGCATATATTATACATTTATATTCGAGTAACTTTTTACAGATCAGTTATAAATTCCTTTGTCTTTAATAATGCTTAAAAAATGAAATTCTTACAACTACTCTGTATTGGCCGAGTACCGACTACTAGGCAAATTGGCAGAGTACTGAGTATATACCGAGTACTCGGTATGCCTCTAAACTAAATCATCTTCCTTCTGAAATTTCATTTCCTACTTTTACCTACCCTCATACAGTTTAAACATTTAAAAATTTATGAGTATTCTTTTTTGAAAAATTTCTGCAACATTTTCTATTTTGAAGTGTCAATTAATTTAACTAATAATAAATCATTTCAAATCTCCTCCACTCCCCCCCCCCCCTGAAATGCTTGCTTCCCCTCTCCCTTTGCAAGTTTGTAACTCCTATTATAGTTCCAAGAGCAAGTCTTTGGATGGTAAATTATCTGAAGTTGGAAACTTTTAGTATTTTTGAGTGATGCAATATATATTTTACCTTCAGTGTATCCAGTGCACACTACACCGCTAGACTGAAATTTTCTTAAAATACACCTGGAAAAGTCAGAGATTTTTATTCTCCTATATAAGTAGCAATCCTGGTATCTGCTCGCCATAATTGGCTTTTAGGGAAGCTTCTTGATAAACCGTGGGATGTAGCGATTACGGTGGGGCTAAAAAACTGATCTTCTTTCAAACTTTGAAATAGAAAACGTGCCGTATCTTTCCGTCCCCAAATGCACCCTCTCTCAGAGCCTCCTATCTAACAACCTATCGATTTAGGTATGAAATTCCATCTTTGTAAACAACACTACATCAGACCAGACCGACATGTCTGTTTTTGTATAAACCGAGTAACCTATACATGTTGTTGCTTTGACCCACTGCAGTTAGAAGTTAAAGGTCGATGTTCTGAGAACTGAGCCATATAAAGATTCCCTTTTAGTAAAAAGCAAATAATGCGAGTTTCACGAAAATAAACACACGAGAAATAATTAAGGAATGAAAATTAATATTGATAATTGAGAAAAAGGTTTTGTTTTGTGGTTAAAACTTCAAAGTGTACCGTCTGATGTGCTTGCCTTATTCATTAGCATTTCTTAGCAACCGAGCATCATCAACTTCGCTAACGGAAGAGTGGACTTTTTACATAGGATTCGTTATGCTTCTGAAAATAAAGTCGGCTATCTATACCTTTCATCTTCAGTTGCATTTATACATTATCTTTTTACAAAAAAAAAAGCCCACTGTGCAGTGTTTTGTTTTCAAGTGAACTAAAATAAACAGTCTTAAAAAATAAAATTCAATCATAGTTTTTCTACCACTTTTCTTCTACTTATCGCTTTTCGTGTATTGCACTTTAAGGTGGTTCTCAAATGATTTGCTGAGCAACGCGAAACTTTCTGACTCACTTTTAAACGCAAAGGCATAAAATTGGAAGGACTAACTATTGAAGAAATTTGGAATCGAAATGAGTTTTCCATTTCTTGATAAATAAATTAATTATTATAGGCTTACTAGTGATAAGCGATACGTAATGACGCGTTTTTCCCTTTTCTCGTGCTGCCGCATTGGAAATTCGGGAACGCGTTCAAAACGCCGACTTTGACAGTATTTTCTGAAAGATCTTCTGCCTTTACTAAAAGGAAAACTTGTTTTGATTACTTAGTTTCTGAATAAGAACACCTGCCAATTTTCATGCGTTTCCAAACAAAAATGAATTAAAAAATGTGTCTGAAAATAGCCGCTTTGGATAAGAGAACAGCCTTAGTCCTGCACGTGTCGGGATATATTCGACCCGAATCCGTCATCCCGACACACTTCACCTTAAAACAAAACCTGAAATATTTAAATCCTAAACGTGCCCGAAACAAAAGAAAATCAATGTAATATTTCAGTGCAATTATGGAAGAATAGTCTACAATGATATCGCTAATATAAATTTTAAATTTTATGCACATATTATGTGTTTTAATGGTTATTTACAAAAATTATATAACAATAAATGAAACATTACCATAACACCAACTTAAACTATGAAATAATGATTAAGTATGTAATAATTAGTTGACAATAAAAGTATTCCCCAACACACTGAATATAAATACCTAAAACTTTTTTAAAAGAAGAAATTAAATTAAAAGTTGAATAAATGAAATTGAATGAATGAAATGAAATTCGTGGAATTTAGACAGAATTATCAAGTCCCAAATGCCTAAATACCACAAATAAAATGAGTGGTTTCATCATCATATTAGCCATAACATTGCTAAAGAATATGATTTTGGGACTACCACTCATAAACAATGAATCAAACCTGTGAAAAAATAAAAAATAAATACAATATTAAAAAGGAAAGAAACCATACCTATAATATACAGATAAAACTTGAAATAGAGTCATAAAGTACATAATCTATTTGGGTTAAAAAAGATACCTGTGCACCACATGAACCACACATGAACACAACCAAACAGAGGGAATGAATTGTAAAAAATCATTACATGTTGCCAAATTTAGTTTTAGAAAATGATTTACCATGTTGCCAGAATAGATGTTAGAATAATATGAATATTATTGTAAAGCAACAGAAACCATGGTGCTGCCATCTATTAGAGTAAAAAGTGAATATACGTTGAATAAAAATAGCATTGGATGAAAATTAATATTTAAAAATTAAACCATATACTATCTAAAATGATAGCAATTAGTTAAATAATAAATAAATGAAATCAATTAATAAATAATAAATAGAATATCCAATTACATTAAAGTAATGGATGTATTAATGAATAATTCTATGTAAAAATAAGATGTAAGATGGAAAAATTAATAATTAAAAAATATATATATGTATATATAGGTTGCATTCACTTTTTATTTTACGAGTCTCTCTGACTCGCTATTCATAAAACTGTCAGTCAGTGAACAAAAAAAATGTGTGAGTCAGTTGAGAAAAATCATGAACTATAACCGGAAAAAACCGCTAAAAATCGCATAAAAAAATGTAAGAAAAATTCAAAAATCGCAGTGAACAAAATTTACTATTACTGGACTAAAAGAGTATAACCAGATTCAATTTCGAATGTCAAAAAAATCCAAAAACGCGAAAAAAGTTAAAAATCGCATGAAAATTTCACCAAAAAAAAAAAAAAAAAAAAAAAAAAAAAGGAAAGGATAAAATTTACTATATTCAGAAAAGAGTGAAACCGGATTCTTTTTACTAATGTGGAACAATCACCTTAAAACTCTAAAAATGGCATTAATAAATTGCTAAAAATCCAAAAATCGCAGATGACAAAATTCACTGTGTTGGGCTGAAATATTGAAACCGGATTTCTTTTACGAATGTCAAAAAATTGCCACGAAAACAACACAAAATCGCATTAAAAGATTCGCCAAAAATAATTGTACTAATTCCGAATAAATTTAATGAAAAAAAAATACTTTATTGGGTTAAAAGATTGAAACTGGATTCCTTTTACTAATGTCGAAAAATTTCCACAAAACTAAAAAATGCGCTAAAAATCGCATAAAAAATTTAATAAAATTTAATAATAATAAAAAAAATTCCAAAAACTGGTTTTAAGGTGCATAAAAATACCTACCTGCACTTGGGAAAAAAAAAACTTTGATTTTACGGTACAATACTGGCATCCCAGCTGCCAGTATTATACCGTAAAATTAACAGTAATAAACACTAAAATAAGCAGTGATACATTACCGCGCATGCTAAAATCAGCAAGTTTTGCATTTTTGTAGCTCTGCGTGCAACGGTCTCTTCAGAACACGGTACACACACGTAAAAATACAAACATCTTTATTATAGAATAAATTTTTATTTGTATAAATTACCAACACCCTTGTTTTATTTAAAAAAAAAAAAAAAAAAAAAAAAAAAAAAAAAAAAAAAAAAACTATAAAATAAAAACATTTATAACTCTTTGAAACAAATATGTGGCATAGAAGGAAAGTGTGAGCCAGTAAGTTTCCCTTCCATAATTTGTTGATCTGTTGAAATATGGTAAAAGACTGAACTCCGAAATTGCAGGCCATAAGCTATTGATTGCACCCTTATGTAAGCTACTTATCGCTATTTCGGAAATTCTTGTTATTCAAAAAGAGACAAGTATTTTTACCATATATTTACATCTCCTTTAATTTCCAATGGCTGGATTGGAAGCTCTTAATAATCGTAATAGTTCAGTCTTGTACGTTGTAGGTTGTTATTTAACATTCTTACAACTGCTATTTATCTGATATCAATCGCATCACCTCTATCGCAAAATACCCTCAAAACATGTAAAAAGATAGGTGATATGTACGACAAAAAGATTCTGTTTCGCCAGTTTTCCTGAGGACACATGTTTTTATGGATATCACCTTCAAATCGAGTTAGACAGTTGTCCTTACATTTGCGAAAGTAACCGTGTTACGCCCCCCTGGACTTTTTCTTCTGGCATTTGGTGAAATGAATTAGAGCATGGAATTTAAATCTTCCAGTTCTGCTGGCATGGCAGCCTCGGCTTTTATATATTTTATTTATGTTTCATTTTTTTAATACCACCTTTTGAGGTCTTTTAGAAAACCCGTGTCTATATCCAAAATGCATATGACAGAAGATTAACATATTTTTTGCAGATTAGACAGGATTTAACAGATGTTGCCCGCAGGTTTATTTTCACTGCTTTATGACCATTAATACTTGCTTTTAAAAGAGAGAATTCGTACAAATTGCTGTTTTTTGTTCTTTTGTGCTGGCATATTTATATACTTTTTTGTTGTCTTTCGTGTCTTTGAAATCTAAATCGCAAAGTACCGACGGAAACTAATGCAATGAAAAAAATTAGGAAAAATTCTATATATCCCCCGTAAAGTTTACTGTATTGCGTTGTGTAGAAAATCCATACATCCGTTCAGAAAAGCAATTTACATGAACAGTTTTATTAATTAATCAAGTTTGTGTAAACTTCAAGTGTATTCTAAAACTTATTCGAGATTAAAATGGTGATTTCATTTGATTTAGACAATGAGAGTCCAAAAATCAAAAATAAAATTTTCAAATACATTGGGAAATTATTTCGGAAAACTATAATAATAAAACGTTTTATTGCATACAAAAAAGTAAACTTAATCTAAAAGATTTCTATTTTGTGTCTGTGTGTGTGTGTCTGTGTGTGTGTGTGTGTGTGTGTGTGTGTGTGTGTGTGTGTATGTGTGTGTGTTTGTTATTATTTGTTTGTTTATTTAGTTTAAGAAAATCATTACTGTTTAAAATTTATTATTGTTGTAATTTTTTTACTCGCACAAACATAACGTTGCCATCCAGATGTTCTTTAGATGTTGCTTATCTGAAATTATACTGATAAAGATTTTGGTACAATATATACATGTACAATATGGATACAAAATAAAGAATTGGCGTCTTAAAATCAAAATGTTGCAAAAAACTTGAAAATTTAAAGATAAAGGAATCGTTTTAAGTAATTTTTAGAACAGTAACTTTCTTTATTTTTTATGTGGCAATTTTTCGATAATATATTTGAAAGAGGATTTTGATAATTTAACGGTACACCTTTAAAACCGTCGATTTTTAGATCTTTGGAAAGATACTTTTACTCTGAATAACTTGATACCAATCTTTTAATTGTGCGATAATAATCGTAATAAGAATTACGAATAAGAATTATTTACTGAGATATTAGGGAAAATGTACACACCATTCTTTCGTTTCCTATATTTAAATGCCCTGGGAAAACTGTCATGTTAACATTTTATTATCCCGCTTTCACATTATCGCAACTTTGGAAATATGCTAAAATGCGTTAATTGTTTTTAGTTGAATACAGAACATAATAATAAGAAAGCTTTAAAAAATTACTTTCAACTTCCACTTTCGCCAAGTTTGTTTGCATTTGATTACTTTTTTACTCTGAAACATGATCACAATTTTTCTTAGCTGTTTACTTTTATTCGCTGTTAAGTGTTTAATTTAAACCAAAACTGTTCTTTTCAGAATAACATTTTTCTAATTTTGCAATATTGTTGCACTTCTTAGTATTTATTATCCATTTTATAATGAATAGTAGCGCGAAAGAAATCGTTAGTTTAATGGTAATCGCTATACAAAATTCTATTATAAAAATATGTCCTAAGGTGCTAATTTATCTTCAGTTTTGAATACGGACTTTTTGATATTAATATTAATTTTAGTAAACTATCCGAATTGCTGTGCTTGTAACGTATGTGAATCAGATATTAAAATATCAGAATCCTTAAAAAATGGCCCATATTTTGTATTACATAATTTCATTTCATAAAAAGCACACATTTAGTTCACTTATCAATCAATGCGAAACAAAATTTTAACTTGTATGTTTAAAATTAATTTTTTTGCAAGAATAAGCTCTACATTTTTACCTTTAAATTTATTTATTTTTGACGCAAGTTCTTATATTCTGCAGCATTTTACAAACTATTTTATACTTATCAATTTAAACTAGCATCTGATTTTATTTTTAATACTAAGTTATAAAATTGGTAGTTTTGTTTCTTTTATTTTGAATTTTATATTTTAAAAATACAATTAAAACTTTAAACGGCTTTTTCTCAAAATGACTTTTTTTTACTCTTGCGAGCATGATATCTCCAAAACCGTTTGAAGTATAGCTTCAAAATTTTTATCCTATCTAAATATTGGTATTATCATGAAAATGAACTAGAATGGTGAAGCTGCGTTTAGTATATATATATATATATATATATATATATATATATATATATATATATTTATAAGCTTCCATGTGTGTTTATACTCTTGTTTCCCTTTTTTTTTTTTTTTTTTTTTTTTTTCATTTGAATTAATAATACTTCATTTATTAGGACTACATTATATTTTGTAATTTGACACTGCTATATGGTATAGTGATTTCATTGTGTATGGTCAGTTTCTTATGTTTCAATGGTTAAATTTTACAATAAGTTTATATATATATATAAGGAAGAATGTATGTAAAAAGCAGTGTTTTTTCTAAATTTTCTAATTAAAAGTTAAATACTCTTTATCTAATTAACAGTTTACAAAAGTTATAGTTCACATTATAGTCCAGAATATTATATGTTTAATTTAAGATATCGTTTATGCAAATTCCTTGAAATTTGCATGAGTTATCGTGTGCACTAAAGAAATGTTATCCAAATTAAAGAATTTAATTACCACTTTAAAAGCCACCGCCTGATTTTTTATTTATTTATTTATTTTTTTTTATGATATTATATAAAAATTAAAATTTTTTAAACATAGTTCAACATTACCTAAATATATTCTGAAATTTTTGGTGCTTCTAGAGTCGTTACCTTAAAAAGAAAAAATGTCAAACTCATGACAAATTTCGCACGTTCTGCGACAGTTAAAGGTGTACTGTCCCCTTAAATAGTTTTGTAACCTACATTATTATTATTTTAATTAGTAAATAAATATTATGCCTGTTTACTTCGCATTTTCATCTTAAAGAAGCCAGAAAAGTTTGAAATGGCGAAAATTGACTGCAGTTTGATTATGGATTCGGAAGCCTGTAATTAATTTAGTCCTTCTTAATTAATTTAGTTCCTTCTTTTTTGCATTTATTTATTTATGTTTTATAAAAAATATTTATTAAATTGAGAAAAACAGGTTTTAATATTGTGCTTGTGCGACAAAATTAATCGTGCAAAACTAGTAGATATTGTCACGATTTCGAAATCCAGGTTCCATATTTTTGAGTCGTCATTTCTTCTTTGTACTGCTTATTGTGCTGTCTCTCAATAAATTATCCCTTAACATTGGTGTTGGTTAGTTTTTGGTGTAAAAAACCCAACCGCTGCTATGCTGCATTTTTCACTGTTTTCGCGGAAAATTAATATCTATATCTCAAGAACTAATGCACGTAATTTCATGAAACTTCATATTCTGTTAGACTTTGACGTAAATAAACGCTGATTAGGTTTAAAGTGTAAATCGCGTGACATGTGCTGCTTTTATGCCGTGTTTATCCCGATTTCCGCGATAGCTATATCACAAGAACGAATAGATTGTCATTTAATTTTGGTTTCAAACAATTTGATTTATGTAGAAGAAAGTTTTGTGATCGCCACAGCATACTAGTTTTATTACTATTAGAAGATGACTAATACTAATGTAATTAATTAAAACCAATCTCTTCGGAAAAATAATCACAAATAAAATGAACGAACTCTAAGATGATATGTTTTAGATTATATTACCTAGATTCTTAGGTTTCTTTCATCGGCATTATCGCATTTTATATTCATTAAATTAGCTTTGTGGATAAAGGTTTTACAACGCTTAATTAGTCGCACGCATAGCCTGCTAATTGTTTGCCATTATATAAGCTTACCCTTAGGGGTGGAAACAATGAAATTGTGAATTTTGATTTAATTCTCTTATCACATGCAAAGAAAGATCGATCTGTTTTATTTATCCTTATCGCAAACAAACCAGCATTAAAGAGGATTAACGATAAAGCATGCTATAATACCTGTCACCGTTAGTGTATTAGCTGCATTGCATAATAAAAACAAAGAGAATTGAAACTTAGTCTTTGATGTTAAATGCATTCAGATGAATAATGGGCGATTTGGTCAGACACTCTTAAATATGCCAGCCTTAAAAAACTGATTGTTAATAAACTGCGAATGAGCACATTGCGCGCAAGGTAGTTAAAAATGTTTTCAATATTTTATCATGAATTTTTCAGGATATATAGTATATGGTAGGCTCTATAAAATAAACCTAAAATTTTATATTTTTTTGTTGAAAACATTTGTGTGTTATATTGTTAAACTTTTGAAAATTTTATATAAGCAAGATAGTTTTGCTTTTAAAATATAAAAATGCTATAAATAAAAACTTTTTTTTAGGTTCACTGTAAGCACAAGTCTCTCAATATAATTATGTACCAAAAAATTTTGTTTTACATGCAGAAATTCTTTTGTAATCATGCGCGCCACCTGTGATTCTAATTTTTTGCTCGACAAATTTAAAAATCCTTATAACAACTATTTTCTCTTCATTATGATCTGAAAAAAAAAATGAATTGAAAAAGAAACAAGTATCTATTACTATCCCCAATAATTGAGTTTTTGTACTGTATACTTTTTAAGATATAAAATGACAAAAAAGGTCATTCGTTTTCCCACTTTTCGACATTTTAAAAGTTCTATGACCCCCTTAAAGTTTTGTATCCAAAAGTCATTATAGTGACTAAGAGTTCTGCACGGGTCAAGTTGTGTCTACAACTCCTATGGCAATTCTATTGTTTCCACCCCTAAAAATAAGCTTGTATTTTGACGAACAATTAGCAGGATGTACGTGCAACTAATTAGCGCTGTAAAATTTTATTGAAAAGCTAATTTAATGAATATGAAACATGAGAATGCCGGTGAAAGTAACCGTATGATTAAACTGTTGTACCTAATCCAAGGTTCTCAACGGAAAGTCAGGAAAAATCTGGAAAGTCATGAAATTTCCAAGTAGTCGGGGAAAGTCAGAGAAATTTTAAAATATATAGAAAAAGTCAGGGAATTTACAAATATTTTTCTAAAAAGTCATGGAAAAGTTTTGGAGAAAAAATGAAAAATGATGCGAAATTCATGAATTTTGAAGAGCGATCACAGAAAAAAAAAAGAATCGCTAATTTTTGACAAAGGATTGAAAAAATAAGTAACAAATTTCGTTGTATGCCCGTTTGGTCAGAGAATTTTTTGAGATTTGGTCAGGGAAAGTCAGGGAATTTGCCAGTCATGTTTTGCTGGGAACCCTGTAATCCGAACCCCATAAAGTAATTTTCATCGATCCTCAATCAGACCCAAATATTCTACAACCAGAAGCTGACGCGAAATAAAAGAAAATTAATGGAACATATTTTATTATAATTATGGGATAACGATCTACAATTATGTCTCCGTTTTTTATTTAATAAAATAATTGATTGTATACATTTATTCGTGTTAATATACCATATATTTACGAATTGAGACTACATTTTTCTATTTTTAGTTATACTCACCGTATTACGTGCGCCCTCTTCTTTGCAAATAAACCTCTCAAAGACAAAGGTTTATTTGAAAACCTCCATGCGACATGTTGCATGAAAATATAATAAAGAATATTAAAAAGTATATAATAATTAGTGGGAACACAAAGAAAAAATGAGCAAATGGGCTAACTCAGCCATACTCAACCTGCGGCCCAGCGACCTTTTATGTGCGGCCCGAGACACACAATCATTAATCCGTATTTATAAAACTAATTGAGATGTGTGTAAAAAGCTTTTAATATTTTCACTACTCTTTTATATATTTTCATAGGAGGACAATTTCCTGTTATTTATAATTACTAGTTTAAAATTACCTTAAAATTACCTTAAAATATCTTAAATGACGTTTCCTTAGCCGAAGTTCTTTTTACATGTAGTTTTACTTGTGCTAAGTAGTGTATACATTTCAAAATCCTGGATACTAAACAAACATTATTCCAAATTAATTTAATTTGTACTATATATTTCTACATATAAAAAAAAAATAGTTTTTGCATTGCATTGTAAACAAAACTGATTTATTAGAAAAAAAAATCCCCCCCCCCTGTTTTTTCTTTTGAGAATTTGGAATTTCTGCCTTGATATATTGTTACGTTTTATACTTATCATATAGCTAATCTGGCTTATTAGGTTAAATATTTGTCACAGAGAAAATTGGCAGCAAAAAGTTTAATACCCCTATTTCAAACCAACAATCTTCGCGGAATTTGAAATAGAAATCTATATTTTTTTTACATTATACAAGTGTGTTGCGGCTCGCCTAACGTCGCAAATTATATGTTTTGCGGCCCGCGAGAAAAAAAGGTTGACTACGGCTGGGCTAACTGAATCCCCACAAATAATTTGAAATCGATCAGTAGTTCATTCACGTCTTCTTTTCTTATTCATTAATATAGAAATCTGTGTCTTTTTCTACTTATTGTTTTTAATTATTAATCTTTTTTTAAACCCTGCGTATAGCGCGCGCGCACAGCTGTAAATTTTGATTAATTTCCTTTCTTCAAAAATGCCATTATACGCCGGGAATATATGGTATGTTATCTAAGATACTTTTTTTTTGAAAAATCTGATATACCCGCATCCGATCTGCAGACAAACAAACAATAATAACAACAGAAAATAATCAACACGATCCTCAGCCCCAGTATCCATTCCATTGCTTTTTATAATGTCTTATCCTTCGTTTTTCACATGTGTTTTCATATATATATATATATATATATATATATAAGAGAGAAGGGGGGGGGGATCGGGAGACTGATCGGGTTCAGCTAAAATCAAATTGCAGCACTATGATGTTGACTGATACGATATCAACAATTAAGCAACTAACTCATGTTGAGTACGAAACTTTTTCTTTTGAGCGAAATAGAGTCCAAGGCTCATTTGAGTCCGAAGTTTTTAATATATACACCGCTCGTTCTCCAGAGTTCTTGTTTATTGTCAGTGTTGAGATTGTCTCATTCAAGCTAATTAGCATTCAGCTTTGATTTGTCAACTACTCTGCTTTGTAAATTAAAAGAAGCATGTTGAAATCGGCTAAAATTAACATAATAAAATCTTATAACGCGGTTCTTCATTAAGAGAAAACACAGCCATGCACGTTAATGCAATTGAGCTTTCTGTTTATTTTACATTTTGCTTTTTGGTTTAATTTAGTATTTACAGATAATTATTTTTTCTTAATTAAATAATTTTCATCTTAGTTAAATAATTTTCTTTATAATAAATAATTAAAATAATTGGAAACATTTACCTTTAAATTTATACCTTTTCTTCAACGATCAAAGTTATGTTTTTAAGTTTATATTTGTGCGTTTAGGAGAGAAATGTGATATCACATGGAAAGGCATAAAGTGTTTCGAAATTATTGCATTATACCAGAATTTGAACACTTTCCAACATAGTTGAAAAGTATTTGACTTTGGCTTGTCAGGCCGCGCTCTAAATTCTCGTAAATATGCTCTGATTTTCACATAATTAGTATATGTTATTGAGGTTTACAATGGGACATTCCTTATAGAAATGGAGTGTGTAACAATTATAGTTCGTTTACTGTATCACCCAACAGAATTCTGTTACATTTATGGTCTATGGGAGAAAATAGTTTGCAGCTCATTTTAATTATGTTACTACAATACTTCAAACATAATAAAATTGATAGTCCACTTGTTGTGGTGGACTACAACATGCTTTGTATAGAGTAAGTCGCATTTATATTTAGGTTATAGGGATGCACAAAAGAATTCTATTATATTATGATCTATGGGGAAAAATTGTTTGCAGAGTAATTCAATTATTATACACTATTTCAAGCATAATAAATTTGGATACTTCTCCATTATCCCCATTATCCACTTCTCAATTAATCTTAAAAACTATCTGCCTTAGCTAGGAATCGCATGATTAAAGCTACTAGTGAATTTATTATTCTTCGGAAACCCAAAAGATTTTTTTTCCCTTTTCAATCTCAGGCAAATAACATCTTTTTTTAATTCATCATGCATACTCTTGACATTAGCTGCAATGTCTGTGACAAGGCTACCAATAAAACAGTTACATTCAGCTTTGCCCATCAATATTACTTCATGAGCAATTTTATAAGGTCATATTCGGTTGTATGTAAATTTTCTGATATATCAATGGAATCCACAAGATACCAAAGGCTTTGTTTAAAAAACCCAATTTTCCTGCTTTTTCGTTCCCCAGTTTGTTTCTAAGTTTTGAATGTACTAAACCATAAGTAGAAAATTGTCTTTTCTACAGAGTTACTTTACTGCTTTATCATCTGACGTTTCACAAAAACTTGAATAATGGGCTCTCCACTATTCCGAAGGAGACATTTGGGATACAGTATTTTGCTCAAAAAGAAAATATTAAAAAGTATCTGCCTTAGCTAGGAATCTCATGATTAAAGCTACTAGTGAATTTATTATTCTTAGGAAACCAAAAGATTTTTTCCCCTTTTCAATCTCAGGCAAATAACATCTTTTTTTTAATTCATCATGCATACTCTTGACATTAGCTGCAATATCTGTGACAAGGCTACCAATAAAACAGTTACATTCAGCTTTGCACTTCAATATTACTTCATGAGCAATTTTTATAAGGTCATATTCTGTTGTATGTAAATTTTCTGATATATCAATGGAATCCACAAGATACCAATCCCTGCTGCATTTGGTAACAATTGCACAAATAATAGGCTCATTGTGGACATTTTACCACCCATCTAAACTCAAGCAGACTGTATGGACTTCAAGCACTTTACAATCTTTTTTTCTTTTTCCTGCTTATAAATATTATCTAAATGTATACCACTAATTTCTCTGCAGTTAAATGGAATGTAACCAGGACGTACTAGATTCATCATATTTTAAATTCACAATGAATAAAGTCAATTAGATGGGAGATATTATCTATTTGTTACCACAAGAATTAACAAGCTATTGTTCGAGAGAAATTCATTCAAAAATTGATCATCTGTAGGTAGATTGACAGTATTCATTATCTTTATTTTGCCTTTCTGTGCTCTTAAATATTAATTTATCAGACAAATTACAACAATGTTATATTAAATAGCATCTAAGTGAAGCCTATAATGGTAATAATGACCTTTGTAATAATGTCATATTAATAACCAAATGAATTTTGGGCCACTTTTGTTCTGGAAATGCCGTCAGGATAACTTTTCGGTGATGAACACTATTCCCCTTTTAGTTAGAAGGAAAAAAAAACAATATCTACAGATTGTGAGTATAAAATTTTCAATTGAGAATTTTAAAGAGGCAGAGAGTTTATTTTTTAGGCCCCCTTTTTTTGGTTCATTGTTCATTTTATCCAAATAAATAGTAACATGTGGGTTGTTTAAATTTTTATTATATTCTAAATCAAGGCAAAACTACATATTCCAAAAGAATAAAATTTTAATATTGATTTAAAACAATGATTTAGGAAAAAATCAGAGTGATTTAAATCGTGATTTAAATCATGATTTTAATCAACCTGATTTAAATCGGCGTACCCTGGTGTGATCTATAGAATTTGTACGCAATACGTAATACATTATAATTTGTTGAATTAGAAAACGAAATCATAGCTGCAAACAAACTTTCATCAATTGTTGCTTATAGTCAGTCTTGTAATGTAACCGAATTCGCTTGTGTATTTCTGCAAATGAACGATAAATGCTACGCACTCCTTAATCTACAGAAAACATGTTGCAGTGCACCTCACTGACGCATATCAAATTTAGGTAATTCTCCATTATCCCATCGACCACTTTCCATAAAAAAAAAATTAAAAAAAACTATTGCCAAACTGTAACGTCAATGCCAATGAACAAATGAAAGAATTTTGCCATTGGAATGTAAAAAGAAAGAAAAGAAAAATAAATTCGGAAAAGCCCTATTCGTTAAAGTGTCAACTAGCAGTAACTTTAAGGAATAAAATTTACAGTATATTAATGAAAACAGAAAATAATAATCTTAGATATTTATTTATTTACATCATTTTTCTTAATTATCCTTCTCGGCTGTTGGATAAATGTTTCTGATGTCAATTTAAACTGATCTATTGTATATAACTATATGCATCGCAACATTTTTTTAATGCGCTTTCTCTTTTAATATCATGACGTCGCCGTTTAATGATGTAATTATTATATTAATTAACGAAATAAGTAAAACACCATTAAAAATACAGACAAACGTTGAATTAAAAATCACTTGATGACATAAAAAACACGTAGAGTGCATCTGACATCAAGTGAATGTGAAGCAATTTTGGAGTTAAATCCTATAGTTTGGCGATAGTTTTTCAAATGGAAAGTGGTCGATATAATAATAAAGATAAAGAATAATAAATTCGATAAAGATTCACTAGTAGCTTTAATCATGAGATTCCTAGCTAAGGCAGATACTTTTTAAGATTTTCTTTTTGAGCAAAATACTGTATCACAAATGTCTCCTTCGGAATAGTGGAGAGCCCATTATTCAAGTTTTTGTGAAACGTCAGATGATAAAGCAGTAAAGTAACTCTGTAGAAAAGACAATTTTTTACTTATGGTTTAGTACATTCAAAACTTAGAAACAAACTGGGGAATGAAAAAGCAGGAAAATTGGGTTTTTTTAAACAAAGCCTTGAATTCCAAGTACTTAAGTCTTTTGAAAAAATTATAATTAATTTTTCATATCTTCTAAAGTATTTGTTTATTTTTCATTTCAATATTTCTACTTACTACAAGTCACCAAGACAGTTCCAAATTAATTTTTCCCATTGACTTTCAATATTAGATATTATAATAAAATTAGAAATGAAAATGGAGGCGACTCTAAAATGCTATATTTTTTAACTTTAATCTTTTGAGAAAAACCTTGAACATTTATGTCATATATTTAAAATAAATTGTGTTAAAAAAAAGTATATGTATGCATATTTTTATGAAAAATTTATTTCAAAAGATTGTAGATCTTATATATTTTACATTTACACATTTAAAGAAATTATTTTTTAAAAATATGGCATACCTTATATGCTGATAAATACTATCTATTGCAAAAAGAAAAAAAAAAACTTCTTCTTTTCAAGCATTTGCATGCAATTTAATTTCTTTATATTTATTAGTTTTCATATTGTACTTGCATTTAAAATTAAAAAAAAAACATCAAGTATTCTTGCTAAATTCATATGTTTAATGTGTAAAAATATGAACTTTCCAAAATAATCAATTTAAATAAAAAAAATCAGATTTAAATAAAAAAAATCTGATTTAAATAAAATAAATCCGATTTTTTTTTTTTTTTTTTTTTTTTTTTTTTTTTTTTTTAAATCATGATTTTTGCGTACCCTGGATCACACAGAGATCTGCACGAAAGAATTCGCACACACTACTTGGCTATGGACAAAAATTTCTGAAAATGGATTTTTACTGTGTTATGTACACCTTAATATTTAGATATCTCATTTCATTATAAGTAATAATGAAATTTCTTAACAATAGTTTGTTAGTGTTGATAAGCATGATTTTTCGTTTTTGTTTCTTTTTAAAACTAGTTGTTTGAGAATTATTGAATTTTAAGTATAATTTTTTGTTATTTCTTATTGTATATTTCATGATTAAAATATACTTGTTTGTTAATACTTCAATATCATAATTCATTTTTCTTTTGCAGGTAAGTGTTATGGATATTCTCATTGCTGTTGCAAAAAACAATTTGTTCTGAGTGAGTGTAAATATTATCTTATACGTGTGAAAGTAAAATGCTTTTGGTGTTGTAAGATTAGTTGTAGCATGATGTAGCTGTCATTCTATAAAGCTTTTTAATGTTCAATCTAAAGGTAAGACAGTCCAATTTTTCTTAGCAAAGAATGTGATATGTTCCTCTTTTTTGAATAAAGGGCTCATTCAAAATTATAAAAATGTGAAGGTTTTTATACATATATTTTTTATGCCAATTTCGCCTTATATTGTGTGTGTGTGTATACACAGTTTGAAAAGCATAGAAAAGCCAAAATATATATTTACTTGCTTTCGTATTATAATTCCTTTAATTCCTTTCTTTGTTTAGCTTTTAACACAATCTACTTACTTAATCTATCTCGAGATACCTGGAGATGGGGGGGGGGGGGGGGAGAGAAATGACAAGACAAAAATACAGAATTAAAAGAAGACAATTTTGATTTGATTTTTCTGATTTTTACGAAGAGTTTTAACCATTAGAATGATATTTCTAGGAGTTTCGGCTTTATATAGTATTGGCTATGAAGTGATCAAAAGTTTCGGTGAAAACAAAATAATTTTGATTAACAGTTTGCTATCAAATAACTGTAACTCTCTATGATATTATAATTATTAAAAAGAAAAAAAAAACGTGATGTATGTTTTTATCACCAGCGGCTTGTCGAAACAGTTCAGCTTGGTCAGAAATTGTGAGAAAGAGTTATAAAACTCTGAAGATAACGTTGTATTTTTGAAAATGTTCATTAACTCTTCTTTTATTCTGTTGCTATGCCTTAACTCTAAGCAGTTAAGTATAGTTTAAAAAGCAATTTTTAATATAATTTCTTTTTTATTAAAGAAAATATTTGTTACATCATTTTTGCTAACTTTTAACCCAATACACTGAAAAATTAGCGCCTGTGAAATAGTATTAGTTCCAGACTGTAAAAGTCAGGAAGGTTCATTTCTAGAGGACAGATTTTCTTTTACAATTTTTAAAATGAGACATATGAATACTCTGTTGTTGACATTGCTGTTAATTTTTAATCATCCAGTATAAATAAACCAACTCACTAGGAATAAAACATTTTGTCAAATAATTTAACTTTATTCATGTTTGTAAATATAGAATTTTCTAATTCATTTTTCACTTGCTTTCTTGTGTGCTAGATTTGTGTACAGTTGTATGTTTCCGATGACAATACAATATTTTCATATTTTTAATACTTTATTATCCATTAAAAGATTAATATTAATTAAATTGTCATTATATGTTGAGAAAACAATTTAGAAATCCTGAATAGATAGTTTAAATAATGCTTTTTTTTTTTTTTTTTTTTTTTTTTTTTTTTTTTTAACTTCCTATTGCCACACCTTCAAAGAAACTGAGCAAAAAAATATTTTTTTTTAATCTTTTACCACGTGATTCAACATTGCATCAATACAAAAAAGCTTCTTTGTTGTTGTTGTTATCTTTCTTGATGCCATATCGTTAAAAAAAAAAAAAAAATAAATAAATAAAAATGTTTTAATAAATTGACTAGTTTGCGGTTTCTACCAAGCATAGATGCATTTTCTATTATCGGGAATTAGTTTTACTTTTATATTGATGTAGATATATCTCAACTATTTCCATAACAGGGTGGTATTTTCATTCCTAAATTCTTACATGAAAATAGTTTACCTCTAACCTAGTATTAGGTCACCTTGAAGATGAATACATATTGTTCAGATTTATTATTCATTGCATATTTCCTGTGTTAGAATTGATTCATATTCATCCCCGAGTCAAATGTATGAATTATTGAAAGTTGAGCATTGTTTCACATACAAATCCATCGACATGCAATTGATTTTAAATTAAGAACTTCCTATTTTCAGCCTTAATTTAATAGTATTTTAGAGTAACTTCGATTAACATGTTTTTTTAAATAAATAACTACTACAGACTGTTTGTATAGTCGATCAAAAAGAAATTCCAGTTGTTTTACATACGATTTCGCAACTGTTATCGCTCCCCCCCCTCCCCCCCCCCCCCCCCCAAAAAAAAAAAAAAAAAAAAAAAAAATTGGTTCAGTGCCTGATGAATTCTTTGTGGGACCCGGGGCACTCAGGCCATGTTGGGGCTTCTTTCTCAAGAAAATTGCATTATGAACATGCCAAACAGCTTTATGTTCAGTTTAAAATTTAAACCATAGCTTTATTAAACAGAATATATTATATACACATGTAAAAATTCCTTAAAAAATTATGGGAGAGTAAAATAATTTGCACTTTATGCTATTTAGAGTGAGTACAACTCTAAATCTAACCGATTGAATGAATCGGCATTTTGAAGTTTATACATTACATTTCATTGTCGTTAGTGAAGAAACACTAATTAGATAGTTTAGTTTACATGAATGGAAAAAATAATTTTTTCTAGGAACTATAAATGATAATTTGTATTAATTTGTCTCTTGAAAGAGTAGACAAAATGTATTTTAGGACCCCCTGAAAATAAGGCCCGGGGCACATGCACCGTGTGCCCTTGTGATAATCAGGCTCTGACTAGGCTACGTTCTTGAGTCATTACATTCTGTTTCAATATCTGTATGGGCAAAAGAGAGAAAGAAATGCAATAAGTTATAAAGATTTTTTTTTCTTTTTTGCTTAACTTAACTGTTTTGTCTGATATTGTCGCATAACTACTGTGAACGATCTCTAAGACAGCTTGATCAAAATATAAACAAAAGGCTTGATTAATAATACGAACCTACTTCTGTACTAAGCTTTATGTAAAATAGTATTATAATTAAAAACCATCTACTCAGAAAGAAGTCTTTAGCGATATTACTAGGTCTCCAAACTCCAAACGAAACAAAATTTTAGTAGTATCTATAAACCGAAAATTGCACGTTAAACTGTGAAAAATGAAAAAAAGTAACAGTGTGTTACACCGCTAACAGCAGTTTAAGGTTTAAAACATTTTATTCCGTTACTTGACCCGAAAGCTGCATTTTTGTATTGTTTATTTATTTGAAAAGCTGTCGCTTTTCAAACAAACCTTATTTTTTATGTGACATCATTCAGGATGTCTTTTAATCAATGTCTTTCTTAAATAAAGGAAAGAAAGAGTTAAAAATTGAAAAATAAAAGAATAAAACATAAAAAAAAAAACTCCTTTTATTTCGTTGTGTCTACGGGCGTTTTTCTTTCCATTTAGAAAAATTCCTTATGCTAAACAGAGCTTGAATCGAGTTAAGATGTCCTAATTGCCAGCCACAGAATGAAAAAAAAAAAAAAAAAAAAAAAACGAACAATCGAAGGCGTTAGTTGGAATGAACTTTTATTGGTGATAATTCAAAGCTACACTAAATTTGTTACATCAGGATGAGTTTTGACTGATAAAAACAAAAACTCATAGGCGCACGTAAGGAAGGGTAGAGGGGAGAGAAGGGCGGAATTGCCCCACCCTAGATTTTCAAATTTTATTTAAAAAATTCTTTTTCTCATACTTTTGAAAGAAAAAATAATAACATTTAATCTTCTGAAAACATTTAGAATATTTAAACACTAAACTAACTAAGGATTTTTCATCATAAGCCCAGAGTCCTGTTTTTCGTTTTTTATGATGTGGTAAAAAATTATCTTGTACAAGAGGTTCGGGTGGCGGGGGGGGGGGGGGGGGGGGGGGGGATAATAAATGTTTCAATTCTTGATTTTGAAAAAGCCGGTAAAATCTTATGTTCGATTTTTAATATTTTTAAACTAATGCTGATATGTTTAAAAATTGTCTGTGTGTAGGTTGTAGAGTTCTGACAAGAAATTCTTAGTTTATTTAAAATTTATATAGTTCATTACGTTGGGGGGGGGGGAGGGGGGTAGCATACTACAGGTACATGTGTTCGGAGATCTTGCACCTCCTTGGATTTCGTTTTGCTGGCGCCCATGCGAAGAATAATTTTGTTCATCACTTTTCATTTTAACGTTTTGACTTTTCTTTTATTCTTTTATAACGTTTTGTTTCTATAAATGGCGGAACTAATAGGGTCAAACATTTGAACCTTCTGCGTTGAGGAAAATGCTAATTTGGAAGTTTTGATTGTCTGCTTAAATCAAATGCTCGATCGGAAACGTTTCGATGTTCTATCTGGAGACAGCACGTGAATGAGATACAAAAATTCATGTTGTACTTTCACGATTTCGTGATAGTCGCGCTTCATATTAATTTGTTTATCTGGTTATCTTGTAAGTGCCTTGTTGCTCCTGGTGTTGTTGGAATGCTAAAAATGTGAAAGTTAGAATGGAAAAATAAATAATTTAGATGCAAATAATTTGAAAAAACACCTGTCAGTGCAATTTTATTTATGCTTAGGTTTATTTCGACCTTAGATTCTCTGACCCCCTGTAAATTCTTTTGTCGTGTTATTACTAAAATATGAAATTAGTGATAAAAAAATAACTATAAAAATAAATTTCAACATTAAATAAAAACTACCAAATCTTAAAAATGAATGTCATTCTTGGGGGACAACTGTTGTGAAATCATATGGAAAAGAACTGATATTGACTCGAGAACTATCGAAATGCTTTCAATATATATATATATATATATATATATATATATATATATATATATATATATATATATATATATATTATTATTATTATTATTTGGTGTTTGATATTATAATTAGTTATATAACAATGGTTTTGTTTATCGAAAATCTTTATTATTATTTATTTATTTTTTTTTTTTTTTTTTTTTTCTGAAACATTTCAAACTTTGCTAAGCATCTTTTGGACATCTGTAATTGAGCCCAATTATTTTCAAAAACTTGAAGTGTTCAAGTATATCTACTTGTGCAATGGTGCATGTATACTCTTAAATTGTTATTGCATAAATTTGCGTAGCACGCGAGATATTGGTATTTGTTTGGAAAGGAAAACAACTGTTTAATGCATAATGTATAGCTTCCTCACTTACTGGAAAAATTGAGAATTTGTTTTTCCCCTCACCTCAAGGTAGATGTTCATATTATGTGGGAACCATCTAATTACCAATAATATTGCGTGTTGGTTGTGATAAGCATATTCCGATACGATATGATAAGTATCCCGAGGCATTGAAAAAGCTCGAAATCATAAACAGTAGTTTGTTACAAACAGTAATTATCTGTATATTAAGAGTTTTTTTTGGCGAGAGGGGGGGGGGGTGTGAAAGCAAATAATAATAATAATAAAATAGACAGCATAAAGTGTTCGCAAAACAGTTTAATTTTTCAATATTTTGTTATTCAGTAAAATATGCAGGGTGTTAGAAATTGATTGAAAGGTGCTTTAATTTTTTACCTGTTGGAGATAAGTAAGCAATGTAAATTGCAAAAGTGTAAAAAAAAAAAAAGGGTGTGAAATAATGTTATGTTAATGAAATAGTCCTACCATTAATTTTCAAAATGTTACACTTTTTAAACTTTATAAGATCTCTTTAGACAAAATTGATCAATTAGAAAAAAAAATAATATAACTAGATCTTTACAAAAAAAAACAGACGTTGAATGGTAAAAAAATCACGGGTGTTGTTACATATACAGTTGACCTTAAACAAAAGATAATCGATGCTTGCAACAATGTTAGTAGTGCAGAACTCCAAAATATGTACAGAAGCATTATTAGAAAAGCTCAGTTTCTGTATTAAAAAAAAGAGAAAAAAAAACTACATTTGTGTCTTTACGTGATTGCCTGTATAAAACTTTACTTAAATGTATTTCTGCGATTTTTTTTAAACACTTGATAGCATATTTTTGATCCAAAGAAAGCCATCGTTAATTTGTGTGTGATCCCTATTTTCACTGATGAAATAGTATTTTAAATTTTTTACGAATTATTATTATTATAATGCAGTTAATTTTAAAGATACATGTGTGCAGTTTTTGGAAATGATCTTGTTAGAGCAAAAGGAAACAAAAGATCTAATTGACTAATTTTTCCTGTGTGTGTGGAAGGTGTCGTATAAAAATTTAAAATGTGTAACTTTTTGAAATTCAATGGCATGGCTATTTTATTAACACAAACTTGTTCCGTTTAGTTAGATCGCTAACTGTGCGTTTTCCATCTGAATTAAATTATAATATGTATTATGTGGCGTTGTATGTAATTAAAGCCTGTAGATTTGCAGATTTAATCTGCAGATTTTGTACAGGGCTATATCAAAGAGTTCGAATACATTATTGTCTAAGACAATAAACCATCGAATACGTTATTGTAAAAGTAATTTTCTAGGCATTTGGGGATAAGGATTTACAATGCATCGGTGGAAGTAATTAATTTGTTTAGATATATCTTTTCATTGTATAAAAAGTTTCGCGACAACAAGATTCTGATAGTTCTGAAAAGCATTTCATAATATATGCATGATGCATAATTCATATTTCTTGTTCATGTTTTTTGGTATTTCAACAAGGAAAATTACTATAAATAATAAGTTTAAAAGGTATTTAATCCGCAAAATATAACAATAATTCAAACGGAGTTCCAAACAGAATGCAAAGAATGCCAATACAATTCGTTTACAAGAAAGCTATTGCTTCTCCTGAATAATTATTTATTCCTTAAATGATTATTTTTAACTTTAACTGGACATATCTCCTTGTTTAGTTCCCTAAAATCGCTTGTCTTTTCTCTGCCGCAATTATCATGGCTGTTGTAGGAGAACGGTCACGCTATAATGGCTGCAGACAGCGGTAATTTTAACCTTTTCTCATCGCATACAGGTAAAAAGCGGTGCCGAAAAGCAGTTGGCCTTCACCTGTCTTGGTGTATTATCCCCCTCCCCTTTCTCTTTCTCTCACTTTTGGACATGGGTGTGTTCTTTAAAGCTGGGGAGAGTTTTTAATGCAATTTTTAGCGCAATAACCTTTAAAACGTTGTCTTACTTATGTACCATTGGAATACAATCAAGTTTTTTTTTTCTCTTAAATCTTTGTTTTATTTTTCTTTTGTTTAGTTCACTGCGCTTATAAATGGCTGAATTATATATTTCTTTTTGTGAACTGCACAAAAATAAAATTATATCCATTACAACGATTTAGTCTCGTAAGTTGTGCAGGTTGCTATACAACAAAACAGACACAACTTTAAATGTTTAACAAAGAAATGTAATTAACAAGAAAAATAACAATCAAATAATATTTCTTGGTTAAATAAAATAAAATAAAATAAAGGTAAGGTATGATTTTTTCATAATATGAAAAAGAGTTCTGCTGTCAGCAATTCGAGATAATAGTCGTGAGATCAATCAATTCGGATATTACTTATATTTATTAATGCTTCTTACTAATAACTTCGCATTCAGCGAATATAAAATATTATTGATCTAGTTAAGATGGCTAGCGAACTAAGTCCTTGTTTTATATAGTCTTATTTGATCCGTAAGTAAAGTTTCTCAGCTATAATGCTCTCGTACGTTCTGGGCGTATGGTTGTTGGATTGCAAGGACTTAAGTTACTAAAACTGTTTCCATACCCAGTGGACTAGGCACTAAATCTTGTCGTAATGACAGTTTCTTGAAAAGTTTAAAGGGACGACACAGAGAAATTTCAACAGTATTTTCTGTCTTTAAATGCTAAGCTCTAGAAGCGATTGTTTACCGTAGAATTATGATTTTTCCACTTGTTTCAGAGACAACTTAAATAAGTTACAAGTTCTGCCTGGACTTAATCATTCGTCAGAGGCTTGGGTTGCCTGGATTATTACTCTCTTACAGAGAGCACTTATTTGAGAGATCTATCTCTGCAAGCAAAATCACTAACTTTCTCTTCTCTCTCTGTTTACTCTTCATACGCTGGAGGAGGGGTTGCACCTCCGGGTGCTTCTCCGTCCTCTCCTGGTTCTCTAGGGATGGACCTCGGTCGTAAGCGTTATTATTATTGGATTATGTTCCGGTCAAGATCTTTTCTGACTGCGCTTCGAGATCCACCAGAGATGTTATTGTACTTGCGCTGTTTTATCCTGTTATGTCAAAATAGTATCAAAAATATGATGGAGCTATTCTGTTTGAACTCGCCTGCGCGAGAAAGACTGAAATATTTTGGCCCAATTTCTCTTATGCACATGGCCTATGAGAAACTTGAATGTGCAAATTGGCTTGTAGGAAAAATTTTATACCATATAGTTAACAAATTATTTCTTCTATTTTTATCGTGTTCAGGTGGGAGGGAAAACAGAGCCTCCTTGCCTTGAAAAAGGGACAGATAATAAGAATAATGTTTCTTAATTGTTATATTTCTATGTAGTTTTTCTATTGATATGTTTAAGAGTTGTCCTGTACGGTGTTATGACAAACAATTCTCAGTTTAGCCTGTTTTATGTTTATATTCTTATGTTTATATTTAGAATTAACAAAATTTAAAAAATGATCGCTCTTTCCTCCGATGATGAATTTCCGAAACGGCACGGCGCGGCGGTTTGTCATGTTTTCGAAAGAAAAAAAATCACCAAATCTAGACTACTGACCTCATGCACATCTGTTTCTAAATCTTGCCCTTATCCGGATTTTGTTCTGCCGGCGCTTATGGCTAAAAATAATGTTTGTTGGGCATATTTATTATAACTGGCACTTGAAAACTTTCATCTCTTCTATTTAAAGGAGACGGGTAGATAAATATTATTTTTCGCCCCCCCCCCCTTCCCTTGATAGGGCAATTTTCTTTCTGTCTTTTTTTTTATTATTTAGATTGTTTTAATGCAGTTTAACATCTATATTTATTGATTCTTTGATTTTTGTTTTGAAAACATAGTTTCATCTAGCAAATTTTCAAATACATTGAATTTTTTTAAAATAAATGCATGTTTTCAGATCTTGTACAAATATTTAAGCAATCTTCAAACAAAAGTCAATCAGACAAGTTTTAAATATGTATCTTAAAAAAATCTTAAAGGAAAATGTAAAAAAAAAAAAAAAAACCTGACCTAATCGGAGGCCAAAAAACAATGTTTATCTACCTATATTCTTTGTCGCATCTTTCGGTAGTAAAATCTATTTACTGTACGGTTTGTAAGTATCTGTCTGTATAATTGACATTTTCTATTTTAAACTTATAATCTGTTTCAAAGGCGTCACTATTGTTATACTTCAACTCTTTTATCCTTACAATTATCCTTTTGTGTTTTTTGCTGCCTCTTTAGGAGGAAAGCTAATTCCATGAGTTATTAATCGCTGCAGAGTTATAAAGACCAAGTTGAAATTGAATGTAATATCTAAATATTATCTTCAGTTCTGTATTATGATAACATCAAATACAGCAACGATATCCGTCGATTTCTCTAGATATATTTTTAAAAAAAATCAGATCGCGACAAGTCTTTTTGTTTCTATTTATTTCTAATATTATCAGCGCGATTAAACTTTGACTTCTAGCTATAATAATCATACGCAAAGCGGATATATTTTTAACCGTCTTTAATATAATCTTTATGATGATTACATTGTTTATGTTGTGATATTATTTTTCTTTTGGAGATAATAGTCATTCCTGAAACCTGAAATAGATGTATTCCTGTAAAGATAATAACAAAAACATATTTATTCTTCTTAGCTATGGGCATAATTAAAACGGTAAAATATTAAGTGATAAGCTAGTAACAAAAATTTTGAAGGAATTCGAATTTTAAAAATCTGCTATAAGCAAATATTCCGCGGACCCGAAAATTTCCGTTTTTTTATTTTAGTATTTTTATAAAATTTTCTTTTTCATTTTTGCCGTTTATTCCAAGAAATTTGCTCTTTGTTTAGTCAAATAGAATGACAAAAAAAAAAAAAAAAGAAAAAAATGTCGATTCTATTAATTTTGACTGGCGGCTCCTGCGTTTTGATCTGATTCTCATCTATACGTTTTACAATATATTTCTCCTGACCTTTTTGATGTTCTTAGAGATATTTAATCATTTTCTCCAACATTCTGGCGCCAAATAACATTCTATGGCTTGATGTATTCAATCAGCGTTCATGTTCAACTTACTTCTTTAAAATCGTAAGACCAAAAATAATTAAAACAATACAGTATTTCGGATATATCGGTTTCATTTTATGCTTTTTAGATTGATTTTTAATTTTTATTGCAATGTTAAATAAGTGGAAAAATTCATTACTGAATCCCTTAAATTTGGTCTTATCCGTTAATTTAGGTTGGAAAACAAATTTGCATTGTCAGATGTTTATTCTGTCAAGTTAATAAAATGTTAGTAAATAAAAATAAATATGTATCTTTCTTCTTTTTTTCCATTTTTTTTTTTAACCTTCGCGTACTTTTCTATTTTTTTACGATGTCATGAAACATTTTAGAAACGTTCTGCTTGACCCGTAAAATAGCAAGAAAATTGCATACCTGTCAACCTTATTCAAATAAATTTTTAAGAAAATTACTTTATAAAATTTATTTTATTTATATCCGGTTCTTATTTGATTTCATTTATTCAGTAAAATTTCTGCTTCAATATATTGTTGGTCACATTTTGCTTTCAAAGGTATTGTGTGTATATGTACACCGTATTTTCCGTTATATAAGTCGGCTTTTTAAACCGTCAAAAAGCAAAGAAATTTCAAGGATCACTTATACACCAGATGGATTTAAAAACAGACATTCGACGATCGCGGTTTGTAGCTGTAACGATAGCTGTGAGCTGAGCGTCGATCTTTTCCTTACTATAATTTATCATTTATCATTTCATTTATCATTTCCGGCATATATTCCATATAGTAAATAATATTATTGTTATTTTCTGTAATTATTGTTATAAAATATTAAGTTCATTTTAGAAAAATATTAATTGTTCACCTAGAGGAAAGAGCAATGAATAAGCTCAAAGCCGGCTGCGATCGTCCTGTGTATTAAACGATCCAGGCCGTCCGATCTCGCTGGTTGATGTCATAAACTTGTTTGAATTTAACCTTTGAATTTTTCCGGTGAGATCATCCGTGATCGGGGCTACTCCTCCCCAGAAGTGTTGAAGGTGGCCGCGATTTCGCGAGTAGCGGCGGTCAGAATGAATTCAAAGTCGAAAAATATTAAATGGACTAGTGGACAAAGGAGAGTATGAATTATTGTATTTTCAAGTATTTTAAGCAAAAAAATAAAAATAAATATCGTTACAAAAAGAAGAATTTAGTTCTTACCAGAAAATTCATTGCATTATTTGCTTTTTATGTTCTGATCTTTTTAATACGTGACTTAGCTTCCCTCCACACCCGAAACAATTTTATTTTCTCATAAATGTATTGTTTCATTAGTGAATGAATTAAGTGGTCGATTTATATACGGAATACACGCAAAATAAGTCATTCCAGTATTAAAAAAAAAAGCATGGTCGATGGAAAGTACTGGACAATACACCGGACAATAGGTAAATCCTATTATTTGAAAAAGCAAAAACAAAAAAACGGAGTGTTGGCAGCTATGAAATTGTTATTTTGAGCACTTTCATATGCAACTTTTGACGTCTTTGTTTTTGGCATAGCTGGAGGTCCAGCTTTATTTTTTATTCTAGCTGGGTTAACAAAGGGAATTGTGAAGAGTAGGGGAAGTTGGAAGATGCACTGATACACTTTATCAAAATTAATGCATTTCAGTGAGATTTCTGAAAATTTTACTGCTGTATATCTTGCAATTAATCTTTTTTTAATTATCAGACCAATTAAAATTAATCTATTCTCAAAGACAATCACAAATAAAATAAGCTAATTCTAATTTGTAGTTAGTACTAAACTACCTTATTATTTATGTGAGGAAATGTTTCAAATTTATCTTTTCTTTTCAGTTTAAATTAATATTTTACTTCACAGAATTCAATGCATGTTATTTATTTTATATAACATAAAGTGAAGACATATTAGGGGTTGCCAAATTATATGTTTCCCCTGTACGTTATACGTTTCCAGACATGTTCTATGTATAAACGTTTCCCATACACCCCCAATCCATTAAAAATATATACGACTTTTAATAGTTTCCAGAGTTTTTCTCACTGTACATTTTCAGTCTGTTTTAGAAGTTTCACTTTTGTTTTGATACATGTTTTCCCATTAAAACGTTACATACATGCGCATCAAAAGCGGAAGAAAAAATAGTTTCCGATCTGAACGGCAATAATATTGGGAAAGCCGTGACACATTACGAGTGTATACGCCAAACATGATAAGGGAGCATGACTTCAAAATTAGTTAAACAGTGTTAATAGAATAATGTAATACAAATACAGTTGGAAAATAATAATTATAACTATTAGTTAATGAGCCGTTTTTTTTTCTTTTTTTTTTTTTAATATATTCTTTACAACATAGGATTTTTAGATAGGCATACTTTATAGTAAATCTTCCCTGGATCTAGCCGTAATTAATTTTTGTTTTTAACATTATTCGCTGCAGAAAAGCTTATTTCTTCTAAATATATCATTGAGGGAGGGTGATATTTTTTGTAATAATTTTAAATTTACGATTGAGGGAAAAGCAATAGATTATAATATGTTTTTTTTAGTTATTTTCATTGCAGTTCTCTGACGTTTCTTATAGAATATTCAGACGCTGAAACAAATTTAGTGTCAGAAAGTTGCATTTCTTTTCAAACCTCATTGCATAGTAAATTGCAGAACTTTGAATGTTGCATTTTAAAGTACTTTTGTTAGTTCGTTGAATCTTGATATAACTTTACGGAAAATTTTCGCGGCACACCCGAGGACATCTCATGGCGCACCAGTGTGTCGCTTTTAGTGTTGCCAGGTAGGCCGATTTACGCGAAACTTTCTTTGATTTCTAGGGGTTAGAAGGTACGTTACGAAAACATTGCGCGGATAATCACCAAATGTCTTGATTTTTCGTAGCTAGCATCTTTTAAATTTCCTCGAGCATAATGCTATTTCTTACTCTGTGTTGAGTTTTAAAGTACTAAAAATTTTTAGAGAAATTGGTATAAAAACTTTTAATTTTTAAATATTTGATCGCCGTAGATTTAGCATGGAATTTTTATGCCAAACTGTTTGTTATTTACAAACAAGCATTCTGTTTTGCGGTTTTTTTTTCTTCTTTTTTGTCTTTACAAAGTGATGTAAAATCCCCAGTTTTTAAAAAAATATATTTGAAATTTTAAAATTATTTCCACTGTTTAAAATTAAATTTCGAATGACAAGTTTCATTCCTTGTAATCTATTACTGTTAATTAGTGAGAAAGCCACCCCAATGTTTCAATTTGAATCATGGGTTGCAAGACTTCAGTCTCGGGACTGATTTCAGTCTTAGATTAAGTCGTTTTGATTAAAAGTAAATTCTACTTTATATATTTAAATAGTAGCAATTTTACTATCAAGAACTTTAAATCACTATCTTTTATTATAAGAGATCAATTTTTAGCCATAATGCAAGACATAGAAATCTACATCCTAGTCCATTTCCATTTGGTTATTCGTAATACTCAGAAAAGCTATCAGTCTTGACCTGGATGGACGTCCCATGGTTTGAATTTTTGATGCGCGTTTGCTACCAGAGTGTTATATTCTTATATATTTGTTGATTAAGCATCATTTATAAGAAAAAATGACTGACATAAAAATATTTGTGAATTATTTCAAAGAACATCTGTATTTAACAAATTATTTTACTGTATTCTTTAGAGTGTTTAATTCACATAAATTTAATATGATGAAGAATATGATAACCGAGTTATAGTTGTACATGTCCCGGTTGAGAAGCGATCGTCCCACTTTTTGTGATACTGTACCTGACAACACTGGTCCCGGGACACCGGTTGTGAGAACCACTGGTTTAGTAGGACGTGAAAAATGATGATAGAGCACAAAAATCAAATCAAAACAAACTAGTGTCAATAAAAATGTCCCCTTCTTTTTGAGAGAAAAATCTGACAACCCGTCACACATAAGCGCAGTCGCAGAGAACTATTCAGAAATATTTGAACAATTGAACCGAACATATGAATGAAATCGGACAATTCGGTCAAAAACCGGACGATCTGAACTGTATATCCTTTTATTTTTCTAACACATGCTTACTATTACATAATTAGCATGTGTATCTTCATTTAACATCAAGATATGGTCTTGGTCACCTATATAAAACTTTAACAGATTAGTGCTACACAGCAACAAGGTACACTCATTTATCACCCGCACGAACAATATTGTGTATTTATTTTATTTTCATATGTGCAGCGGTCTGCAAGAGGAAATATTTCGAAACTAGTTTGGGACGAAAAAAGTAGTATGAACCCATGTTAGTGTGCTTCGAGATTTTTTTTTTCAGGGTTTTTTTTTTCCATGGAAAACTTGGATAATTTCCGGTCGTAAGGTCCGAGTATGATCACGCTTCAGTGCGGACTAGCCGGAAGTAAAAGTGTCGTGATCTTCATTTTCAATGGACTCGTTTGTGATATTGTAATGTGCGTGTTGAGAACATTACTATTTTCAAAGGGGTGGGGGGATATATATTGTTAATTTATTTTCGTTGATAATTTACATTGTTACTATCTACAAGGAAATGCTGGATTATGTATTTATACCTATACCATGATTCTGTAGCAGCAATGCAGGTCAGAAACGATTACTGAATTCATTTTAAATTAGCACTGTAAATTATGAAGCAGTACTTCATGGACGGACGGTAGACGTCCGATCATGACATATCAGCTTACTGTTGATTGTTTAGAAAAATAAGATTAAAAAAAAACTTAGCAGTTTTAGCTTACAGCGGAATTTTTTACATTAGATCATCCAATTTCTTGAAGAAAACTTAGTTCGTATAATAATCAATATATAATTTAAAGTATAACTGTTGAATAACTCCAAAATAAGTGTTATAAAAAAATTGACGTGTAAACGAAAATTGTTATAAACTTTTATAGTAGATAACGTCGATTAGTAATAACTGATATGTTATTAAACTTGTAAGCTTTGCGCTTCACCTACCCCTGCTTGAAATGAAAACATCTTACGTTAGTGAGATTCTTTGTCACTCAAACGTAGCAGTATTCCTAGTTGAGAAGTGACTGTCTCTATAAATCCTTAATAGATATTTTATTTGATGCACAATGCATATAATCGCGGCATTTTCAGATTCGACCCGCGAATCTCGGACTTATAGAAGCATTTGTGCCACTGGATCACAGTCATTTTTCTCTTTCTTGCTTTTCACTTTGCTTCTTTTCTTAGCTTTTCATAAATTGCCACATTTATTTGTTTTTTAATTTCTGTGACTATTTTTTAAACACTTGATCGTATAAGATATTTTTACTTCAAATTAATTTTTATTATTATTATTATTGAGAGCCAAAAATGTTGTATGTTGTCGTCGTATTATTTTCCTCATTCATCGGCACCTGGGCTAATGTTATACTAAATTGCGGCCAAATGGTCGTTCGCTATCATGTTTTTAACATATCCGTGGCTGTGTTAACTAATGTCTGATGATTGAAACCTTTCTAGAATTTATTAGAAAATCCCCCCTTCCTTTTGTTATTCTATCCCATATGGTTGCGTGCTTTCGTGCAATAAAAAAAGTAAACCCTTCTAGACATTATCAGAAAATTCCCCATTCTCAGTGATGGAGATCTGTAATAGAAATATTCTCTGTGATAGAAACCTTTCTAGAAGTTATAAAAAAAATTCTCCAATTTGTTTTTTAAATTATATCGAAAATGGTTGTGCTTCTGTGCGATAAAAACCTTCCTAGAAGTTAAAAGAAAATTTTCCAATTTATTTTTTGTTTTAATTATTTCCAAGATGTGCCACTGCTTGTGCTTCTTTGCGATATTTTCTTCAAAATGATTCACCGTATTTAAATCCGTGCTCTATAAACCAAAAGAACTAAATCCAAGAACAATGAATTTGAAGATACCGGAAGAACGTCTCGCTCTCATCTAATCCCTTTTCTTGATGTATATTTAAATGTATCTTTTGTTTTCTAAGGCATCATGACATCGGTTATGGGATGAAGCACTACGAATGCCGCCTTTTACTTTTTTTCCCTTGACTTTTCTCTTGTTTACAAACATCCAAATTGTCATTTGTTTTGTTTTTGGACAAGATTCTTTTGCACCTGTTGTACGTTTTCTTTCCCATAGAAAATCCACCGTATCTGGCTCACGTTGATACGGAGTTTGTGCTAGTCACATGACTGTGAACTTTGTGCTGTATATCTTATTTATTTATTTATTTTGAAGATACTGCTTTTTTTTAGGTCAACTGTTTTGGTCAATGCGATCTCGAGTTCTTTTCGCTAATGTTAAACCTATGGGAGTGGAATGCCTTCTTATGTTTAAAATATCTCATAAGGAAATATTTTGACTTATTTTTCTCTTTGTACTCTTCTTAAAAAGGATGCCTCCTTTTTTTTCTTAGTTGTCAAATATTTTTAAAATATATAATAAATTATAAGTTTTAAGATTTTACACACAGCTCGCACGATTTTATTACACATAAAATATTAAATGAAGCATATATTTAAAAAATATTTTGACAACTAAGAAAAAAAAAAGAGACATTTTTTTAAGACTAGTACACGTACACAGAAAAAAATAAGTCAAAATATTAATTTCCTGAGGGGATATTTAAAAAGAAGAATGCATTCCACTCCCATAGGTTTAACATTAGCGAGGGGAATTTGAGGTCTGACTGACCTATTCTTAAGTGATGGAGGTCCTACTTTAATTTTTTAAGGCTGTTCTCGAATTCAAACTGACTGCTTTCTGTCACATTCCTGAACCCATTTTTCTTCATAAACGCATGAGATTGACAGGTGGTCTTATACAGAAGCTATGTAATCGAATAGTTTTTTATATTTTTCGATAAAAGCAGAGAATCTTTCTGAAAATGCTGTCAAAGTTGGCGTTTAAACCAAATTTTTGGACGCGATAGCAAGAGAATGGTCGTTATGAGATAACAATCGCTCAAAACTCAAAATGTAATAAATTTGTCGAAAACTGAACAAAAACTATTAGGTTCCAAACCACTTTACTTGTCACACTGGCAGGTGCCAAGATTTTACATTTAAAGATTAACCTGTAAATGTATTTAAGTTTCGCGAAAGAAAATGTTCTTTTGAGAACACCCTTAAAATGCTCAGAATCCCCCATCACGTTCTCTAAGAATTACTTTGACTCGCATTTTGTGTCTTAAAGTCATATAACTGCTTTATTTGTCATAAAAAATCCATTTAATAATGTATCTAAGTGTCGTAACGTGAAAAACCTCATGTTACAAGTATCTTTTGTTAAGAAAAAGGCAGCCTACTTTTTTCAATCTTAATGCAAGGAAGTCAAAAAAAAAAAAAAAAAAAAAAAAAATCACCATTTTATTATTTGATAACCAAATCTTCAGAGCTATACAAAATATATGATTTGACTGAGAATATTGTTTTTGTTTAGAGGGCCGTTTCCATATTAAGGGGAAAAAATTTCTAAAGCAAGATTAGACATAATATTTCAATTCTAAGGTAAATTTTAATTTCAGATATAAATTAAACTTTTAAATTGTCTTTAAAAAAGGTAGAAAATGGGTTACGTTAGACATGGGACATTGCGTTACGTTACACTGAGAAAAATGACACTTTCAAATCTGTGTAAATCGATGTTTTCATTTTGTTATGAAACTTTTTGTTTCAAATAGGACGAACCAATGCTTTCAATTCTGAAATACCAGAAATACTCAGAATATTTTGTAACATGGACATACTCAAAACTTAGCCCATAGAGGTCAGTTAATGCTCTTTTTTGAAACATGGACATACTCAAAAATGATTAGAATCAGTTCATTTTTTAAACATGGAAATACTAAAAAATGACCACATAGAAGTCAATTCATACTCATTTTTGAAACATGGACATACTCAAAAATGATTAGAATCAGTCCAAACTCATTTTTGAAACATGGAAATACTCAAAAATGACCATATAGAAGTCAGTTCATACTCATTTTTGAAACATGGACATACTCAAATATAAGCACATGATGTTTTATTCTTTAGTGTGTGCATGTTTCACACTTGAGTAATTTTGATTCGGAGCAATTTTGACTATGCGACATACTCAGATTTGAGTATTTTTTGCGCAGTTTTGAAAATGTCGTTTTTAGAGAGTAGACTTGGGAATTTAGCACATTTCGAAAAACTAATATTATTCTCAATTTTATTTCTAAAACCACATACGCCTTGCATTAATCATTGCATTATGATTTCGAACTGCGCTACGCTGGATGTCATGTTTCTCGCTTTTTTTTAATTATCATAAAACTAAAAGAAGATTATTTCTGTTTCATCGAATGTAACGAACAGCATTCACTTTAGTCAATATTGCATCTCTTATCGGGCTGGATTTTCAAGTAATCATCTCACTATGAAGAACTACAGCAGGGTTCAGAGTTCATACACCTCAGGTAAGGCTGGAAATCAGGGGAAATTGTTTTTGCCTTAAAGTCTCAGGGAAAGTCAGTATTTTCTCACAAAATATGGCAAACTGGTCATCTAACTCTGGAATAAATGCTGTACTGTCTTCGTTAATATTTTGGATTGAAGAATTTATTTTGAGACTTTTTATTGGAGACAAAACCACACGCACAGACACAAATACTAATTATCACGACACATCACACAATTTATAGGATATAACAGATCCAAGCTGAAAGTTTTCGAAGGAACGGCTGATCGCCACATTTATATTATTTTCACCTCCATCACCTCACCTTTCTCTCCACTCGACCAACACACGTCGAAACTCCGCGCGAACGTTCTTGCTACTCGACCAGTACACGTTGAGATTCAGCTCGGACGCTCTCCTCTTCTCCTCGCCGCAGGCCGCCAGATGGCGCAGATCTTACCTACTCCGCTAGATGGCGCAGTTGTTACAATGTCCAATCTAAATTAAAGTGTACGTTAAATTAATCCATTAAATGGATAAAAATTACAGTACAATCTGTTATACAATACAATGTTTTAATAATAATAATATATAACGTAATTAAAATGAAATCATATGTGTAAAAATCAAAGGAATGCAAGAATTACAAAGTAAATTGAAAATCCAAATATGAGAAACTATTTATATCTTATGGATTCACCAGAGGAGCCTCATAAGAGTAATTCATAGTAAAGTAAAAATATATTATTTCGTTGAATATTGTCAGCATTAAGCCTAAAAATGACAATATTAAGCTCTTTATAATATATCGGAAAACCACACACACACACACACACACACACACACACACACACACACATATATAATGTACCATTGAAATTAAAAAAATAATAAGTTACATGTTTGTATAACAAAAATGATCTAATCTCTCATTTAAAGATTACATGTAATAATATTTTACATTAATTGTTAATATATATATTATATAGGTAAGTATAAAGTTAATAAATAATTAACCAATTCAAACATCAAATTACCGAAGCTCAGAGACGGCACGCAGCTAAAACATACATAATAGTTTTAAAGGAAAATTAGAAAATAAATATTTAAATTTATGTGTAGAATTTGTTACAATTTTCTTCTTTAAAGTTATGAGTAAAAAAAAATATTCTGGGTTTGGAAAATTACATATGCATTTTCCATCCAAGAAATATATTTCGAAAAATTAACCCGATGACAAAATTTTGTCTGCTTTAAGGTCAAGGCCTCACTTGTGCATTTTGCGTGCTCATTTGCCTGAAAAAGTTAAATCCTACTGACGTACTGATTTTTTACCCTGCATTGCACGCAAATATCCCTTTGCACTGAAATCCAGCATGTATTTCTATCATTAAGTATCATTAGAGAAGAAAATCTATATAGTACGCCATGATGCGTGTGAAAAAAGCTTAGAAAAAAAAATATGTAAAATTTTTTTGGGCTAATCTTGCACTTCGTGTAAAAGAAGAGAGAAATGCTATATTCCCGTTAATCTGCTGTTAAATGCGTCAAGTCACTGATTCATAACGAATAAATAAATAAACTAGTCTTTGGGGGCCACCGTAATACTTACCCATCATGGATATGCATAATATTAAAATAAAACATTTGTAATCTATTTATAAAATGCATTGCAATTCGAATAAAATCGTGGCTTGATGACGTCATAAATTTTAAATGCCCTATTACTAAATTGCGTAAAAGAAACATCCTTACAACTCCAAAAATGATAATCACATTAACTAACGGTTTACTGCGTCGGATTAAGCGTCTCATTTCCAATTAAACTATATCTTTGAATTGAAATTTGGATGAAATACAGGGTCATGAAAAATCGAAGAGTGTGGAAAATAAGATTATAAATATCTCGGCAGCTAATTATCCGATCGACTCCATTCTTTATGCAAAATTTATGTTTTTATATGCCTTTTATCAGAACGAATATTTCGAGAGTCCGAAAAAAATAGTTCCGGATAATCGAGGTTACTGAAATTCAGTAAGCTTCTTCCCATTATTACATACCAAATTTCAAGTCTCTATCTCAATTTGTTCGGGAGATAGAGCGTTCACACACACACACACTACATTTTTCTAAAAATGTGTTTTTCGGAATTTCCACTGTCTGAAACGTGTGAATCCGTATTAAAAAAAAAAAAAAAAATCGATTTTCAAAAGGATTACAAGACTTATTCTATACTACGTATGATGGGTAAGTAATAAATAAAATCCCAAAAAATTACGGTTGAAATTTTATTTATTGTTTTAAGGGGACTGTAACCTCTGAACTTTTTTTTTTTATTTGAGTATTTTATAAAACACCTTTGACATATCATTAAATGAATTAATGACAAAAGTGACTTAATCAAGGGAAAAATTTAATTATTGTAGTAAAATTTGAAAAATATTATTTTTTATTTAGTTAAAGAAAAATTAAAAACCTAACTTCTCCTACAATTTTCAATTTTTTTTAAATATTTTTTCTTCATTCTTTTTAAGTGAGTTCTATAACGGTAGGAATCAGGTTTCTAATTTCCTCATTTTCAATGTCATGACATGAAAAAACGGCTATTTACTTAACATAAAATATATATATAAATATGTATATATATATTTAGGCTATTGAAAACTTATACCTAATTTTATGAAATGCACCTTAAAAATAGTCCAAATTAAAAGAAAAAAAAATCAATTGAAAATATATGTTGACGTTTATACATTTTGTTTGTACTGATATATTGAAAAAACACAACTTGAGAAAGATTAATTTAAAAATTGTAACACTCATACATTTAAAGGGAAATAGATGCTGTAGAAAACCTTTTTCACCTATTTGTAATCATCGGATCTGTAGGTAACTTTGCCAGAATATACTAGGAATGTCTAAATACATTTTAAGCACAAAATTGGAAAATTTATATTTTCGTCATTTTTCTGCAAAGTGAAGGGGTAACCTAAAAATTACGGCTGAAAGATAGGCATTGATTTTTAGCCCCCTTCCTCTTATAGGGTAAAGTAAACCCTCCCTCCCTCATTTTCTAAGTTATTATGATATTCTTGATATAATTTACGATTTTTTTTTTTTTTTTTTTTTTTTTTTTTTTAAATACTACTCCTACCTCTCTAATTGATTTTGTTAAAGTTTTTTTGTACAGTGTTAAATACAAGATTAGAAACATAGATATAGTGTATTTCATTTATATCAAACTTATTTTTTCGATATGCAGCGCTCATAACACTATTACAGTTTTTACACATGTTTTACTTTATTTTTCATATATTAACATATACATATAAACTACGATGGTATTATGAGTGCTTCATGAAAATAATAATAGTAAAATAAATAAATAAAATAATTGATATATAACTATAAATGCATTAAATTATAAACCCAATATTTATTATACCTACACTAAAGGTTTTTTTTTTTTAATGTTAAAATATCATTAATTACACGTAACCAGTTTTTATTAACTATTAGCTGTCGTAGCAACCCGATGTGTTGCATTTGAATTTCACAAGGTCTTTCGATTTTATTATTATTTTATTTTATTTTATTTTTGTAGGGGGGGGGGGGGGGAAATCTAAATTTAATTTTCTACATTTAGAAAAGATTTTATAATTTTATTATATTTCTTATCAACAAGAAATCATGTTTACAATGTAAATAGGGTGAAAATTACATTTTGCAAATTATGTAATTTTAATGCAATAATAGTAAAATGCTTTTAAAAGAAAATGGCGACATAAAACTCCATTGGTCGAGAGGTTTTTGGATAAAAATTTGGAGAGTTTGTCATTATATTTCCAAGCTAATGTTTGTTTACTTGTCTAAGCGAATTACCCAACCGAGTGTCATCAAGTTTGTAGTGTGGGTCTAAAATTTTAATCAGCATATGGCATATTAAAATAATATGAGCATATTAAGATAATAAAAATAGTTTAAAAACAAAATTGAGAAACACATGTACTCATTTTTGATCCCATGGATGTATTCAAATATGAACTGCTATGTACTCATTATTGATCCCATGGATGTATTCAAATTTAAACATTTTTATGTCGTTAAAATAAAATTTATAGGATTAAAAAAAAAAAGCTACTTCGCGAGGACAACCTTATAAGGGACATATACATTTCTGCTCACTTTTTTCATTCCTGCGTGAGTTTATATTAATTAACCAAACCCTTGCCCATGTGAGGAATCGAACCCGCGATGTTCTATTTACTAACCTGACGACTCAAACCAACGCGCCATGACTGGTCATGCCTCCTTCTCAAATGTTGTTACTGACTTTGAAACTCCCCTCTATCCCTTCCTAATAGGGATCCCCTAACAGCATCTGGCGCCATCTGTTAGGAAGGGATAGAGGATAGTTATTTTTATATAGATATATATTTATAGAGGATAGATTTGTTAGGAAGGGATAGTTTTAGAAAAATCGGACTGACAGAGCAAAAATACGAGACATCAGCGTGTGGACTGGTTTTATGTGTTTTTAAATATGTTTTTAAGGATGTACAGTGCCTGTCTATATGTGTTAAAGATTAAAATAATGTCTGAAGTAACAGGTAGTTCGAAGAATTATTAATTAAAAAATGACATTAGAAAAGATCATAGATTGAAATACTAAAATTATAAACTTTGTAAAATTATAATTTATAAAATAATAAATTTTAGCGTAATTCATAAATTTGTAAGCCAAATCAGTTTAGTTTAATACCAATTTGCATAGCTATAATTTGCAAAGATATTATGAAACTTTTAAATAACACAATATTGCCTCACGTTAAAAAAGTTAAAATAAATTTTAAAAAAATTAGTGGGAAAAAAATCATAATTTTGAAGTACTATCAAGAAACAAAAAAGTAGATGAGTAAAATGTGAGGAAAAAAAAAAAGAGAATGTGTTGTAGTGGATCCACTTTGATGAAAATCCAGAACAACCAGATCCACTTTTCATTTCTCTTATTCGTTTTTCCTTCAAATAATAGCTTTTTAGGCTCCGAAATTTCGTCATTACACATTCTGAAATATACAAGTATGTTGGGTTTGATCATATGTTCATTTTTGATCCAAAAATACTCATTTCGAAATGAGTACATGAACTTACTCATTTTTGAGAATACATATGTTCATTTTTTATCCAAAAATACTCATTTCGATATGAGTACATGGACTTACTCCTTTTTGAGAATGCACATGTTCATTTTTGATCCAAAAATACTCATTTCGAAATGAGTACATGAACTTACTCATTTTTGAGTACTTCATTTTTTACAGTGTAATAGAATTTTACAATGATCTACATACATTTTTAATTGTTTTTATGTTAAACCATTAATATGTAATAAAATGCTCCATTTTCAGCTGATTGTGTCAGGTGGGAGTTTTTTTTTTAGGTAACATGGGTTATTTTTTGGAAAAGTGTTTTCTTTTTAAATTCTTGCTTTATTGGCTGCCATTTTGTAATAAAGTGATAGAATGAAAAAGGCTCAACATTAAAATCTTAGTCAGAACACGATGTAAAAATTTAGCCATGTTTAATTTTTTTGCATTCTTTATTGGACATTATATAAAGAAAATTTCAAAAAATGTTTTTTTTTTTTTAGAGGACAGTACAATATATTCATCCTCGGATCCACATAGATAACTGGTGTTAATTTCCACCAATGCGTTCCATATTCTAGGAGGAGTAATAAAATACAAACAGTCAGATTTTCTCTCTCTGTTTCTCTCACCACGGCCAAATTCGAGTCTCTTTCCGAGTTTGGCCGTGCTCTCACACACATGGGTCATTCTACAAAATAGTTACTTTTTCAGTTCATGGTACTTAATTTTTGACCGAATATATATTTTAAAAATGTTTTTGAGATAGAAAACATTAAAAATATATATTCGATAAAGTCCGATGATTTGTGAATTTATTTATTATGAGTGGAAGTAGAGATCTGCCCGGGTCGAAATTTCCAGGCCCGACCTGTACAAAAATTTATTCACCCTGTCTGCCGCAGCCCGATATAAAAGTTTAAAGTTCAGCCAGAGCCCGGCCTGTCTAAAATATTAAATGGCATGCCCTGGCACTGCCCAACTAAATTTCTACAAAACATGCCGATATCCCTGAAGCAATCGTGAAGTTATCCTGCGATTAAAATTATCCAAAAAAAAAACACTTACTTATGTGTATATTTTATTTTCAGATTATGCTCGAAATTCTTGGAATACAGAATGACAACAATATTACTGATATAAAAGTTGAAAGTTCAGCCAGAGCCCGGCCTGTCTAAAATATTAAATGGCACGCCCTGGCACTGCCCAACTAAATTTCTACAAAACATACCGATATCCCTGAAGCAATCGTGAAGTTATCCTGCGATTAAAATTATCCAAAAAAACACACTTACTTATGTGTATATTTTATTTTCAGATTATGCTCGAAATTCTTGGAATGACAACAATATTAATGACAATTACGTAGATAAACACAGGTTAAATTAAAAAAAAAAAAAAAAAAGGTTTTAGACAATTACATTCCAATGAAGATTCAGTAAGAAAATCAACATAGTTTAGAATGAAAAAAAAAAGATGGTAAAAAAAAAAAAAAATCACAAAAAAAAAGATTTAAAAAAAATATATATATCACTGTAATTTATTAAACCAAATTTACAATTTTAAAAATGTCGCTAACAAATGTACATTATCACTGTAACTTTTATAAAAATAAATAAAATGCCAGCCCAACATGAGTGGGAGTGATTTAGAGGGCCCGTAACCCTAGACCGGCCTAGATTTATATCATTGGACTCGAACCGGGCCAGGCCTAGACTTCACTATTCCCCGGCCGGACCTAGAATTTTCGGCCGCTGGCCGCTAAATGGAGGTGTACTGGTATACCTCCGCTACATATTACACCTAATTTTGTCTATTAGCATCTTCGCAGTAAAATTATTCACGACTTTTTCATTGTTTTTCTTGTCCTAACAAACCATAACTTCTGCATCAATGAATTCTGCATCACATTATAAATTTTATTTAATTTGCATTTGCATGCCCTCTGTATTGAGTAATTTTCCTTGCGCATGAATTATTACTTGCTTCTTACACTTTCGCTCCAAAAAATACGAAATTCCTGACCCACATTCAGGGCAGTCTCGTTTAACTCTGCCACCAAATAAATAGAATGAAATGGCATTTTGTGTGCGATCGCTCAAGCATTTGGTTTTCCCTCTTCTGTTTGCAAAGATAATAGTCAAAAATGGCTGGGTTTTAGTCGAAATAATAGATCCACTTTTCATATTAGAGGCTATTTTTGATACCGAAGTGTTTGCATTTGTTACTTGGAAAGTATTGTGTTTTTTTTCTCTGTACTTCTTGATGCATCATTAATTGTAGGTTGACCGTGACGTTGTAGTATTGTTATTAAGATGTATTTTTACCGAACTCTTTGTATTTGTTATTAAAGTAATTTATGCCGGTAGACTATTAATTTTTAGAAAAAGCTGAATAATTGTTTTTCAACAAATGAGCTAACTAGTGTTAATATACAGGGTACATCTGAATAGATGGTCAGAAATGTAAAGGGCGATAATAAATGTCAAGACATACAATTTTTGCATAGAAAACTAAAGTCGTAATTCATTTATCCAATAAAAAATACAGGGCGTCTCACGCCAAGCCGAATCCGGATTTTCGTTCATAACTTTAACAATTATGAAAACATTTTAGCGAAATCTTCATCAGAATAACTTTGCTTTTTGTGAAATGTCATGACATCAAGTACTGGAATTGCATTGTAATTCGTTCTGTCATACCCCGTGCACTATCAACCAGGATTCGTAAATAGCATGATATTTTCGGAAATATCAAAATATCATACCTGCTAAGACAAAAAACTTGTTTAAAACGAAATCTTTCTCAGAATACTTCGGCATTCTGTTTTAATAGGTTTTACCTGTACTAAATAGACACAATAATTTTATACAATTAAATCTACAAAAGCGGATTCGCTAGGGACCGAAGCAATATTTTTTTTTTTTAGTCAGGTTTCCGTCTTAGCAGGTATAATTATATTGGATTCCTTCCATTGGGATTATGGAATTTTTACGATTAAAACAGGATGCCGTAAAAAACAAGCTTCATGGGTTTTACTAAAAAGTACAGTAAAATCTTAGCCTAAGGATCGAAAAAATTTGTTTCAGACAGAATTCCGTCTTTGCAGGTGCGATATTTTTTTCGGCAGGGGTCATTAAAACTTTCCTTTATAGACAGGTTCTATTTTTCTCCGAGGTTTTAATGTATTTTCGCTAATGAATAATATGGTACTAAAAGAAATTTAAAAGAATTTGTGCATCAAGAAAAATCGGGACTTTTGACGTTTCACGCAGTGGTTCCTTGGGACAGGTCTTGGAACCCCTGAAAATCGGGACACCTGGTAACACTAATTGCGACCCTGAATTTATACAAAAATTCTCTGTCTGTTCATGTATTATTACCCTTTACACTTTTGACCATTCGTTCAGGTACATCCGGTATTTCAGTAATATAATTCTATAATGTAAACTTTTTGAATTAGTTTCTTACTGTTTAGGTGCAGAGTGTTTTTAATTCTGCGCTTTTCTGGAATAATATTCCAACCAAATCAGATGTCACTGCTACGTTTTCCTTTAAATGAAGGTGAAATTTAATTGTTTGTGGATAATCGATTGTGTTTGCTATAAAATTTCGCATGCTATTGTGCTATGAAATTATTAATGTTATTTATGTGTCGCAGATTTGAAGCTGGTCTGGAAATAAAGACGAGGATTTTATTACAAATTATAATTTTATTTTCATATTTAGTTAAAATGGACATGAATAATAAGATATATGTAATTATTGATTATGGAATGGATAAGAATGTATATTTTTGCAGATACTTAACAAAATATTGATACATTTCATTTATGTATACAATTATTCAGGATTAACTAGTAACCCTCCAACGCCCATATGTAAACATATAAGTATCTTTTTCAAATTCATAGGTTGTATTGTTTTCACTAAGAAAGAGTGATAAAAAAAAAGAAACTCTATCAAAAATGTACATGTCAGCTGTGCGTGACTCACAAATTCAAGATCGCATCACAGCAATAAAAATCAATCAAACATTCGAAATCCTACAAGTATAAATTCAACATTTAGTTAACTTTAACGTTCTGAAACAAAAATATCAGACTTATTGCTTTTTTGTTATTTTTATCTAAAAAAAAAATAAGATCAACTTAGGTCCTTGCTTGTTTGGAGGAGGTAGAAAACTTTGGAAGAAAGGATATCATAATCCGAGAGATACGGGACTTTTATCTATTATTAGGTAAACTATTTTATATCCCAATAAAGGCGTTATGGTACCTTATTCACTTAAAATGTAAACCTAGAAGTCCTTTCAAAGACTTGTCACGTGGAGGTGACAATAGGCGTTGGCAAGTTTAAATTTTAGGTGAGCCTTCTTATTTTAGCTAACGGCTTCACAATCAATGGATATCTTTGTTGTTATGTAAAACGTAGAATAATTTCTTTTAACCCGCTCTTGCATAGTAATCTCATATGATATTGAAAGACAATCCCCAGTAAACTGTGCTCGTTTTATTTTTATTCCCGTATCTCATATAAACCTCATGTGAAGTTTTCAACAAGGCCTGAAAAATACAATAATAAGTAGTAGTCATTTTCTTTGCAAGTATTCAATTTGAAATTTCGACTTTGATATATATATTTTTTTCTCTTCTACAAGGAAAGATTTTCTCAAAGATATTCTGCTTTGACATCAAAACTAAAACGTGACCAAAAATGATTTGCTTTCTAATTTGGTCGATGTATTCAAAATTAAAGCTATCACAGGGAAAAAAAAAAAAAAAAAAACTATTTAGTAACTGTCAATAATAATTTTTCATTGTTTGTAAGCTAAATGACGTTAGTCTTGTAATTTTGCAATAAATGTAATTATTTTTATTATTATTCAACATAATTTGAATTCAACATAATTGTATTCAAAATTATAGCTATCGCAAAATAAATAAATAAATAAAAAATAAATCTATTTAGTAACTGTCAATAATAATCATTGTAAGCTAAATGACGTTCGTATTGTAATTTTGTAATAAATGTAATGATTTTTTTTATTATTATTTAACATTATTTGCTCTTAATAATCCATTTTAAAACTCTTGTAAGTGCAAAAAAAAAAAAAAAAAAATCATTTAACCTTTCCGGCGCGGAGTAAGTCTGTTTTTAAAATGATGAAATAATGGACTGACACCAGAATTTACAAATAATTCATTAGAAAATAAAAACCTGCTTATTTTCCCGTACTTATAAAAGGAAAAATTTTATTAAATATTCTTGGTGCCGATTGTCAGTTTTGGAATTAAAATTAGGTGTCCTTTTTTGTGGACATCGCCCGCTAAAGGGTTAAAATAAAATTTATTTTTAGCGTGGGAAGGTTAAATCAATTCCTTCAATATTCGATCGGAATCAAAATTGCGCAAAAGTAATTTATTCCATCTTTTCGTGATGTTTCTATCTAATGAAAATCTCAAAGCGATTAGCGAACACGGCAGATTGCGGGATGTTTTACTGTATCATGCGTTCTGTAAGATAAAAATTCACCAACATCCTCTCTCTCTCTCTCTCTCTCTTTTTTTTTTTAAAAGGTAATAGATTTCATTAATGCCCATAATCGGAAGCTAGAATGTTCTGATTAACAGGTTAGTAAAACTATTTCCTTGTCAATTTTCCCATCTTTTACGTGTTAGGATGATCATGCTGTTCAAAATATCCTGGCACGTGAGGTTTGTGACATCTGTGAAGCATCAGCAGTTCTGCTCTAAATAATATGCTGCTCATCACGATCTTAAGTGCGGTTAAATCGTTAGCTCTGTTTAAACTATTTTCCTCTTCGCCTCTTTTATTAAATTGGTCTTTATGCAAAGTAATTATATGTAGAATTGTCAGTCCTTCAAACAATCGCACATACGGAATAGTGTTCGAAATTAGCGGTCGTTAGTCATCAAATGCAACTAAATTATTGCTTTTGACGACTACAAAATTATCCCCGGTCGTCTAATTTGATGCCTATATTTTTTAACACTTATTTTTGTTTAACTTTAAAAGCTCCGGTTCGTGCTTTTAGTTTTTTTTTTTCCTGCTGCATGTGGTATTTTCAAAACCGATCACCCGCTTTGAAAAAAGAGCGGAGGGGATGGGGTATGTATGTGTTGTTAGTTCGATTCAGTAAATTGAATTTAATAAGAAATGATACACGTAACCGTTTATCCTCTGATACTGTTAATTATTTATTAATGGTAAAACTGTACGGACCCAATTTAACTGATTTTTATGTCCAGATAAAGGTGTAAATCTCTGGTGAAATGATGTAGCTGAAGGACATATTAGACGTCCCGATTTTAAATGTTTTAAAATCAATCAATGATTTAAAATGGTTCTTTTGGATGATTATTGTGTTGATTTATAAATGAAAAATAGTTGCCTGCATATCATCTCAAAACTTCTCTTTTAGTTTGTAACATTATTAAAATTTGTGGCTATTGCTTGAGTTACATCTTTGAAATTTATATACAGTCAAACATTGTTAGCATTAAATCGTTTAACATGAATTATAAATGCAGTCCCTACAAATAACATGCTATTATAGTTTTAACGGTTAACAGAAAACAAAATTGTGGTCTGTTTAAACAAAATTCGACTGTAATTAAATTATATGCTTTTAACAACTAAATTCAAGCGTAATTATGAACATTGAATAAAATTTTATTACTGACTTGCTAGGAAGTTATTCAGTTTTAATTTTGTTTTACATGATTAAGTCAATTTTTCTATTAATATATAAATATAATAACAATTATAAATTCTTTTAGTTCAGTTCAGTTAGATCAGTTTTGCAGTTGCTTCAATTATTATATTCTAGTTACAGCCATACCCAACCTTTTCTTTTCGCGGGCCGCAAAAATATGTTTGCGACGTTAGGCGGGCCGCAACGCACTTATATACTAATGTAAAAAATGGGTAATTAAAATAGTAAGATAACAAAAGCAGTATAACAAACCAATATAATAAAGTTAATATAATCAGTAGAATTAAGCATTTGTCGCGGAAGAAATGTTTTCAAAACAATTTTGACACCACTTTCCAAATAATATATTTTGTGACTGATTTTTTTGTAGAAATATTTGCCACGATGATATAGAAATATGTCGTGAAGATTCAGGTTTAGAAATTGTGGTGTAAAACTTTTTGCTGCCAATTTTGTTCCACGACAAACATTTAACACTAATAAGCATCATTAGCTACAAGATAAGTATAAGACGTAATATAACAAATGCAGCATTTCCAGGTTTTAAATACATATATATCAGGAGATTTTCTTTAAATCAGTCTTTTGCTCAACGCAAAAATCTCTTTTTAAGTACAGAATTATATAGAGCAAATTTAATCAATTTGGAATAACATTTGATTAGTGTTAAAGAGTAAAAAAAATTATACGCCGTTGTAACCAGGGCTTGACAAATGCGGTCGCCAGGTCGCCACTGGCGATCTAGTTTTTTGATCTGGCAACCAAGTTATTTAATTTGAAGGTTTTTTTTTTCTTTTTGTACAAAAAGTTACCTAAGAAACGAGAGCAAACGGCATTACGTATAGTTACTGGAGAGTTCTTATACCGTTTCAGAAATAAATTGTCTAAACATTGCCGCGAAACGCAAAAAATCCCATAAAAAATTTTCTAAAAAAATTTAAAAATCACAGAGAACAAAATTTACTTTATTGGGGTAAAAGATAGAAACCCAATTCCTTTTATAAATATCCAAATAGACGCAAAACGCGAAAAAAACGCACAAAAATTGTTAAAAATTCGAAAAATCGCTGAGGACGAAAATTACTATACTGGGTTAAAAAATTTAAACCTAATTACTTTTACAAACGTCGAAAAACTTCCGCGGAACCCCTCCCTCTCAAAATAAGGAAAGAAATAAAGAAAAAAAAAGAAAAGAAAAACCCCTACAAATCGCATAAGAAATCGCTAAAAATTCAAAAATCAGATTGGACGAAACTTAAGCTATTGGGCTGAAACACTAAACAGGATTCCTTTAAAGAATGTCAAAAAATCGCCGCAAAACACAAAAAAATAAAAATTGCATAAACTCTAAAAATCGCATAAAAAATTAAATTGAAAAATATAATTAAAACATCCGGTACTATCTATGTATTTAATCATTCTAAACTATGTTATTATTTACTTAAAAAAACTTTTGTGCTTTTAGAAAATCAAAATTATCCCTAACGGGGAAAAGGAGGGGTGAGTCAGTATATTTTGTTTTTACTGGCGACTGGAATTTTTTGCTGTGTACCAGATTTTATCATATTTGTAAAGCCCTGGTTGTAACACAAATAGGACTGGACTACATACGCAAAAGAACTTTTGACTTAGGAAACGGTATTTAAGATGTTATTTATAATTATACTAATTTAAAATTATGTTAAAACAGGTCAGATTTTGTCTTCCCGTGAAAACATATAAAAAGAACAGTGAAAATCTTAAATATTTTATGCCCATATCAATTAATTTTATAAATAGCTGTGTCTTGGGCCGCACATAAAAGCTCGCCGTGCCACAGGTTGAGTATGGTTGTATCTAGTAAATTAAGAACTTCAATAATTTAAAACGTAATATTCGTGCTTTTCTATAAAGTAGCATATAATGTTACAGTTATGTTTAAAATAAATTTTAGTAATTGCAACTAGAAAGTTTAATTTGACGCCTACTGTGACTTTCATTTCCCAATTTCCTACTCGAACTTACTGAGCTACAATGTGTACTCACTAAGCTTTTCGGTAACATGACTGAACGGTATGGAACCCTCAGGTTGCGGGTCCTACTCGCACTTGTCCTGTTTTATTCTTGGTTCAGAAGTCCACATTATACGCCGAAGTATTCGATATTACTTGATACTTGAGACATATGATTAACTTCTGTATCATACTTAATTAACTAATAGAAGTGGGTGATCAACTAATTACGAAATTTGATTTTTTTACACTTAGTATCGTCTCACAAGTTAATGACAAAGCGTAGATGGATGTGCTATACACAGTTTGATTTTGCATTAATGAAGAAATTCATTATTTGAACATATTTTATTTTGAGCAAGGCAAACGAGAGGAGCTCTGGAAACCTGAATATTCTTAATTCATCAATTGATGGTGCAGTCACCAGGCTCTGGAAACCTGAATATTCTTAATTCATCTACTGCTGGTGCAGTCACCCTATGTTGATTAAGACATCTTTTAAAAAATTACATTATAAACAGCCTTTTAGAAAACGTATGGTCTTTAGTTATTATTCGAATACTCAGTTCTGTAATTTGTGGTTAAAGTATTGGTTACTATCAGAGTTGAATTCGGGGGATCCTGATGTTTTTCATTTCGATTTATGTATTTCTTTTCATTTGGATTTATTTGTGTTATTTTTATAGCTTTCTAGGTATAAAATTTGATATTTTTATAATATAATTTGTTTTCGTTCCTGAATAATAACTCATTAGTACTTGTATAAATAAAGATAATTAAATTTTAACTCATTATTACTCGTACCCGAGTGACTTTCGGGCGGTACTAATTGACAGCTTTTCAATCAGAATTTTATCTGAAGTTTTCAAATCAGTTCTGAAACTTTTCTCATTAAACCTTATAGTTGAATATTGATTTACAATTCAACAAATTATCTGTTAATTAATAAGTGTTTTCAGTTAATTATAAAATTAACCCTGGAGCTGTTTTTTCAAGGGGGGGGGGAGAAATCAAGATTGCTAGAAACATTATTTAATTATTGGTATTTTATACAGCATTTACTACTCATTTATGTTGCTTTCGAAAGCTTCTCTCTTTTTAAATCCCATTATAGTAATCCAATTTTTTTCCGCCCTCCCCCTTACTCCGGTGCTATGTGATAAGTAATTTCAAAACAGGAATAAGTTAATTAAATGTATTCACCTTATTTTTAGCCAAGGATCATTCTTGGAAAATATCTTTCGTTTGTTTACAGCTTTGAAGGTTGACCATTTTGCTGATAATATCTATCTTACTGGCGTATCCTAAGAAATTATTTTATACTAAAGAAATTCTTTGTTTTTGAGGAAATATGAATGACTCTTTATACATTGATGTTCCAAAACTATTATGTTTGTTCTTTGAATGTATTTTTCTTATGCGTGATTTTACATAAAAAAGAAAATTTAGTTTTAGAAGCTCGAAATTGTAAATATATATATTTTTTTAATTTAAAAATTAAATATTTTTCAGGTCAGAAGCTTTTTTTTTTTTTTCTTAAATAATGGATTTTGAAGGGATTGAACTTTTTTTTTATACATCTAGCAGTATATTTTTTTAGACGTTATATGCATATTGAAGAATTAAAAATATTTTATATCTTAAAATATTTTGTTATTTTTATAAAGGTGAGATTCTAGTTTACGTAATGTTTTCCTCTAAATGGAGTAATTTATTTATGTAATATATATTACACTATATTTATTTATATAATTTCGGTATTAAATTTGAAAAATGGTTATTTTTATAAGCTAGCTTGACAGTATATGACATTTATTTTTCTTTACTTGTTGGAAAAATATTTCTAGCAAGTATTTCAATAAAAAAATGAATTATCAAAAATACGATCAGTGTTACAGCGTCGTTCCGAAATGTTTTATAAAATTTCCCCTGCACCAGTTTTCAAATTGCGCCACTATGCCCCAGTTATAAGTAGACAATTGCATGTTTTATTTGAATATTATTCCTTACTTTGCTTTATTGTATCTGATTAAAATTTCAAACTACAAGCATTTTATCTTACTAATCAATAACTATTCAGTACCGTTTGATACGCCTTGTTGGTCACGGGAAATTTCACGAGCTTCTGATATCAGATATATCGACATATATATTTTATTTGATAATATTTTTTAACTATATTAAAAAAAAATGGTTCATGCGTCTCAGTATGAAATATTTAAATATATTTGTTATACTACAATAGTTCTATCGAATTATACTTTCATTCATCAGTTATTACTTACCCATCATACGTAGTATAGGGTAAATCTTGTAATCGTTTTGAAAATCGAAAAAATTTTTGATGGATTTACACGTTTCAGACACTGGAGATTCCGAAAAACATATTTTTAGAAAAATAAAAAATTGCCGTCCGTCTGTAAACGTTCTATCTCCCGAACAAATTGAGATAAGAGACTTGAAATTTGGTATGTACTTAGTATGTAATAATGGGAAGAAGCTTATTGAATTTCAGTAACCTCGATTATCCGGAACTATTTGTTTCGGGCTCTCGAAATATTCGTTCTGATAAAAGGTACATAAAAATTTTCAAAATTGTTTATTTTAAGGAGTGAATATAAAATACAATAAAAAAACATAAATTTTGCATAAAGAATGCAGTCGATCGGATAATGAGTTGCCGAGATATTTGTAATCCTATTTTCCGCACTCTTCGAGTTTTCATGACCCTGTATTTCATTCAAATTTCAATTCAAAAATATATTTTAATTGGAAATGAGTCGCTTAATCCGACGCAGTAAACCGTTAGTTAATAGGATTATCAATTTCGGAATTATAAAGATGTTTCTTTTACGGAATTCAATAATAGAGCATTTAAAGTTTATGATGTCATCGAGCCACGATTTTATTCAAATTGCAATGCATTTTATAAATAGTTTACACATGTTTTATTTTCATATTTTATATTATGCATATCCATGATGGGTAAGTATTACGGTGGCCCCCAACGACTTGTTTATTGCTGAAATAAGGTACCTGATGATAATACGGCACTTGATGGTTTTAGCGTTTAACCATTTTTATATGACCAGATTGGAATTGTGAACAGCCATGTCACTTTTATTGGGAATTCAGATGACGGTTTCAAAATTGTTGTATACATTTTGGAATGTTTAATGTAATTTTATTTATTTATTTATTTATTTGCGTTTATTTCAAATATAAGCTTCTGCTCCTAAAATAATAAAATCGTGTATTTATTTATTATTATTTTTTTTAAATTTCCCTTCTGCTTAAGTGAAGAAAAATTTAGGGGAAATGGATTTATTGAGAAAAATAGGAATAGTGGCCGAATTGCTTTCACTGGGCGTTTACCTTTAAAAAAAAAAAAAAAAAAAAAAAAAAAAAAAAAAAAAAGATGTTTTGCGAAATTTTAATTAGAAAATGAAAATCAATATTGAGAATAAATATTCTTCTCGAAAGTTAAAGAGGATAGATAAACTCTTCTAATAATCACATTTTTTTTTTTCAATTTTACTACAACCATCACAAATTTAGCTTGAAATAAGAGTGGCCGTATTATCCCTAGTTGCGTCAACTTTTAATATTAACTAAGAAAGGAAAATAATATAATAACATATCGTTTTATAAATAAAAGTCGTTTATTATTTTAACACTCAAATACTAATTTAATTCTTGTATAATATCGTCAAGTAAAGTTTTCTTAATTTGTTTTTTATATTAGAATAACCGAATTCATCTTAAAGAATTTATGCATCTGCGCGGACCCGGCAATTTTTCAATATAACATATTTTTAAAATGTTTCTACATTATGAACTGAGTTTTAAATCATTTACATTACATAACCACTAAATAAATAACTATAAAATAAAACTGCACAAATAAATGCTGGAAGAATTTCAAATAAATACCTGTTGGATTTTTTGGCAGTTCTAAAAGATGGTAAAGAGATGTAGAAATAAATCTGTTTCAAAACACATTTTATGTAGTACGAAATTTCTTAAAATAAAAAACCCAGGAAAACTACGAAGAGCTGTACATGTTGAGGAAACAAAATATTTTTCAGGTAAAAGCAGGTGCTAAGCTACAGATACAAGAAGTGTTGCATTCCATCCGATATTTATAACTTAATGTGTACTTTAGCCTGGGCGAAAAAATAATCATTCTTTCAAATGGCAGCTTTTTCTTAGCTTATACAGTGTTTTTAAATTTTGTACTATAAGTATTAAAATTTGGTAATTACAAAACTTTGAACGGACTCGCGATCCCCTTTAAAACTTACAAAGAATCTCCAGAACGATGAGAAGTAGGGGGGGGGGGGGTAAATCTGGTATTTATAACATACATTCTTATCAAGTTCATTCTACAATTTAAAAAAAAAAAAAATCCTAAGAATTCTGTGCTTGAGTTTACTCATAGAACCATTCATACACACTGGCAGTTAGTTGTAATGGTTTGCTGTGAGAACTGCATTTGGTTAGAAACAGAAGGTTTCTTAAATGACTACGTTTAATTTAAGAAACTATGTAACATAAATATGTAAATTTGGTATAAAATTTCACATATACCACATGAATAAGAATATCTGACTTAGTAAATTTATATTATAGTTTTTTCTTTTTTTTAAAAAAAGGGTCACTCGCCAAGTTTTTCGAGACTTCTAAAGATTTTCGTGACACCATCCAGGAGGTCGCCTCCCTCTCACCCACTCCCACATACACACATAGATACTGTAAGAACCACTGCATTAAAACATACTAAAGCATAGTTTTCTTTCTTTCTATTTTTTTTTCTTTTTAGTGGTTTTATGCACATTGTTTCTTTAAGGTTGTAACGGTCGTGAAAGTCACGAATTCTGGCCATTGACCATGAATGTTTTGCTCCATGGGAGAAGAAAATCTTCATTTACGATCTGCCACCGAATATCGCGTCCTGACTTCAAACTTTCTTCATCACCAATACGAATATCAGCATTCATATTAGTTACTCTATCAGAATCTGAAATCATACTTTTTATATATAGTTTTTTTTTTTTTTTTTTTTTGTGTGTGGGGGGGGGGGGGTATACTAAATAAATTATAAATTAATTAATCATTGAACTCTCTCTCTCTAACATTTATTTAAACAAAAGTTAAATATGATACACTTAATATGTTTATTTATTTATTTTTTTCTACAAACTAAATAGTTTTGCACTTTGAACTGTAGAAAATACCTTATGAAATGTTGATTTGTTTTCTTTTAAAAAGCAGTTTATACATTGTTATATAGGATTAAACAATATACAATTCTGCTACATATTATAACTAGGTACTATTTATTAATTTTAAATTTAATTTAGTCAAAATATAATAATTTTAATACCGTATATAAATATTATTAACAAGTAATTAAAATATTAAGATGTCAAGACATCGGTGAAATATGTCATGAAAATTTGTCTCAAAGTGGATTCCTCATGTCCCCTCCCCCCCTCTTCCTCCTCTAAACTCATCAATAGATATCCTATTACTTAAAAAATTTCCTTTAACTTACTTGTATAATATTTAGTGTATCTTGTGTTATCAATTTATTTATTCTTTTCTTTTTATTCATTGTGATCTTCATTTGTTTAAAATTTATTCGCATAATCGGATTAGATAAAAAATTTTACCTCAAGAAATCTGGGAAAATAATGCTTTTATTTATTTATATTCTTTTCCTGGTAGCAATTTTTACAGCATAAAACCTATACGCATTCTCTTTGTTCGTGTTTAAAATTTCGAATCATAATAAGTATTATGTGGATTGAATATTTATCGGTGCCATCGCAGGCATCACTTGAGTTGATAATTTGTTTCTCTGTTTTCTCCCATGATGGTAACTTCGGAATTCGGGCGCCACTTTTGAATTGGTTTCTAAGGAATGAACCCCGAGCTATTTTTGTTTTTTTACCGTTGGGAAAAGATGATAATTTTATCAAAAAATCTTCGTAATTTTCCAGTATTTGCTTCTAAAATTACGAGAAAATATTTTTTTCAACTGATACATAAGACATATCTTGAATACCTTGAGGATTGTTGTTTGCCTTCGTTAAAAATCTGGCATTTCTCTGAAATTTTGTATGCTCTAAAAGAGTATCTTTATAAATAAATTGCCAAAGTGCTTTGCACGTGTGGAAATAGAACATACTTCTTGAAAACATTGTTAAAATAATTGTAGTATTTGGGCATCCATTTCATATAAAGTGAAAATTATATTGCTGTTAACTATATATAATTTATTATATATAGATTAATAATATATAGAAAATTATATTGCTGTAAAACTATAATTAAAAGAGGAAATATCCATTCCATTCAATTTACAGCTCTCCCCTTGCAGAAATTGGATAAAATGCAACCTATGTGTAAACTACGTTCACCACCTATCATCTTAAAGTGAAAGAATTTTTGAAATCAACCCGGTACTTTCATGAGTCATGGTGTTTTAGAACATTATCCATTTTCCCCCTTTAAATTTCGTTTTTTTTTTTTTTTTAACTATTCTTTTCTTTGCGAGCATGTACGTCTTAGGCAGGCACCACATAAAATTTCAAGTTTCTAGTCCTAAAATTTTAAAAAAAAATCGTAATATTAGAATATTTTTTACCCTTGTAAAACGAAGCCTATACTATAAAGATTATATATTGTGTATATAGAATGTCAGCATTATTATTCTGGAAGAATTTTTGAAATCGGCTCGGTGGTTCCATAGATTACCTCCTACAAATAAATAAGCATTTCTTCTTTATAATATTAATACATATATAGATAGATAAATAAAACGCCGATTTCATTAATCATTCCTTGTAAAAAATATTGCAGAAATATTTTGTATTTTTTAGCTTCCATTACTTCAGACAGAAATGTATTTTCACACATCGATAGTAATGTGACAATCGCTACATAAACAACACGTTTTCGGTCTTCATTGCGTTTATCTGAATTCTTCATCAGACAGTTAGCGTGATTTGAATGATAAACGTTTCTGATGAATTACATATATAGTTTAACTGTAGCGTGTGACGTTACAATATAATATTGACAAAATAGCTGTAAGATAATGACATTTATAGCCTATTGTAAAAAGAAATCTACTTTTTCACCACGTGCAGTTATTAGCAAACTATTTTAAAAGATTACCAGTTATTTACATAATTACAGCATATGTATGCATCCCCAAATTTATCTCAAAATCAAATTTGGAAATGCATAGCAGGGAGACATCCCTGTGATGTTTGAAACCACTTTGATCAAATAATTAAATCATGTTATACATGTCCCTTTTTATTGTTGATCAATAGCTAATTCCTAAATCGTTAGTTTTAGAGGTATAATTCCTATTGCAAGAACGTTTCAAATGTTGTTCTTCATCATACGGAAATTTATTTACGTCAAAATAATAATTATTTTTTAAAATATCAAATTTAAATTTTTATATGGTCCTTGGGACTTATAAATTACCTTTAGAAAATATTGTACTGTCCTCTAAAATAAACCCAATTTTTGAAATGTTCTCTATATAAAGTCTAATAAAGAATGTAAAAAATTAAAATGGCTAAATTTTCGCAGCTTGGATTTAATGTTGAGTATTTTTCATTTTATCATTTTAATACAAAATGGCAGCCAATCAAGCGAGAATTTGAAAAAAAAAAAAAACACTTTAAAAAAAAAAATAATAATAATAACCCATGTTATACCTAAAAAGAACCCACACCTGATGTAATCAGCTGAAAATGATGCATTTTATTACATAATAATGGTTTAACATAAAAACAATTAAAAATTTATGTTGATGTTCTAAAATTTTATTATAACAAGAAAATCTGTAAAAATGAAGCTCATATTTTGCCAGACTTCTACAATTGTTAGTTTAAATTATTTTAAAACTAAATAAGCACTCCTTAAGTATTTTTTAACTATTTTTATTATTCCAAATGGTGCATAAAAACAGAACGAAACAATAAAATTTACTTTTGTGAAATATTTTATGTAGTACTAGGGTGGGGTTTTTTTTAGAGGACAGCAGAATACTTTCTTCGTGTTCTAACAAATAAAACGGTAACGATTCCATTTTTGTACGATCAAAACTTACCGATATATGATAAGCTGAATTTTATGATGCTAACGGGTAAATGTCTGTTAAAATGTGACTAAATTGTAAAAGCTTATCATCATTGTATAACTCGATAAGTTTTCCTACTTTCTTTTCTTTTATGCCTGATGTTTATAGGCAGTTATGGACAAGTATTCTGTTTTTCGTCAAATTGATAATCTGCTTATTTTCACCTGTTTTCATACTCAAATTCTGCACACAGACCTTAATATTAGTGAAAATCACCTACAAAAGAAGAAATGGCTAAATTTGTACAAATTATAAAACTCAATTTTTCTTCATTAAAGCGAAACTAATTCTTCTTTTTATCTGTCAAATACGAGCAATTTCTTTATTATGATGACGTATATATACACTGCTGGACAATTGCTAAGGACGGATAACACTATCACCCACAGCAACCACAAAATGAAAGGAAGCAAAATGTGGAAAATTAGAATAAGTGCGGGATATAGTAAGAAAAGGTGTGCGTATGCAGATTTTCTTTTCCACGTCTGTTCATCACGTGATAGCGCTGATAAGAGCTTTAAAAGGATTTGACGCGTGTGGACAGTTGTTGTTCCAAGTCAAAGTTTTACAGGAAAGACTTAATTGACGAACTTGAAATTTTCGGCATGTCTTCCCGATATCACTGAGATGATTTTATGCGTGGCCGAATTATTGGAAAGATCGAAGAAGGGCGAAAAATAACAGATGTTGCCAGGGAGTTCGACATCGCCCACAGCGTTGTTTCACGGCTGTGGAAATCATTTAAAACTACTGGAATGTGTAGTAGACGTCACGGGGGAGGTCGTGTTAGAAGCACGACGCCTGCAGGAGATAGATCCATTGTCCTATCGGCAAAAAAGAACCGACGCACCACTGCTCAGCAGGTAGCAAATCAGTTTCTTGCTGCCACAGGACATCAGATCTCCCGAAAAACTGTAGCCAGACGTTTGAGGGACGGAGAACTATACGCCCGCAGACCTCTTGTGTGTGTCCCATTGACCAGACAACAGCGTACTGCCCGTTTGCAATGGTGTCGTGAGCATCGCAACTGGACTGAACAGGACTGGGCATGCGTACTATTCTCAAATGAGAGTAGGTTCAGTCTGTGATCGGATTGTAGACTCCAACTGATCTGTCGTTAGAGTGGTACTGCTTATCGTTCAGAAAATATCCAGGAAAGGGACCGATATCCGACATGCAGTGTCATGGTATGGGCCGGCATCATGATCAATGGCCGCACGCGGCTACATGTGGTTGTGACTGGGACTATGACGGGCCAACGATACATTGATGAAGTTCTACTTCCTCATGTTCGCCTTTTCCGTGGTGCTGTCGGTGATAAATTTGTTTTCATGGACGACAACGCACCATGTCATCGAACATTCGCTGTTCAGGATTGTCTAGAGAGCGAAGGTATTCAACGCTTAGTTTGGCCAGCGCGTTTTCCAGATCTAAACCCCATTGAAAATGTTTGGGATGCTTTGGGGAGGCAACTTGCTAGTCGAAACTATCCTCCAACAAAGAAGAACACTCTCATCCGTGCACTGACAGAGGAATGGGGTAAATTGCCTCAACAGCTGCTGGATAATGTTGTGCAAAGTATGGTACGACGAGTAGAATGTTGCATCACACTCCACGGGGGACATGTCCCGTACTGACACCTTTCTCCAAAGTGCCTGCTGACTTTCACATGCATTGTTCCATTTCTCCGTATGCAGCATCAAATGAACATTTTTTTTCTTTCAGATGTTTCATAGCCTTTTATATTTTCCAGAACAATAAATGTCCTTTATTCTAATGTCTGAACAGTGTGGCAACAATATTTTATCCTACTAGGCCTCATATCTCGCTTAATGTTATGCCACATTGCAATTTGTGATCCGTCATTAGCAATTCTCCAGCAGTGTATATATTCAACATTCTGAGGCCGGTAATAGTTTATTAAGATATGTATTATAACAGATTCAAAATATTGATCTGTCTCTCTTTATTTTTTTTCGTTTAAGAAGTCCCAAAAAATATGTGTAGTGATCCATTTTTGTGTTTAAATAGCATATTTTGGTGTAATTTTGCGTGTTCTTATATGCGAATGTTTTAGTATTTTTTCCGAAATCAGCATTTAAAAAATAACAAACATCCTTTATTTTTAAGAAAAAAAAATCATCGGTGGACCGTGTAATCATTCCTTTGAAATAGCCTGTTATTTTATGTTTTGATATGTAGAATAATTAAAGTCATAAAACACAATCATAATACAAATTTTAGATGTTCACAGACAACTTCGGCAAGTATTCTATTTCTTATAACATTGGTGATTTTTTTTTCATCTGTTTTGTTATTCAAATTCTGCAAACAGACCTTGGGATTAGTGAAAATCTTGGTTCTAGAAGAAGGATCTGAAATCCGATGATCCAGAGAATGTAGTAATGAATCTGCGACATTTTAAAATTCTTTCTATTTTAAAAGAAAAATGGGCTAAATTTGTGCAAGTGTTGAAACATAATTTTTCGTCAACAGACAGAAACTAATTCTTCTTTCTTTAGATGGCATTTTTCGATGTAATTTTGCGTGTTCTTAAGAATATATATATATATAGTATATATATTGTCTCTCTCTCTCTCTCTCTATATATATATATATATATTCTCTCTCTCTCTCTCTCTCTCTCTCTCTCTCTCTCTCTATATATATATATATATATATATATATATATATTGTATTTTCTCCGAAATCAGTATTTAAAAAATATATAAGAAACATCCTTCACTTTAAAGAAAAAAAATTTCAACGCTGGCTTGTAGTAATCATTTCTTTGAACTAACTTATTTTATATTTTGCTATGAAGAGAAATTCAAAGTCATAAAACACTATCATAATACAAATTTTAGATGTTCGTAAGACAACTGCCGGCAAGTATTCTATTTCTCGTAATACTGATGGATTTTTTTTTCACCTGTTTAGTTATTCAAATTCTGTTCAAATTCTGCAAACAGACCTTGGGATGAGTGAGAATCTTCATTCTAGAAAGATCTGAAATCTGATGATCCAGAGAATGTAGTAATGAATCTACGACATTTAAAAATTCTTTCTTACTTTAAAATAAAAATGGGCTAAATTTGTGCAAGTGTTGACACATAATTTTTCTTCAACAGAGCGAAACTAATTCTTCTTTCTTTCTGTCAAATACGAGCAATTGCATTGTTATAATGACGTATACATATATGCTAACATCCTGAAGCTGGTAATAGTTTAGCGATATATGTATTATAACAGATTTGAAATATTGATCTGCCTCTCTTTATTTTTTTTCACTTAAGAAGTCAGAAAAATATGTGTAGTGATCCACTTTTGTGTTTAGATAGCATTTTTTGGTGTAATTTTGCGTGTCCTTAAGAAATCATGAATAACATCACGGAACATCAACGTTGACCTGATCTGGGCGTGTGACTTGATGTAGGTCAAATCGCTACTACTATTTCTCTGAAATCTTGGTTGAAAATAAGAAAAAAAAAAGGCATGCGTTTTCTTTTCTAAATCCTAAAAATAGAACAGTTTCGGGTTTCGTTCTTATGTTTCTTTTCTGTTTCTGCTCTTGTAATTTTGTTAAGTTTAGAAATTATTCTCTGCTATAAATTTGTCAAAATTCTGTGCTTCGATTTGACTGGTGCACTAATTAAATTTCAAAACCTGTGCAGAAGAAAGGTCCGTATCTATAGTAATTAATTTAGACATAATCGTTTTTTATTATTTCTTACTCAAGACAACCCGGTGTGGCCCCAAAGCCTCAGCGATCCTATTTCCAATTCCTTTCTGGGAACGATCAGCTTTTATGTTTTTAAAATCCCCCGGATTTTCGCCTTTTTTTCTCTTTCTTTATGATATTCAATTAGTTTTTCTCGTTCATTTCTAATTCAAATCTTCCCATTTATTTCGATTTCTGAGTTTAGAATTTGAATATTTGACATTTCTTTTGTTTACATATCCAGTTCATATTGTTTCTTTCTTTTGTATGAAATGATCTTGTTATTTAGTTCTAAGAAAACAGTGCACAATGTATATATATATAAAAAATAATTTGTGGACTGCCATTTCACATAGGTGTATTTAATGTAAAAACCTTTCTCCGTGTGTTTGTATAGGATATTCCAAAAAGAACACGCGAACTTTAAATTCAATAATTTGGTAAGTAATATATAAAAAGATCAATTAAGTGACATATGTTTATAAGGTAGCTCATAACTTTTATGTACATAATTTTTTAAAATAGTTAAAATTTTCGTCAGATGGCGCTGCGCTACTTTAACCTCTAATGTTGCAAAAAAAAAAATAACGTCTAAATCTGAATGAAAAATCACTCTTTCTGTACTCTTTATTATGTTTAGTTGTTAAAACGGGAAAAAAAAAAGTTTCCATTTTAAAGTTAGTTTGAACATTCTTTAAAAATTTATATAGTATTAGTGCCGTCTAAAATATTTTTAAATTGCAAAATTTTGAATTGTAAACATGCCATTTATTTTATCTTTATATTTAATAAATTATTAAATTTTAAAGTGTTCGGTTTCCGTTTTGGAGTATTCAGTGTCACACGTGGATGGTGCGGGGAGCCCTGCACCATCCACATGTGTATTTATAGCCCTATAAATTTTGCACCGTGTGACCTACGGTAACACTATTAAAATGTCTTATTAGAAATATTTTTACTAATCATTTATCTGATGACTAACATAAAGTTAACTTTATGGAAAAACAATGGTGGAAATACTATTTTCATTGCAATAAATAATTTATTAGCAATATCTTGCTAATCCTTAATTATTTGTTAACTTTTTGACTACGGCTCTGGGACGCCGTTTATCCCAGCGACAAGGGGTGGGGAAATACATGATTTTACTCGCTACTGGCGAGTGAATTTTCTGACAGGACGAGTGAATTTTTAGGCAGTCTTTGAAAAATTGCCGACTATAGAAGATATGCCAAAAACTTTTTTTTTTTTACTTGTTCACTATATTTTGTAACTTTCCAATTTACTGTGATGTAAGCATGGTATTTATTATGTTCAATCCTATACTAAACTTTCCTCAATTGTATATATTTCTTATTTTGTAGAAAAAAAATATATGAAAATGCATTGCAGCAGTAGTAATTGACTATTTTTGAAGTCACGTATATGTTGTCATAACAATTTTCAATTCTTTGCTGGCTGGTAAAATAAGTCTTTGGCTGGTAAGATTTTCTGAAAATTATCCATACCTGCCAGCGACTATATTTTTATTCTATTCCTACCACTTATTGAAAAATATCTTTGGCATACACTTATACCAGGGTATTTATAGTACTAGGGTAGTTTAAAAAAATATATACAACAAAGATTTTTTTGTAATTGTGTTACTATCACTACTATTAAATATAAAAATAGTTGATAGTTTCTGACACGTAATCAAAACGTTAATTAATACATTAAAGTTTCCATAAAATAACATATTTTTACTTACTAGTATATAGTTGTAAGTTTGCTATTTGAAAATACAGATTATAATGTTGTGTTTAAATTATTTATAGTTTATATTTGAATGAAAATGTGGGTGAATTTCTGTGTTTGGCATACCTATTGTATCTTTAAAAAAAAAAAAAAAAAAAAGCAAATTGAAAGTACATTATTTATACTAAGCTTTGTGTCATTATTATTATTTTTTAAAATTAAAATTAGCCATTCATATCTGGAAAAAAATCTAATTAAAATACTGCAGCAATTAAAAAAGTAACAAAACTCTGAATTTGATTTTTAATTTTTCATAAATCTGTTAACAACTTCCAAGACCCAGATCAATTAAAATTTCGTCTATTTGAACTGTTTTTCTAACTTATAGCGTGGATGGCAGTTCTTTTTGGTCGGGTTCGTTTTGACACAATTTTTCAAAAGATAGTCTTGAATATTTTTAAGAAAACTATATATTTAATTATTAATGAGTGTATACATGATCATTTTTATACAAAAAAATAATAATAATAAAAAGACAAAATTGATATTAGGGACATAATTGTACATTACTTTTCCATAGTTGTATTAAAATATGGGATAATTTTCTTTCGGTTCGGGTTGATGGATTTTTTTTCTTTATTTGATTAAAGTTTCGATTGACTTTAAGAGAATTTTTAGGTTCGGGTTGTGTACAACCCAACCTGCGCTGGATTTTGCATGGGATTTCGGAAGTTTAAAAAGCAAATGATCATTATAATGATTTTATTTTTCATCTTTTACTTAAAAAATTTTTTTTTGGAAAATAGATGGTGCTTACTGCTTATTTTTATATTTACATATTTGGTCGGTACTTGTACGACATTTTCTAACTAATGTGTTTTTATAAATAGCTTAAACATAAAACTCTTCTGCATAAAATGTTTGTGTTACAAGCTTAGTTATTGACGTGATATTCAACGAACTTGTGATCGATATTAAACAATAAAATGTGTTTCTAGAGCAGCCGGTCAGATGACGTCCGTATTTCTTGTAGGGAAAGGTCTTGCCAGAATTTAGTCAATAAGTTAAATAATTGATGCGTATTCCTGTAGTACTAAATTTTGTCGACAGATTTATGAAACGTTTTCTGTTTAAAAAATGAATAAATAAAATCCTTTGCAATAAAAGAATATGATAATTGTTTTGTATAATTCTACTTTTCTGTGTTCGTTATAATGTATATATCTGTTGGGTAATTCTGCAATGTGTAATTGAAAATATAGACATTATTATTATTGTATGAATTTGCAGCGTTTCAGGCACTGAACTTTAAGTGCCAGGAAACTCTGCAAATTCGTAAAATTCAACATACCGTAACTCAGTAAATTTTTGTTGAAAAAAAAATGGTATTTTGTTCGTTTTTACTTTTCAGAACATGAGGAGTTTTTATCTAATTGCAATTTATAGGATCCGGGAACTGTAAAAAAATTTAAATTTCGTACTTTTACAAAAATAGTTATTTTGACGCAAATGGCTTCCAAGATTTTGGAGAATAACATTTAAAACATTTTTGCAAGTTATGTATACTTTTTTCATAATATGAAAGTATTTTACCAGTTATTCCACACAATATTTAAACATTAATTAACAAGTGAAAAACAACAAAACATCAAAATTAAACAAATCAAACCAGAACGAAATAATGAAACTAAAAGGTTGTGGCCTCATCGGCAGTGGATATAATATAAAAACAACAGCCATGCCATGGAACAAAAATTATGCAGTGTAAAAAAGTGTAAAATGTGGCAGTGGGTTTCGGCCAGAGTGTTGCAATGCATAAATCAAATCAAATTTGAAAGCATATTGCAAACACTCCCCTAACCGTACCCTACGCCACATTATCCAGTATATCACAGACCCAATAAATAGCTGAATTAAAACATATACATGTAAAATATAGTAGGGAATAAATATCATTTTGTACCCAAACCTGAGCCACATAGCCACAAAACAAACCCGGTTTGTTAATTATAATGTAAAGCTTTTTGTTTTCTATTACTCTGCAGTATGATTAATATTGATTGGAATTTATATTTTCTGAAAACAGGAAATAAATGTAATTATATCATAATTTTATAAATGTTTGTTTTATTAAATATTTTATTAAATATATTCTTTTTACAAATGTATCTCTCTCTTTCTTTTTTTTTTTTTTTTTTTTTTTTGTCAGTTACATTAATAAATTGTAAGTATATCTTCTTACTTATTGCTCATAGATGGCGGTAATATTGCAAAACTCAGTGTATCTGTTATCCTTCAGTAATATCGTATCATTTCCTCTTAATTTTCTGCGGTAAATATTTTAATTTCAAAATAGCTTTCGTTTTTATCATCATTATTAAGATTAGGGTTGGCACGTTTTTGCCAAAGGTGGTAAAAACCATGGAAAAAAACGGTAAAAACCGTCCTGGCAAAAATACATTTTTGCCACTTTTTGCCAAAGTGGCAAAAATAGATATGTTTTATTTACAGCGATGTAATTAATATATTTTAATTTTTAATAATTTCAACTCTAATAATATGTAATTTTATTTTTTTATTTACCTTAGAATATTCAATGCATCATTTAAACAGTTAATCTAAGTAGATTGTATTTTTTAGTAAAATACTTTAGTAATCAGTTTTACTTTTTAGTAAATAACTTACTGGCTCTGGTTTAAACTCTCATAATTATTAAACAATCAATCCTTATGCTTCAGTTAATTTTGTAACAAAGTCTGAGAGAGAAATAGCACTTGCCAATTTGGCTATGCTATGAGAACAACAGTTATTTGAAGTTAAATTTAAAAACAATAGAAACAAAACCTTTTGCAAGATAATTCATTCTCATTTCCTATGATCAAATCAAGATTCAAGTCTGTAGCAGGTATAATGACAATGGGAAAAATTGTAAGAAAAATTACCTAATAAAATCATTGTACCCTCTCCTCTCTTAACTATTGTCAAACTATAAGATTAAATGCCAATTATGGATCATTGTAAATGTCATTTTCACTTGATATTAAACACGTTACATGTGTTTGTTATGTCATCATGTGAATTTTAATTTATTTTTGTATTTTTATTAATGTTTTACTAATTTTTTTTTCATTATTTAAAATGAAAATTATGTCAATAAATGATTACCTCGTGATATTAAAGAAAGAAAAAATATAACAGATTAGTTTCAACTGATGTCACCAATTTTTGTCCACAAAATATTTTTATTTTTCTATATTTGCTTCAAGCCCATATCTAATGTTTACATATATTTTATAGTTTTTTTTTTTTTTTTTTACGTTTTTTGACTAAATAAAGAGGATTGAATTCTTTACAATCTTCCGTTATCATTGATGTTTACTATGTTCCTTAATAAATTCGATTATTACATTTAAAATACTTACAATTAATTCACAAATTCAATATCTTAAAAGTATCTGTTTGCTTATGGTTTAATTTAATAATTCTGCATTTAAACACATAAACTGTATTCTTAGTATTATTTTGACAGAAATAATCTGGATAATTCAAATTTTATATTTGCTATGTCGTTACGTCATGGGTGAACTTTATCATTAAAGTAACCTATAATTTAGATTTTTTTTTTTTTAATTGAAATTCATTCATTTTTCCAACTTAAAATTTTAGAATGGCAATATTTTTTCATTTGTATAATTTGGTGAAATTGGTCGACGGGATAAACAAGTAGTACCGTTTACTTCTATAAAGTATTTGTAAAAGTTATACCTAAAGGCTCAAATAAAGATAAAATGAAGATTAATTTGGCAAATGTTTATGCATTAATATTGTTTTGTATTATAGATTTTTTAAATGTAGAAACTGTTGATTTAAATTTTTTCATTTTAAAGGCAACATTACTACATTAATTTGTGAAAAGTAAAAAGTTTTTACCTGCCACCATCACATAAATTTATCTACAAAATTGATTATGATTGATTATTGATATTTTTTTATTCATATTACCAGTGAAAATTATTTTAATTAATCAAATTAATATTAGTGAAATATGTAATTAAGATTCTGATTTAAGTCTCAATTATAATATATACAAAATTATATTATTTTATTATATTTATTAAATCCAGCCTTTTTTGCCAGTTTGCCAATTTTTGCCGGTTTTTACCAGGTTTTTTCCAGTTTTTGCCACTGTCCTGGCAAAAATACCATTTTGCCGGCAAATTGCCCAACCCTAATTAAGATTATATATAGTTTAAAATAAGATAAAATTAATTTATGTGTGTATTTGAATTATTTTTAAATTTGTTAAACTAGTTTATTTTATTAACTGTCAATGTAACGGTTAAATGCCATGTGCTTTTGTAAAGGATATCGTGGTGTTTGATAGTTAAAATGTCCCTGTTTGTGTATGTTTTGCTTCTATATTTTTCTTTTCGTTTATCAGTTCTTTATTAAATCCGTTTTTGTATTTAATAATGTTCCCTAATCATTGATTTGTGCACATATCATGTTCAATTATTCAATATTTGTCCATTTTTATTCAATTTTCTTTACATTTGACTACATAATTGATCGGGCAATTTGAGTATAATAAATTTGGCTCAGGCCTCTAATTACTCAAACAGAAATCAATTACATTTTGTTTATATTCGTGGAATATTGCCCTTGATAAAGTGTTCCACTATATAAGTTTCCAATTGCTTCTTGTAATAATTTTCACCTTCTGCACATTGGATTTTTTCTCCACATATCTTTAAGTATTTTTTATCACTTATTTTAATTTTGAGATTCTTACATTTTTGGATATATAGTATAAATGTATTGTAATAATAGTCGGTTTATCTATTGTCGATTATTTATGTGCTTTAATGGTTATTATTAACAAAACTTTTATTATATATATATCTATATATATGTGTGTGTGTGTGTATTAGGTATTTTTCAAAGTACAAAAATAAATGCAAAATATTTTATCTTTACTTTTTATTGAAATTTTGATAAGATTCTATACTGATACAGCAGTACTATACTAATGCAGTAATAATTTTCTGATATTGATTGTATGAAGAATTATTTCCATAATTTGTAGTGGACTTGGTGTGCGTATTTGCATTCTCGCCTCAATGACTTTTTATAGACGAGCGGGTGTCATGGTAACTATTTGGAATTATTGATTACCTTTAGACACTGGAATGCAATTTTGTTGAGATGAAAATATGATATGGATTTTCTTTCATTTGTTTGGGAAAAGTTTAGGCAGTAGTACTATAGTTGTTCAATAATTATTTTTCTTAAATCATGCTGTTAGGGTTACATTAAAGTTTTTCAGTTGAAGATAAGAAAGTATAACGGACTAGGGTCGATAAATGGATATAAAAGGGGCCCCTACAACTTTCTTGCAAGTTTTAAAATATGTCATAGATTAATTATTAACTCGCAATAGGCAATTAAAATTATTCAAAAAGCGCATAATACGTAATATAGGGATCTTCAAGTTTTCACGTTCGATGGGCACATTTATAAATTCTTAAAAGTTCCGTCGGTTATCCATAGTTCAATTAAATAGTGTGGACAAGAAATACATACGCGCATAGGTTTCAAAACCAGGGATGGGTTCTATATATATGGGCTGCGGAACTCCAGAATTCCAATTTTCTTCTTTATTCATAAAAGAAAAAACATTTATTCATTTTTGCACGCAATATTTAATTTTATCACCAGAAATTCTGTACAGTTACTTGATTTAGCAATAGTAGTAGTTGTACAAAACAATAATCTGTTGATTATCACTCAAGAAAGCGAAAGACAGTAGCATTATTGTTTTTTCTTCAGAACTATAATGGTACACGGGAAAGTCTATATATACAGGGCTTTGCAAATTTGATAAAATCTGGTAATCTGCAAAAACTCTATTCGCCAGTAAAAAAATATTTATCTTCCCCGCCCCCTACATAATTTAGAAAGATAATATAAACCAAGATTTTTAAAAATAATGTAAAGTCTGAATTAACGGGCATGTTCGGAAAATGCTAATTGCCTAATACTTCAAATGCCCGCGTAGTTGAGTGCTACAAAATCTATATCTGATGTGGGGAGATCGGTGAAATAATGAAGCAGGAGAACAATATTTTTCCGATTTTCTAGTCGAAGTCACTCGAATAATTATGATTTTATTATTTTAAAATTTGCATTTGATGGACTAATTTTTGCCAAAATAAAATTAGAAGTTAAAAATATTTTTTGTTTGAATATAGTTTCTAAGTTTGCTATAAAAGCAAAAATGATTACTCCCTCAGATCGTTTCCACCGTCGATGTTGTTTCGTCAAACTACTTCACCGAATGACTTTCCGTTTGTATAATACAAAGGTAAATTTGCCAAGAGAGCCAAATAGGATGACAAAATTGTGTGTTCGTTTTAAAAATTTCAAAGTTTGATGCAATTTCACTATAAAGACATAAATCTCTATTGGATGGCTATTTTCGTTTTCTCTGTGTTTATTTGGCGGTAAAGTACAATGAGTAGTTATATATTTTTTAATGAGTATTTTTATAGATCCTCCAAATAAATTAATATTTATTCATTTCTGTACGGAAGAAAAATGAAAAAAAAAATGAGCAAAAAGCTTTATTTTTTCGGAAGATATATCAATTTTTTAATGTAGAATTAATATTTTTTTATTTTTAAAAATTAGTATTTGTTTTTTAATAAATAATTTACATTGGAAAATGAATAAATATATATAAATATACATTTAAAAAAAAATAACCAGTAAAAATTGTTTATTATAAAAATAAATTTTGTATCACGAACCACCTTAAGCTTTTTTTGTTGTAGTAGTTATAATCCACCACATATATAAGAAATTTTAGTTCTATTGAATCAATGTTTAGAAAACTTGAAACATTGACCTACAGAATCAAAATTGCCATTATGTTAGTGATTTCAACTATTACGCCGTGAAATACCCGGTAGCAGAAAGTTCGAGACGGGCGACATACGTCGCAGATTTTTCCTCCCTTCTGCAGATTTTTTTCCATGGAACTGTCTTCGGCTCACAGATTCTTTTCCGTACTTCTGCAGATTTTTTTACTTCGTCAACGAGCGCAGTGCCGCAGCCACACTTTCGCTTCGCATCCGGAAGAGCGCGATGATCTACTGCGCGCAGCTCATCATTCCTTGCAAGCTAAATATATTTTTTTTCTCTGACATCCCTGCCCAATGGACCAACAGCTCATATAAAGTGCATGCATCTTGCCAGCCAGTTCAAAAGAGAAAATCTGTGAAAAACGATTAAAAAAAATCAGTGAAAAGCGGGCCCTGTCTGTTCTGTTATAGCTGCAAATGCGCTCGGCCCGTTTTTTAGTTTCAGGTTCGCAAAAAAATTGCCGTCAGCCTATTTCACCCTGCGAATTTCACCAATAGGTCGAGGAAAAATATAAAAATTTGTCAATCGCACACAGAAAAATTTCGCAAAGTTCGTTAAACGATCGTGTGAAAGTATGAAATTTGTCAATTGCTCGCACGAAGAAAAAATCTCAAAATTTGCCAGTTAGTTGTGGGAAAAATCACGAAATTCTTCAGTCGATCGCAGGGGAAAAATAGCAAAAATCGTCTACAATCGCGTGAAAAAAACCCCGTGAGTTTTGCCAGCAAGACGTGGAAAAAAATTCAAAAGATCGCCAATCAGTTGAAGGAAAATATCATGAGTTTCGTCAATCGACCGTGGGAAAGCTATCTCGAAATTCATCTGTTGGTTACGGGAAAAAATAGAGAATATCATCAGTCGGTTGCAGATCCCCCCCACCCCCCCACAAAATTCTGCCATCAGTCGCAGAAGAATATTGCAAAATTCGTTTATAGGTTGCGAGGAAATATTGCAAAATGCGTCAGTCAATCACGAGAAAAAATTGTAAATTTTGTTAAGCTATTGCAGGTAAATAGCAAAATTCGCCGATCGGTCATGAAAACGATTGCAAAATTTGTCCACAATCGCGTGTAAAAAAGAAACGTGCGAGTTTCACCTGTAAGATGCGGGGGGAAAAAATTAGAAAATTCGCTTATCGGTCACCAAAAAAAAGCAAAATTTGTCAATTGGTAGTAGGAAAATATCACGAATTTCTCCAATCGATCGCAGGAAAACAATCGCATAATTTGTCTGTTGGTTACAAGAAATAAACGTGAAATTCATCAATATATCGCGAGGAAAAAACCGCTCAATTCGTCAATAGGTTGCTGGTAAATATCGAGAAATTAAGTTAAAAGATTGCTTGTAACAGTAATACTTTACTAGATATTAGTTATTGATATACAGTAAAAGACTTTAAACATTACATGTAATGTTGTACTATTTCATATAATATTAGTACTAATTTAATGTAAAATTTTACATATCAATGTAGTATTTGAGGCTTTTTGATAAGGTTTTTGATAGATGGTTTTGGACATAGCAGTTTAAATTCTGAAAAACGGACATACGTCAAAGGATCAATCCTGAAGGACGCCAATCCTGAATTGTAACATAGTTTACCTGCAGATTATTTTCTGCCGCTGAAATATTTGTCGCAGACACGTGGAGAATTTTCTGCTACAGGGGTGAAATACCATTAATAGTATATCCGTGCGTTTCTCCCATGATGCGTTTTTAAACTTTCAGTTCTTGCCAACCAAATGTTGTATATGTTTAAACGTAATATGCATGCACGTTTGTATGTTTCCTATTTTCGTAAAGATCACGCAATCTCATTTCCTATCTAATTTCGTATTTCGACATTTATCTCGCTATCCTACCTGTGATCACGTCCGTTTATTGTCTTATTGGTGAGGTATAGTATATTCGCACGAGACTTTTGGATTTCAAGGTTTTGTACGAATAATATCTCGATAAATTTTTATCAATGATGGAAGTAAATTATCCAATACTTGTAATAATAATTATCCATTATTCATTGGTCATTGTACACTTTCGTAATATGATTATAAATTTATTTTCACCACCCTTTCAGGTCCGAGGTTTTAATTTTAAAGAAAACTAGCTTTTATGTTTTTTTTTTCAAAAATAAAAAGTAACTATCCAAATGATAAAAAATAAGGTTTACTGAAATTTAACGAATTTTCATTTACTGAAACCTAATGAATATAGTTATTTTGCGTACTATTAATATGACAATAGGCTATAAAAGAATTTTGGAGGACACTTACAATGTATCGTATTAAAACAGAATTTAATAGACATGACAAATTTACAGTTCTTTTTTGTATCATAAATTATTGGTTTAAACAAGCAGTCCTTATTTTTAAACTTAAATAATATGTTTAAAATAAAAGTCTCAGGAACGGTGTACATAAAAGCTTTAAGCCAACTTTTATTATTATTACTAATTGGTGGAACGATAACGAAGTAATAATGGTAAATATAAAGTCATATGCTATCATTACTATATCACTTCTTATAATACTATTTACGTGCAAATTATAAGAAAAGTAATTGGAAAGACGAAATAATAGTAAACGTAAAGATTTCTCCAAATATTAGGATGTCAGTCCAAAAGTATTAATTATTTATCTCTTAATCCTTAATTATAAAAGTGTTAATGTTTTTAAGACTGAAGAATGTGTGTTCGGTCTGTTTAGCTTTTATAAATAAATGTTTAAAAAAGTCTGTCAAAAAAAAAAAAAAAAAAAGGAACTCCTTGCATTTTACCGCCAAATAGACGCAAAGATAAACGAAAATAGCCATCCGATAAGGAATTATGTCTTCTTTATATGCATGTCTAAAAAATAAGCTTATAGGGTCGTCTTCAGAGAGAAATTGTATCAGACTTTGAGATTTTCAATGCAAACACGTAATTTTGACATAATGTTAGGTTTTTCCAGAAAAATTTGCCTTGGAATAGCAAACAATTGTAAGCTATTCAATCCTTGAGAAGTTATTAGGATCAAGTAGTTTCGAAATTATGCAGGTTTAAAATTTGGAACTCCTAGAGTTAAATTCGTTTTTAATCGTTGCAAAACAGACTGTATTGAGGGTAGTGTTTTAAAAATAACTCAAAAACTACTTGACGGAATGAGCTGTAATTTTGGAGTCACATGTTTGAAACTTCTATGAATCAATTTCTGTTTTAAAAAAATTCATAGATTACAATCATATATTCTTTTTTCGAAAATTAATTTCAAAATATATCTTTTTCGAAATTAATTTTAGATAAAAATATTAATTATAACAAACAATTTTAAACAGAAATCGATTAGAAGCTTCAGTTTATGCGAATCTAAAATTTCATTTCATACCGTCAACTAGTTTTTATGTTATGCATAAAAATTTACTCTACGGAGGAGATAAAAATCAATACATATCTATACATTTTTTAACCTGATTTTTTTTTTTTTTTTATGAATCAAGTGAGTTTACTTGACGCAGTTTAGGGGACTCTGTATCTGTTGACTTTGCGAAAATGACTAATATATATATATATATATATATATATGTGTGTGCTTAAAAAATGTATTTAGGAATCTTTTAATGTATTCTGACGAACATAAAGATACGATAATATAATTATAAATATCCAAAGAAGGTTTTATACTTTATGCATTTTCCTTTAAATGTATCGGAGCTCCAAACTTTAAATTCATTAATAGAATTAGGGATGGATTTTGCAATAAAATTAATATATATATGTGTGTGTGTGTGTGTGTGTGTGAAATTCGTGTTTTTTACTCAATTTATCATAGGTAAGGACGTTTCATTTTTTTCCCCATAAACTAATGGATTTATACAAAAATCCATCCCTGAAGTTATGGAGAATATTACTATGAAATAAAATATGTAAAAATATTAAAAAATTAAATGTTTTTAAACTAATATATATATATTATATTATATTAAAAATCTAGCCATATTATATTTTTTGTCGTGAAAATAAGTGTTTAACAACTTCATTTTATGATATGTAAAGAAGATACAAAATAAAACAAATTAAAAAAAAAAAAAAAAAAAAAAAATCAAAAGGTTCCTAGCCCTTTTTATGTAATTCTGCACTTAGTCTCGTTACTTTGTCTACTAATAGTCCTGTTTCCTTGAAATTCAGTTCGTTATGTGATAATTTCTTCTGTAAAATTTAAATCTAATTAAATTCTAATTAACTCAGAAAAATCTTGTTTTTTGTATCATTTGTTTTTGCAGTTAATTATATTTAATGATTTTTTTAAATGTATTCTTTCAAGAACATTTAATTATTTTTTCTTGTTGTTTTGTATCATTTGTTTTTGCAATTAATTACATTTAATGATTTTTTAAATGAATTCTTTCAAGAACATTTAACTAAATAAAAACTTAGTTTGGACTCTTTATATTTATTGTTCTCGGGTATCTTTCAATGGCTTATATTATTATTATTTTAATTCTGAAGGTAAATTCTGAAAATCCTTTATCTTTTCATTCTAACTATAAGAAGTAATATTTAAAACTAGCTGATCCGCCCGGCGTTCATCCCGGCGAAATCAGTAACTTTTCTTTTGCGGTTTCGGGAAAAAAAAAAAAAAAAAAAAATCGGCACGTATTCTGTACTAAACAAACTTCTTTCCGAACGAAACTCCCGCACTCGTCCCCGCTACGCACGCGGTGCTATATCGTTTAGTTTCAATTTCCACCACTAGGGGGCGCGAAATCATCTTGCTTAGTTATCTATATCTTAATTAGTTCATGTTAAGTTGATTTTATTATAGACTAGCTAACTCGCCCGGCGATGCCCGGGCCCGAGATAATTACAATCTCAGAGAAAGGCGTTAACCCCCTCACTCCCCATACCCGCAAATATAACGAATAATTTGTTCAAGAAAACCACCGTCACCTGCATTAACGCGATCATTAAAAAAAGAATGAAATTTTTCTGAATATTAGAACATAACGAAGACGCTACGCTAAAATAGCCGGCAGATGACACCCCTTTCATTTTCGCAAACTAAATGGAGGGATCGGCCATAGAAACAGATCTCTTTGTAGTCAGTTCTTTTCAGTTTTTAATGAAAGCAGATCCTTGTCTGAAACTTTCTCGGATTGTTTTCACTGGCGCCGGCAGATTTTTGGCTGTTTTTTGCATAAATTAAGAAAAATTGCCGACCGAATTTTTCAAAAATCACATAGTCGGATGCAGAATTTTTTTTTTTTTTTTACATATGCTCAGAAATTTCCAAATTGATATCTCAATTAGTTTTCTTAAAATTCGCTAATTAGTAAAATAATTTCGACTTCGTTCATTTCCGCTTGCAAATCCAATACGCTTGTTCTTTTCTTTAGCCATTTTGATTTAAAAGATGTCATTTTAGAAGCGATGGTTAATGAGAATCTAATTAATATCTTGGGTAATTATCAAAATATTAAAATTCTGAGACTCAGGTGCACATGGCCAGACCTTGGACTATCCACACCTAAATTTTCAGACTTCTAGGTGGGCTAGATTTTGCTAGCCATCGCAGACAAACAAACACACACACAGAGAGCGAAACTTTCTTCTATTAGTATAGATTATGAATAATTCATTGAGTATAATCTGTTGATATATGAAAATTTGATTGTGTACTATTTGTTTCACATCTACTCCTTCGAAAATAAGATCAATTATGAATTGAAAAGAGTACCAATTATTCGTAAGAATCCAAGGATGTCATAATTCTTCTTGAAATTTCAAAATTTAAATTCAGATTTAAAAAAATGTAATTGTGTCAATTAAATTACTCCATTGTTGTGGTTAAAATAATAAGGATTATTATAGTTTTATTAATGATATCTTCTCGTTAAAATTGAACAGAGAAAATTATTTTCAATTTGAATACATGATGGTGAAAAAATTATCTGGGTTAAATTAAATTTTTCGAGAAAATTCGAATAAATAAAAATAAATTTTCACATATTCAAGCTTTATGCATCAGAGTTCAGAGTATTCTATAGAACAAAACATCGTCTATCCACAATATTATGTCTAGAAATCATTACATCGTATTTTTTTTAGTTTTCCATTCAACCAAAGAGGTTTAAAAATTTTAGGCATTCAGTTGGACCTATCCACAAGAATTGAATTAAACATAATAATTTTCAATTAGTTATTTCTGTAAGATGGTGTTTAAAACTTTTTACAGGAGCTCTGAAAGTGAAACGATTTAACAGATAAAAATGACATGTTTGAGAATTTTTTATTTTAATTCATAAAACTGAACTATTTATGTAAAAATGCAATAAAATGACGACATTTTCATTCTGCCAGTTCCGAAATTTGGAGCCAAATCTTGAAGAACGAATACATTTGGCAAATAACGTCACTGAAAACGGATATTTGCAGTAATAAAACTTTTAACCTATATTGTAAATACGATTTTTTACTTGATATTTAGTATTTAATAAAATTAATATTATCTAGCATTTTCGAAATGTTCAGTAAAATTACATTTATTTCCCCCCTAAACAATCAAACTATCTCATGCAATTTAAATGCAACACATCGGATTGACCCGTACCTAGTTTTTATTTAAAACATAAAGCAAAACAAAACATTCTCCAGCAAGAAAACAGTGGTGTGTGTGTGTAGCAGATTCACACTGAAAACTACTGATCCAGATTTTTTTCATATTTATTACTTTTTTCATTATTATCTATTGTTATTTTTTGCGCAAGATGCAAATGCTGATTAAAATTTACGTGCCTAAATAATTCAGAATTTTAGAACCATACATATGGGTCTCGTATCAATGAAACTCTCTTGAGATAAACAGTTCTTTCCCCGTACAACAATAGTTTATGAAATTACCTCTTCCCGTCTTTCTTTCAGTAATATAAGTCTTTGATGGCCTAATAATTGTAGCCTACCATTTCCATGTTTCTTCGATATTCATTTCGCCTCCGGGAGGAAAAAATTGTGTGAACATCCTGTAGTTGAAGAAAACAATTTTTTCTCAGTTAGACTTCTACGACTATTATTACGGTACTGATTTGATATCATGAATCTCGCCCTTCAAAACCCATTCATAGTAATAGATTTTTATGAATGGTGGGAGTATTTTTGTATTTTACAATGCTCTAGCCTCTGGATACATGGAAACGATAATGATCTTAACTGGACTGCGAAGTGTTTCTTAGATTTTATTTCTTAAAATTATATATTCGGGTGCAGCCATTCTTTGAAATAAGTTTCGAATTTGCTAAATTGCTGCAACTGTGGATTGTTGAGCCTCGTTTTGCTATTCAGAGAAGTTCTAGATGGTATTGGATAGATTACGGGAAATAGAAATTACTTGTGTTCTACGACGAAAGCGTGTCACTGTGAAAAAACTGCACAAATAACGCGAAAATAGTAGCACGCGGATGTTTCATATAGCTTCAAAAAAAAGAACCTTTTTTTCCGCTTTAAAATGAAAAAAGTGAGAGAGGCAGAAAGAAATAACTCGTGTTCATAAAAACCAACTGTTGCCAAAATATACGAAATATAATAATTCGGCAACTAACATTTGTGCCGTAACGTGCGCCCTCGTTATACGTGCTTGTCGTTTGACAAAAAAAAAAAAAAAATACATTGGGGGAAAAAATATTTTTTTTATATTTTATTTTACTGTATAATATTGGCAGTTGGGATGCCAGTATTATACCGTAAAATCACTATTATTATTTTTGTAGTGTAGGTTGATACATGCGAATGTACAATATAACAGGGCATTAAAAAAATAAGAAAAATATGACGAGAGGCTGTACTCTACTACTTTTCTTTCATCAATTTTAATCTATGCATTTTGTACAACGTGGTAAAGCAACTTTAGCATTTTTCAAAAGCAAATAGTACGATTTAACTAAAGCAATTATGCTGCAAGATACACAGAACAGATGCAAATTTTAAATTTGCATTTACTTAATACATCTCCGAGAACCTTGTGCTTTTCAGTCGTCATCCGTTGGAAGATATCTCTATGAAATACAATAAGCAGCAAAGGCATGTAAAATAAAACAGAAAGTAAATAAATATTAATATCTATACTAATATATAAAGCCGCAGTGTTTGTCTGCGATTTTCAGAGATACACACATTTTTAGTTCATTCAACTATTTAGATGACGCAACGTTATAGTCAAAAATAACCAAAAAGGGAATTTTTTTATTATTATTTGTTTGGAATAGGCTCAGAACTGCTGAATAACAGACAATAAACTTATCAGGAGCAGGTATAGAGAATGTTTTTGGCTACAATTGGCTGCAGTTCGTGGTATTCCGATATCTAAAATAGTTTTGGGGCAGACCGGGAGAATTAATCAATCAACCAATCTTTCAATGGTCAAAAACTTGCGAACTAAATGATAATTAAAAAAGTATCTTGCGGTCATTGGAAGGTCTAATTAAAATTTATAAATGATCATAATTACATTTTTAGCTTATCACTTATATACATTTTAATTTAAAAACTGGATTTATAAGCTTTTTCCCAAAAAAACTCGAAAGATCTTATAAAATACAAATGCAACACAGCACGTTGCTACGCAACTAGTTTCTAAATAAATTTTAAAAGGTCCAATTTTTTTTTTATTACTTTATTTTAACTTTGCCTCAAATCTTTTTACATAAGATAGGTATAAATTATTTTTTGTTTCTTATCTATAACATGAACATTTTAAAGATCGTCTCATAATACATTTAATATCTTTATTAATTTAATTGTAGGCAAGAAAACATGCAGAAAGTCGTATTTATACAATTGCATTCTGGGGCTATAATTTTCAAGTTAATTGTGATATATGCATAACATAAAACGCAACTTTTATTACTATGTTTCATGGCCGTTATTTTCCTGTGTTTCACATATGTCGACATACACTTCCATAAATTTACTATTTTATTATACGTTAATTCAGTTAGCAAATAAAACTTAATTTATGAATATTTTACACGATCTTTCTTTCTTTAAAATAGTTTTCTTTCATTAATTTTGGCTAACGGAACTTTACGTATGTAAAGTATGATGCTGCATCGTATATGAGGAGGGATAGAATGACAGTGGAGTAAGTCAATATTTAGTAATTTTAGAAATGAAAGGTTTTGTGAAACTTGCCGTATTGCCGTTGCATTAAGTGGTCCAACCTGTTTTGCCCTCTAGCAACTTCCTAAGTGAACTATGACTTATTTGACTGCCGCACTGAACAGAAATATATACGTTCAGTAAAAATGTGGTTATCTAGATATTTAAAACTTTTGACTTACTCCACTGTCATTCTAACTCCCTCATATGGTTTTTAATTTAACATTTTTAGTACAGATTTAAATTGGAGTTATCTGTATTTATCCTTATACAGGCATTTAGAATTTTTTTTTAAAATGGTATTTTTATTGGTATATTATTGGTATTTTTACGTGTTTATAAACATGAAATGGTCGATCTTTGTTTTCTTTGACCTTTTTTTAAAAAATACTAAAACCAATGTTAGAAAACTTTCAATCTTATCTTAATTACGTTATGCCTCTTAGCATATAAATTATTACATTTTCATTACAAAAGTATGGCGACGAAATTGATCTCTTGACATTTTTGTATAATCGAATGCGCAGTTAAATTCACTTTCGGCTATCACCAGTTTATTGTGAAGGACATTTCCTTTTCTTTCACTAGTATTCATTTTTTTATGTGATATTTTTCTGTTTCGTAACGTACTTTTTTTGCGTGAAAAATGGAAGATGAAACTGCCCCTTTGACGAATTTTACAGTGTCAAACATATTTTTTTTGTTCTTTCAGAATTGTCTGACAGATATTTCCCTCCCCACAGTCAGCTAGCCAATTCAGCTTCTCCTTCTGCATCGATTATTCTTCGCTGGCCTACATTTGAAAGAGCAAAGCTCAGATTCTAAATGAGTGCCAAAGTTAAAAATTTTGTTTAGCTTTGAATGCCAAAGTTAAGATTTCATTTTATCAGCTAAAGAAACCAATTAACCCTTTGTGACTCAACAGCTCCGATTTGAAAAATATTTACTCAAATGTTAGTTAGAATACATCATTTTAAAGCATGTAAAAAAAAAAAAAAAAAAAAAAAAAATTAAAACATAAAAAAATATATTGACTAAAAGATACCTTTTCCCCACCTGCAATAAGCGGAAAACTACATACTTCTCATAAATATTGTCAATTTTCTTATACAAAATTGTATACGAACTTAGCTTTTGAAAAAAAATCTGTTGGGTGTCTCCAGCTTTTTTAAATTTACAAAATTTACGAAGTTCATTTTATCAATAACGATGAGAAAATGTTCAAATGATAAATAAAATTTTGGCATGAAAAATGAAATCAGTTGAGAATTCTATGAACGATTTTTATTAACTGCTTTGTTGGAAGATAGCAACAATAAATTAAATCGTCTTTTAAAGCCCACTGTAAACATTGATTTTTTGGTTATGTTGCTGATATGCAACGTGCTGATGCAAAGGGTTAAAAGGTAACACAACTTTAACCTGTTCAAAATTTCGATTCCCCCCCCCCCCCCCCGTTTAAAGTATTCTTTATAAACATGAAAATCATATTTTATTAGTTAGAAATGGTTATCGAAAGTAAAAAGGGGAAGTTTCGAGATAATAGCAGGGGTACAAAGGAGGTAGGTAAGCAATACTCTGTGGATAAACAAGTAAAGAAACCTTTAAGCGTTTTTTTTTCTTTTCTTTTCAATAACAACATTTAAAAAATTGATGGACACTCTAAGCCCTGCCAATTTTCAATCAATCAACTTGATCTGTTTGAAAATGAATCGTCACATATTTCTCTATAAAATACGTAGGATTTTTTTAGAAATACTGATGTCTGTCTCACTGTTCTAATGCCACTTTAAGTAACGAAATTTGTGGTTGAAAACTTACATTTCACTTTAAATCGATGTCATTTTACTAAAAAATACGTATTTTTTAAACATTTAGACTAAGAATACTAGTTATTTTGTTTCATTGTTCTAGGTCAAGTCTTACGATGAATTTAACTGAACACCGCTTTACCCTCCCCCCTTTTCTTTTTTCAAAGCGTCACCGCCCATCTGCTGTCAAGCTGCCATTTTTAAATCTATCAACTAAACAAAAATACGATTTTCTATTTTAATATATTCATAATAATTTAGTGCAATTGAATTTCTATAAATACTTCGCATTTATTTTGAAAAAATTCTGAGAAAAAAAAAAAAAAAAAAAAAAAAGTTTCAGCGTTTTAAAGTGGTGTTAACCCTTAAGCTCTTTAAAAATGGTTCATTTGTTTTGTTTGTTTACTATTTGTGGAGGAGGGAACGAGTTTGATTATTTTTTATTTATTTATTTATTTATTTTGTGAATACAATCTGTTACTACAGTACTCATGAAATAGCATATCAGGTAAACTAAGATCAGTAACAACTCAAAATCCTAGGGTCAGGAATTTGGTATATAAAAGTTTTCTTTAGCCATACATGAGTTACAGAGATGGGGAAAAAAATATTATGGCTAGTTGTTGGATATAAAAATAATTCAATTTTCTAAAATTAAGTCTTTAAGAGGACTTGGTACCCTTCATTTTGCGAAAAATGACAAAAACGTAAAATTTCCAGTTTTTTGCTTAAAATGAATGTAGACATATTACATTCATGGGATATTCTGACGGAATGTCGTAAATATCCAATAATTAAAAAAATGATGCGAAAAAGACTTTTTAAGAGCATCCATTTTTCTTTAAACGTATCGGAGCTGCAATCTTTAAATTTATTTTTCTCAATTTGCGTTTTTTCAGTACACTAGATTTTCAAAGTGACAAAACTTCACCGTATTTTTCCATTAACCCGCTTATTATTCATTTATTTATCTATTTATTTTGTGTTTTTTTAGACGATTTTTAAAATGCATTTCATAAAATTAAAGATTGCACTTTCTATAATATAAATAGGTTTTTTTTTTTTTTTTTTTTTTTTTTTTTTGCAAAAAGGTAAAAAATGTCGGTGTGGTTTTAAAAACTCTCTCTCTCTCTCTCCCCCCCCCCCCTCCCCCCACCAAAAAAAAAAACTATTAGTAAACTCAGGGCTGCCACTGGCGACTATTTTTTAATTCTATCTCGCACCACTTTCTCAAAACAATTTTTTTCACATACACTTTGGCAACATGTGCAAGAGAAATATACTAAAAAAATTTTTTTTTTTTCCGTTAAGTTCTGAAAAAGGGATTTTCAACGGTGATCAATTAGGGTTACTAAATTGTTCATTTAGATATTTCCGTTCATCCTATGAAAAGCTGAAGCTTCATAACAATAATCTGATATTTTCAAAAATGTTCCGTAATTTATGCGTGGCGCATGGTTTTTCTTTCTTGTTTGTTACGATTTGAAACAATACCATATTAATCTTTTCAAGACAAAGGAATTTTATAATAAAGCTGCAGAAAAAATAAAGCAAACTTTCAGTTTCTTAAAGGGAGCCCGAAGCTAAATGTAATACTTCGGCGATCGTATTATATCCAGCAGAAAGCTTTAAAGAGAGATTTTTAAAAAAATGAAAGAAAGAAAGAAATAGAAGCCTTGAAACTCGAATTATCCTTACACTGCGAAGTCTTACGACATTAGTTTCATTTTTGTATTCAGCTTCTATTCAATTAAAATCCTATTTTATGATTTATCTGGGGAATTTTCTGGGAAAAGAAAAGATTAAGCAATTGTAACTCAGTTTTCGTTTTCTGTGAACTGCAACTTGCAGATAAATAATAATAAAAAAAAAAAATGACTTTTTTACGATGGGGATAACAACAAATTTTGACAAAAAATAAATATCTTGCATCGCGTTTAGACTATGAAACACTTTCCAACATTTTCAGAATATTGTAACGAAACTTCATCTTTTGACATTGTAGAAGAAATTAGCTCGATAAACGGTTTAGAAAACACAGTTGAAAATCTAATTTTAGAAATTACTGCCCAATCATGGCTCGTCGACGTTTTATGTGCGGCACGACATACACAATCATTAATCCATATTTATAAAAAATTGAGATGCCCATAAAATTATTTAACACATTCACTATTAAATTAAAGTGTAATTATTGCTTAAAATGATAAAAAGATAATCCAAAACGTTTAAAAATACCTTACGATATAAATTACATATGTTTCCTTAGTTCTAACGGAGACATCTTCAGATCAAAATGATAAATAAAATATTCTCGCAAAGTTTTTGAAAATGGTAAACATAAATCACGAGATCACATGTCCAGTGCAAGCAAGTGCTTAAATTGGTCAAACTGGAAAACGTGAAAAATATTATTTATTTTAATTTTTATTGCTTTTTCAATCTGTAAAGCATCGCGTGCCACATTTTAGATAATTAAAAAAAAACTATTCGTTGCAAATGTTATAATAATAATAATTTTCAAGTTTTCCAGTTTGAGGAATTTAAGCACCTGCTTGCATTGGACATGTGATTTATGTTTACAATTTTCAAAAACCTTGCGAGAATATTTTATTTATCATTTTGATCTGAAGATGTCGCCGTTAGAGCGAAGGAAACATATGTAATCTATATTAGAAATGTATTTTTAAACGTTTTGTTTATGTTTTTATCACTTTAAGCAATAATTACACTTTAATTTAAAGTTAACAAATGATTTTACTATATTATTTGTAACATTAACTATTGTTTAATATATTTGTATAAGTGGACAAAATACGCCTTTTTATTTATAATCAATTTAAAATTATTTTAAAATACCATAAATGTAACTTGCTTACTCAAAAGTATTTTTTACACATGAGGGGGTCGGGGCAAGAACGTGTCAAGCCACATTTTTGGTGAAATAAATCTGACACTGTATTATGTTGTTTAAAATTGTATAAAATACAATTTCCTACATATTATTTTTTTTCTAATGTCACTAGGTGGCAGAATATGCCGCAGATTTCGTTTTGTCCCAGATATTTAAAAAAAAAAATTTTTTTTTACCAAAAAGAAAGTGTATATCATTAAAGTAATGCCATATTGTTATTCAGAATATCTCAAATGTTACTAAGAAATTGGCAAAAAAACATTTTGATTTGAGTATTTGATCTGACTTTCAAATTGATATATTTCAGAAGTTCAAACATGTGGCTTAGCACGCTCTTGCCCCGACCTCCTCATATAGTCTTATTTGCGTAACAGCGACGTATATATTTTTTAATCTTCAACACTAATCAAGCACTGTTTAAAATTATTTAAATTTGCATTATATATTTTTACATTTTAAAAAGATAAAACATTTTTGCTTGAAAAAAAATGTGATTTCTTAATTTTTATCTGTAGAATTTGGAAATTCTAGTGTGTTTTATACTATGGCTAATACGGATTCTATTAATTTTGTTATATTACTTTGTTATTCTACTTTTTTTTAATCTTACTAATTAATTACCTTTTTACATTATTATTTATTATAAGTATAGTTTTATATTAACATAATTATATAAGTCATATTAATATAATTATAGTGTGTTGCGGTCCACCTAATGTAGCAAACATATATTTGAAGCCCGCGGAAATAAAAGTTTGAGTATAGCTGCCATAGACGATAAAGTACTCGAATTCTTTTCTGCAGCCCTGTATATGACCTACATATTTGTATGCACACCACATATTATGCAAAATATAATTCAGTTCAAAAACGCATAACACAATCAAAAACGCACTCAAAAATGAAAACGCACTTCTAGCAGTTATGACTTTTAGACAATTTCAACCGAATTTATTATCTATCCCTCTATAAATGAATGATCAGTACTACGAACTTTTTATTCTATAGAAAACATGTTGTAGTGTACCTCCCTCAATAATGTATATCAATTTAATTATGTTTGAAGTAGAGTAACATCATTAAAATACACTGCAACCCCCCCCCCCCTCTCCTTAGACCATGAAATAATGCAATTTTTTTGTATGTTCCTATAAACAAGCAATAAATGCTGTGAACTCCTTTGCCAGTAGGGAATGCCCTCTAATAAACTTCGATAATATTATGTCATTAGTATGTCAATCGAAATATATCTACGACAGTTAGAGTTCGGCCAGCCAGACGAACCGAAGTCATAAACACCTTTCATCTGCGTTGGAAAGTATTTCAAAGAAAAGAAAAAAGAGAAATTTAAAAAAAGAAGAAGAAGAAAGATGAAAATTTTGAAGGATATGTCTTTATGAAAAGTTTTAAGCAATGGAAAAAAAAATACTATTTATTATCCATATTTTATGAATGTCTTACAAATAAGCAACTTTTGCATTATATGTATTTTTATGTGTTTATTTTGATATAATTTATTGAAAAGTCAACTGTTATTACAGAAGAAAAAAACTTTTTCACTTGCTTTTTTGCATAAAAATATAATATTTTTATACGAATCATTTATATGAAATAGGTAATTCTTAGGGTCTTTCCCCCCCCCCCCCTCCCAGCATGAATGACAGATTTATTTAGCTGGCGTGGAGTAGCATTTTGCATAGCTGTGTACATTTTTAAGTTAATACTATGGTTAATCCATTTTCATAAAGCATTGCTCATTGACACCCCACGCTGTTTTAAAACTTGAAAAGAAAATCGCTTGTAATATAAAAGAAAAAACTTTTAAAGTAATGGAAACTGAGGTTTGTATCTAATTTTTTTTTTTTTTTTTTTTCCCCGTCTTGCCACCGTTGTATCATTCTAAAGACTTCTTACCTTAAAAGTTCAGAATGATAAGTATTTTGTTTAACATTTTTATTATATGTACATCATTTCCATTTATAGAACTTACCGCAATGAAATCGCACGAACGCTATTGATTTTCATTTATATTCAAGTCAGGTGGTTGTTCAACTTACTTGTTCAACTTATGGTACTTACATAGTGTAACTTACTCTGAAAGCTCCAACTCAAAGATGAAGATTTATGGGGGGGTTTTGTTGTTGTTGTTTTTTAAACCATAGGCGGACTTCCTGCCATTTTTAACAGTTTTTTATTAGATTATTCTTCTCGGCTGTACCGTAATCGTTTCCTTTTGTGCGCAATCCACTCAGCATTGTCTATTATACTAACTTAATACAACTTTCACAGTCAGAACTGTGTAATTAGATATTTATTATTATTATTATATACTAAAACGTTTTGCAAATAAAATGACTATTAAATGACAAGATAAAATCGGAACTATAGAAATCAACCGATTATATTAGAATGCGATAGAAAAGAACACCAATCCAATATTGCTAAATGCACTTATTATAAAAAGAAGAAAGAAAAAAAAACACATAAAAACAGAATGTAAGAACAAGAAAAACGGAAACTTATATTGTTAAACACGTTTTCAAGGACAATATTCAACAAATGATTTTTATTTGAATATAGAAAGCGATTAAGCAGAAATTTCTATATTCAAATTTCCCGATCAACTGCGATAACGCATATCAAAATAATAGAAATTAAGAATGGATAAATCATGAATTCCAAACAAGAAAAATGCTAATGCAATACCAATAGAAAAATTCATAATAAATATAGTCTCGTAGTGAATGGAAAAATAAAATAATAAATATATTCTCATAGTGAATGGAAAAAATAAAATAATAATTAAAAATAAATCATATAGGATAAATAAAACAATAAAAAAACATCTTACCAATGCTACTCTAACCAAATGAACTAGAAAAAAGAGTGTTAACAGTCAATAGATCAGTTATTTCACCTAAATTATAAAATAACCATAAAGGTAAATAGTTTGACAGAAGATAAAATATTAATAAATATTAAATAATTAATTGTAAAATTATTATAAAAAAATGTCTAAATATTAACAACTTTAACACAAAGAAAAAAATATGTATATCTTGCTTCATTAGAAGAAGAAAAATATACTCTATGATTAATATTTTAAGTTTATATATATATATATATATATATAAAACTTTAAGTAAAATTTAACCATTGAAACATAAGAAACTGACCACATACACTGAAATCCCGATACCAAAGAGCCCTGTCAATTTACAAATTAAAATTGTAGTCCTAATAAAAGTAACATTATTAATTCAAATTAAGAAGAAGAAAAAAAAAAAAAAAAAAAAAATTAAATAAATAGAAAATAAGGAATGAAATATAAACCACACGAGTATATACACAAATAAAAGCTTATAAAGTAATTTACTTTTTCAAGGGCAAGAAAATCACATTTATAAGCAAAGAACGATTGTTTTCTGTATATGACACCAGCTTTTGCTAAATATAGTGCCATATCTTGCCCGAACAATCGCTGAAACAATATTGAATAACAAGACCTTTACAATGGAATATTATAAATTATACATACAATTTGAAAAGGAGTGAAAAAGAATTAAAAAATATATATATTACTTATATTGATAATATCCCAAGATATTTAGTATATTGTGAGCACATGTACAAAGTTGTATCCACAAAAGAAGAGGTTAAATTCACAGTTAAATAGAGAATCCTTCAGATCATAAATTGTAACCTACAGTTACAGTTATTTTTATTTAACTAAATAGATTACAACATTTAAAAAAATGTAGAAAAAAAATTATGATATACATATAAATAAAAACCATTAATTATTTTATTTTAATTTTAATTTAATAAATTAAAATATATAATATTACTTGATAATTTGAAAGTATTTCATAGATATTATTACCTCCATACTAAATTTCCAAGTTTTAATATTTTAAATAAGCTATACTACTGCTATCTATTGTAAAAATATTAGACTATTTTAGCATACTATCAAATACATTGCTGCTGACATCTGGTGTACAGATATTCTACTAAAACTTTAATATTGTATGTATAATTACTTATATGCAGCTGTAATGTAGTGTAAATATATTAATTTTACTAGTTAATATTAATGATATATATAGAGAATAAGAGTTACTAGTATAATATAATTTATATTTTAACTAACCCATTTAAAATATATCTTAATTTAACCCAAACATTAATGTAGAATCCATATGATGCTTTCATTTTATAAATTAGTATTATACTTAGAAATAACATAGATTATTCAATATGGTAATGCACTTATTATAATTTAAATCCAGCTATTTAAATAATATCTACCATGAAAAAAAAATATATAAAAAACATAAATATTAATTAAATTAAATGATCTAATAATAAAATAAAATAAATAATATAAAACTAAGAGATATGTTTATTAGTGTACTATATTTAATAAATATTTAATATTTACTAAAATTAAATATGTTTAACATATTAATATTATATTGTATTGATTAACCCATTGTAACATCCTTGATAATTTTAACTTTTGTTACAACCCCAATAATATTAACTCCATATAATCATAACAACAATTATAGAATTTATATATATATATATATATATATATTGACAAAAATGATACTTAAACAAGTATTTATGTAATTTACATTTTAAAAAAATTGCAATTCCTATTTTAAAAACTGACTATAACAAACATAAGCCAATTAACATAAGATGAAAAAAAAAATACTTTAAATTATAATTTTTTTTAGGTATAATAAAGCTGAAGATAATTTGATACCTAAGATAATTTATGAAATAGTTAAATAATTATATAATTAGTAATAAGTAGTTTTTTTAATCAAATCACAAAAAAATCAATTATCGGACAGGAATAAAATATAATTTATTATATATATCTATCTATCTATATTATACAGAGTGTTTTACTTGAATGTTGCCCCGAAAATTTTGGTTTTAGGAAAAAGTACAAAAAGGAAAGAAAACAAAACGATTACATGTCATACCTGTGTGTTTAAAAAAAATGAGGTTTTACCATAATCAACATCTTCCGGGGCTACCTTCAAGTGAAACATCATGTATGACTGTAATGGTGAATAATCCAATAAGAAGCTGTTAAAAATGGCAGGAAGTCTGCCTGTGGTAAAAGATCATATTAAGCTTCTTTTGAAATGAAGGTTGCGAAATAAGTTACACTTTGTGTAAGTATAAGTATTATGAAAATTGCAAATCACTACCATTTATGGAATTTGCCACAATAACAACACATGAACAAAACGTTATTGTTTTTCATTTATATTCATAGTATAAGTCATAGGTGATGGTTGTTCAACTTTTATAATACTTACATAGTGGAACTCTCCCAACTCAAAAGTAAAGTTTTATGCCAAATTTTTTTTAACCATTGGTGGACTTCCTGCCATTTTTAACAGTTTCTTATTGGATTATTCTTTTCGACTATACCGTAATCGTTTCCTTTTTTGCGCAATCCAGCCAGCATTGTGTGTAATACTAACTTAATACGACTCTGTTCAGAGTCAGAACTGTGTAAATAGCGAATTGCGTGAAAAGTATTCATTGTGTCTGGTCTGAAGATTTTTGGCTTTCGTAGTGACTCTTCTTTTTTGTGTGCAGGAAAAAGGTACTTAACTTTCGTAAACATTTAACGAAGTAAAAGCTTTGTTTGTATTTTCTTCTTCTTCAGAAATAATGGTTGAGGAACGTAGTTGTTCTTCGATTTCTTGGCTGTAATCCTTGAACCCTTTTCTCCTCTCGTTAGTTAGCATAATGCATTATTCTGATGTATATTTGGGAATTCTCTCAAAATATTTATTGCTTCAGTTTTCTTTTTAATCTTTTAACAAAAATTCGTTGTTATTGTTAAAGAATAATCTTTTAATTGTATAGGAGGCATTATTGCATGTACTCGTTTGTATCACATCTTCAGAAGATTAATCTTTCTCCTAGGATTCTCAAAGGTTCTTTTCTTTTTCTTTTTATGTGCTGTCATAATCTAAAACACCGCGTCTCGAACTATAAATATCGTCGTCATCTTCTGTTAAACCCCAAGACAGAGATGGCGAACCTTTTTATACGGGCGTGCTAAAAAATCCACAAACAATATCTATCAATATTGTAAGGTGCCAAAATTGTACTTAAAAATATATTGTAGCATGTGCGGCTTATATATGAAACATTGCTTAATAGAATCAATCGCTTTTATGCATTTAATAACTAAGAACAAAAAAAAGTCAAAAACCTTTTCTATATATTGGAATCAGCTATTACTTTTTTGAAATTTTGATTCAAAAATACATATGATTCATGTAAGTGACACGTATTGTAATAAGGAAATGAAAAATTAAGAATTTTTGTTTTACTAATTTTTAACTTAGCATCAATGTGTACAAAAATCCAAGTTGCATAAAAAGGAATTAATAATTTATTGATGGGATTTTTCCTGTTGCTCGTTCGATTGAGAATGCTGTATACCTGGTTGATATAAACTGTTATTTTTAGTAATATGCATAGCGAAATTGGACCCACTGGTCATTTTATTTATTGACTGTCTTGTATTATTTATTTCAAGAAATAAAGTTTTTTTTTTTTAAATTCACATATAAAGGCAAAATAGTTACTACATGTCAAAAATTCGCGGTAAAAAAAAAATTCCTTATGTATTAATAATTCATGCAAAATAAATAAATAATAGTGATAACGTGTTAAATCCAATTTTACTTATAATAAAAGAAAAATGAATTGTTTCTATTTAATTATTAACAAATTCTATTGTTCTGCGCAACAGAGAAATTGACATGCGTGCCACAGCTTTGCCATACCTGCCATAGTGTAACAGTTTGTTTGTTTGTGTGTGTGTGTTTGTAGGAGAGAGAGAAATCCTATAATGACGTGAAAGCACTGTACTGTTAATTTGTTAATTTCCCTTGAGAAAATGCCATTGATAACACACAAACAATTTCACCCAAACAATTTTCAACTCTCCATATATGATCTACGAATTAACGGGTAGTTAGTAGTAGTTTGGCTTGTACCGGAATATTTTAATAAATTTCACATAAGAGTCTCACGAAAAAACAAAGTGCGGTTGGCCTGTTAAAATGGTTCCGTGAAGAATACTGCATTATGAAACTTAATACAAGGTGGTTCACAATTTAATAATATTTTAACCACTGTCTTTATATTTATAAACATTAAGCCTAAGTGGAATTCAAAATGTGCAGGTTACTTATAAATGCAAAAATGAATAGATTAAAATAGCTTTTGAATAGTAAATAAAGCAGCGTTTTGAGCATCAAAAGATCTATCAAGTATTGCACATCAGTTTTGGTAGCATATAGTTATTCTGTTTAAAAAAGAATGAAATTCTGCTCACGGGAAGGCAGCAAAGTCACAATTAACAATACTTTTATAATTTTTATTAATATGAAAGGCTTCTATAACGTAAATTTCAAAGTCACTTTTATCAGATTTTATCAGGGAATTTTTTAATTCTTTTCAAATACAATATCCAGAAGTTTTTCAATATTAAACAGGAAAAAATATATATTATGAATATAAAGCATGTCATAAAAAAAAAATAACATCCAGCTTCTCATAACAGTTTAATTGCTCGTGACACGGATATACTTTGCTAAAATCGCCTACATCACAGAAATAATCCATAAAAATAGGTAAATTGATTTCGTTTAAACTCTAATTCTTATTTTTAAGTTTCCACCGGACAGTTTTCATTTTGACCTGACCAAACTAGTTTCAGAACCACTCGGCACCCACATGTATGATACTTACTTTACTTACCTGACCTTTTTATTCGATTTTTATCTCTTCCGCCTTCTCTCATTTAACGTGTCTTGAATGTCGTTCTTGTCTTGGAGTTAAACAAAAGTTTTTAATGGGTTTTTCTCGAGACTAGCATTGAGAAAATTTTCGATTGTTTAATTTCGCTTTCAGCAGTCGCTATAACCTTGGATACCATAAATCTCATTACAGCCGGCTTTTCAGTTGGCAATATTCTTTCACAATCATTCTTTCTTGCATCAATACACCTTTTTTTTAATCTTTCAACGTACTTGTTATGCAGTTGTATGTAAATTCCATGAACATATTTATAGCTGTTTTTAAAAACTCTTTTCGGCACTTTATTAGCTATAGTAATGTGATATATCGCTGCGTTAAGCAGTACAAGAAATCCTAATTTCCTCTTCTGTTGTATAATTAAAGATATCTTATCGGACATATTTGTACTTTTGGTGTTTGAACAATGGGGTTTAAATTTATCAACAAGCATTCTGCATATGATTTCTTAAATGGTATGTATCTTACATAATAAATAACAATGGACGTTTGACATATCCATGAAGAAGGAATTAATTTGAGCTTTACACTTTTATAGGCCAATCTTCGCAACTGACAGCATCGAATTGAAAAATCATTTAAAATTTTTACTTCATTCAGATTGTCTTGGGGAAAAAAAAAAAAGTAATTAAAACATAGCATGAGGCACTTATGTACCAAATGTTTGTAACCCATATGTTCATGTTTTCATATTAATTTGTTTTTAAGTTAATCAAAAAAATTATGAATTTTTAAATTAATATAAAATTACACTGTGAAAAGTGGCGAAAAGATTATTTTTAGGGTTTTCTATGCATTTCCTCTTTTATGACTTAAACTTAATTTCTACCCACAAAAAATCAAGCCGTTATTCCGTTTTTTATTGAGACATCATATAGCAATGTAACAAGATGGGGGGAAAAAAAGCAAAACTATATGATCAAAACACACCTCATCATATCTTCAGAACAGACTAGCTACCATTGAGTATAGAGCCACTCCGCGCAGCTATACAAAGAACTTATACAGCTCGAACATCTAGCCCTCATATTATTAATGAAGTTCTTGATGACAGCTTATAGCCCATTCATCTCTAAAATCTCTGATTTTAAGATCTGGAGGGTTATTGGGAGGAGGTTGATATAATCTCATTGACTCTTCCTACAGCATCCCAAACATGCTCGATGGATTGAGGTCCGGACCACCTTATGGACCTATCCATGCAACGGATATCATCTCCCTCAAGAAAATCATCGATAAGTTGTGTCCTGTGTGGCCTTGCATTATCTTCGTTCATAAAGGTGAAATCTGGACCGGCAGCACAAAAAGAGTTCAAGGACCTCATCTCTATACCGCTGTTGGCCCACGTCCACTCAGCCCGGTGGTTGGCACATAAATTGCTAGCCATAAAATGAGAAACTTGGTCCGGACGTTTGCGGGTTTGATATCAGCGTATGGGCGGGATAACTGTATAATGTTTTCAGGGTTTTCCTTGTACCAGAACGATAATTCGGGTCACTTTTCCTTTAAAAAATCTCCCTGAAGCCCCCTCCCCTATTTTACTATACCACTTTCTTCTCATCTTGCTACGTTGCTATATGATATCTCACCCAAACTTCATGATTTCATGTTAATTTGTTATAAATTAGGAAAAAATTGTTTGAACTTTAATTTTTGAAGGCCAGTGTATGTTATTATATTAATGCTTAAAAATCTAACAAGTCTTTAGATTATCACTATACTAACTGTTGCTTCTGAATTTTTGTGGATCAGTTATTATTTTATAATTAACGAAATGTTTCCTTTTCTGTATTCTAGGAAATCGTTCAGCTGATTGAATGTCTAGACCCCAACCAACATGGTGTGGTTACTTTTCCTGACTTCTGCCGTGGGGTTGTATCTGCCTTGCAGAACAAAGGAACTAGCTTCGAGGAAGCCACCTTGAGATGCCAACAGGTAAATTAGCTTGCTGTTTATTTGAAAAGATGCAATTTACTTAATTTTAATATTTTAAAATGATTTTAGCGTAGTGAAGTCCACAGAAGCCGAAAAATCAGCAACAACTGTTTGAGTATTAACAAATAATGTGTAATCATAGTTAAGATACCGAAGGAAACGTGAGTAGGCAGATATATAAAATTTATTGAATTTTCTCCAATGAATCAAAACTGACAACTTTTCTCAATATAACAAGCAGCCATATTGCTAGGATTAATTTTAAGGCGTAAAAGTACTCCTGGACTTTTTTTTTTTTTTTTTTTTTTTTTTTGGGGGGGGGGGGGGTAGTGAATTGAGCATTATTAAGAGACTACTTCACTCAGACGAAAGCACCCGCTCGCTAATGTTAATCCTATGGAGGAAATTTTTGAGGATATCTCGTTCGCATTTCAATATTTTTAAATGTTTTTTTGCATTGGATAGCTGAGGTCAATCTCTATGCACGCTCCTTTCTACTTTTTCGATTTTGATTACAATTTTTTTTTTATTAAGATACTTTCACTTTCGGTACCGGTTTTGAAAGTGAAAGTATCCTCAATTAAAAAAAAAAAAAACTGCAACAAAAATCGAAAAAGTAGAAAGAAGCGTGCATAGAGATTGACCTCAGCTATCCGATGCAAAAAAAATCATTTCAAAATATTGAAATGCGAACGAGATATCTTCAAAAATTTCCTCCATGAGATTAACATTAGCGGGCGGGTGTTTTCATCTGGGTGAAGTAGGCTCTTAAAGAGTACAAAAACAAAACTGGCTTTAAATGTCGCTAGTCCAAGGGTGATCCCAGAAAAATGGCTTAGGACTGATAAATTTTTTCAATGACGGGAATCGTTTAACATGGTTTATCTTTTTTTTCTATTCAAAATGAGAAAAATTGCTTACAATTTCAAAGATTTGGGTAAAATTACCCTGACTCACTCCATGAAAATTTGAAAATGTCTTATTGCCATTGGTCTAATCACAATTAACAACTGCCAACTAATCTCTATAACAATCTTCAATAATAATTTAATCAAATTTATGTATATCGTAATTAAAAATTAGTTTATTTCTCAATGTTTTTCGAAAACTCGCAGTATATCTACTAGTTCCAATTCTTGTACGTCTTTATTAATTATTTTATGTTGTTATGGCACAATACAATTGTAGCAAACGCATTAATTTTCTTTTTTGCTACCTTTAAAAATACAGTGACTTAAAACGTATTTTTAAATTCTTTAGATGATTTTTCTGGCAAAATTTACTTTTTTTAATTTGTGAATATTTTTATTGCTACTGTTTCAACAAGTGGTTATGACATTGTATGAACTTGATTTTTTTTCCCTTTAAAACATTCTATTGCGTATTTTTTCCCAAAATATCTGATCGAACAAAAAAATTGGCTCTGTTATATTTTTAGTTAGTAGAAATGAATTTTCCAGAAAGTAACACGGCACGGAATCGAAAATCTATTTTTTAACTATGTGTTTTTTCTGCTGCAAGACTCGTCTCCAAGGCAACTAATGAGACAAAATGCCATTGATTTTCAACTACAGAATATTTATTTCCTGGAAAACACTTGCAGTACAGGGTTCAATGATACTTTCCCATTACAATTAAGTGTCAAATATTCTAGCTTATTCTGCGTAATTTTCGTGTAATCAGATGTAATAAATTGAAATTTCCTAGAAATACGTCAACTCCAGCTATTTATATCTAATTGATTGGAATAAATGTTAAAAAAAAAAAAAGTTTTACGTTTTGCAACCGTGTGTTTGACATATCAAATTATTATAAAAGGTTATTCTTTTTTTTAAAGTTGAGAAAAAAATTCAGTTTACTTAGTTTAATTTTACTTTATACTGACAAGTTATTGATCGAGAGAAAATATCAGCATTTTTAAAGGTGGTTATTACTTTTGACCATATTGCCTTATCTTCAGGGAGAACTTTTTTGTGTAGGCTAAAATTCTGGTTTTTGTGCTAAAATAATCCTGCACGTGTTACACAACCATCCCGTTCGAGCTACGTAGAATCGATACTGCAAATTTTAGATTTTTCAAGCTCTACATGTTTATGGAAAGAGATGCACTAACCATTGGACTGAATGAGCTTTTTGACTGAATGAAGAATTACTCTACAGGAAACTATCAAAATGATTTTATTCAGCTGATTCTCATGTATACACCATTATTATTATTATTTCATTAGTAATAAACAAAACTATCTTATTTGTTTGCTGAAAATTCATTTTCCTCTCTTTTTGCATTCGTTAAAACAGTGGTTCTCAAAGTATGGGTCGTGATCCACTGCACTGGGGAAAAGAAAAAAAAAATCAGTGTGGTGGATTTGGAAATGATCGGTCAGATCTTCCAAATTACATTATTAAATGTATTGCAACATTTTGAATGGAAAAAAAGAAAAAAGAAAAATAAAGAAAATATAGCGTTTTATTTCACTTTGTATAAAGAGCGGGAAAATTTATCATGTTTCAACCCTAAAATAGACTCTATTTGGTGAAAAATTATGCCATAAGTCACATTGATTTTAACCCTTAACTGGTGTTATGGTAGTGCCCCCATATTTTTCCCTTTTTTAAATTTCGTCATCAATCAGTAAGATTCAGATAAAAAATAATAATCTATTTAAATGATTACTTATATATCTGACAACTTTTCACTCAATATAACGAGCAGCAATATTGCTGCGTGAAAATACGCCTCGACTTTTTTTTTTTTTTTTTTTTTTTTTTTTTTGGTGGGGGGGGGGGAAATTAAGCGTTATTAAAAAGCACAAAAACATTTTTTTGTTAATTTCTTCATCAATCAGTAAGATTCAGTTAAAAAACAATGTATATAAGGATATACTTATTAATTTATTCAACTGTCAAATACAGTCATGTAAAAATATTGTTTTTATAAAAGTTCATTTTAATAGTTTTTTATACGTAAGTTATGATGCAGGCTGGGAACGAAATGGCACCGTGAGCCAGTTTAAAGTCTTAACCAGCCGTCGGAGTAGGCTCTGAAAAATGTTGGTGGAGCTAACTCCGAATGCTCTTTTACTATGTTAAGACACTCTGTATACCCAAAATGTGTTTATCGTAGCTTTGTGGATTTGTGATGGGTTCTGTATTTTGACAATTTTAAAGTGTGTTTGCAGTGAAAAGTTTACAATTTTATTAAGTTATTAAAATATTATGAGAGTTAGAGGGGACTCAAGAGGTTGCTAGGAGAGGCTCAGCCCACCCTGCCCCCATCTGGCTATGGGCAGTGTTGCCAAATCTGGCGGATTTTTTATTCAGAAGTTCTGACCAGAAAGTTTGAATAGTTATTTTTGCTTTATATAATGATCATCATTCCATGAATAATATAAAAGAAAATTACTTTTCAAAAATTTTTAGTATAAATTCTGAATAAAAAAAACCGCCAGATTTAGCAACACTGGTTTTCGGCCAGTTATACGCAAAATTTCACAGGGCAAATTTAAGGTTAAAATTGTAATTTTTTTTTTTTTTTTTTTTTTTTTTTAATAATAATAAATTTGTTAGTAAACGTTTTTTTCCTTACTTAGTAAAAAGGGGTTTTGAAATTCCATTTTCATATTACGAGTATCTATTACTATTCTCGTAAGTATGTTTTGTACGAAATTTTACTGTTTTCCGTACAACAAATTATACAAAAGTCTCTGTATACCTACATATTAGTTGGGTCACGAGAAATTATAAAACTTTAAGGCGAGTTGCAAAAAAAATTTAAACTGTAAAGTGCATCGCGTCACAATAAAGTTTGAGCTGCGTTATTACGATACCATTATTTATATCGATAATCTCTTTTAAAAAAGTAATAATATTTCTGTTTCTTTAAATTAATTTACTAAATTTATATTATTTTGTTTAGGTTTTTGTAGAAGCTATTTCTTTCAATTTCTGCGCACATTTAGTATTTCAATTTCTGCGCACATTTAGTATTTCAATTGTCAAAACGTCGGCATCTAATAAACATATGCTTCAATTTTTATTTCTCACTGACTACATATTTGCCTATAACCGTGTTCATATTCGATCTTATATTGATTGGATGGTTTTCTGCACTTTAAAATGAACCAAGGCTTTATCAGATTACAGTTCATTAAGTAATATGTTAAATTCTTAACGCTGATCAAGTAACGGTTTTCAAGTAAAACAAACGTGCAAGAAAATTTTTGGATTAAAATCGAAGGATGAAAATCTTCCACGGATCTGTGATTTTTCGCTTTTTACTAGTGTTATAAAATTCCAGTATTGTTCTTTTTGAGTCTTTTGCCGTTGTTTTTATACCCCTAGAATTTTTCGCCCAATTTCCACCAGTTAAATGGAATGGCAACTGTACCGATTTTAATAGGAGCAGGTCTCTACAAATTTGAAAAAATCTGGTAGCCAGCAAAAATTTCTAGTCGCCAGTAAAATAGTTTTACACCCCGACTCCAACTCTGTTTTCAGTTCATGTGTTTTAAATTTAATCATTGAAATATTAAAAAGCACGAACGTTTTTATGAATAGTTGAGACGAAATAATAACAAGCATAGTTTGGAATAGTAACCTAATTTAGAAAGGCAATGAAACCAAGTTTCCTAATGAAATTTTATCAAAATTATAGCTTTTTTTTTTAATAAAAAAAAAAGGGGGGGGGGGGTCATTAATGTATTAGTGATGCTGGAAAGCAATATTTTCGCCTATTTTTCTATCAAAGTCAATCAAATAATTCTGCTTTAAAATTTGCATTTACAATCTTTTTTTTTTTTTTTTTTTTTTTTTGCTGAATTAAAAGGCATATAATTTTTTATTTTATTTCTGAATACTTTAATTTAACATTGTGATTAAGATGAGTAACAGATTCTGCTCTGCTCTTGATAAAAAATTGTAGGAAAGTAATTGCCGTAATTATGTTGATTGTGAAAAATTAGCTTATTTAAATATGTAAGCTGGGGCTCGCATAATTAAATTCTTTACGTGCTTATAAAGTATTGTTTGCAAAATAAAGAGAAACACTTCAGTGGATGGGAGTATATACCAAAAACATACTCGCCATATCTGGCGAGTGTCTAAATGCTTAGATAAATATTTCTCGCGATTTTTTAACTATTCTTAAAGAAATTTAATCTTTCTCTACGATCTGTTACCCAAAAACCTTCTCATGATTTTATGGATTTTTATAATCTTAAAACAGAAGATTCTGGGAAGTGTGGTGAACAAATTTGCATTGCCAGGGATTTATTTGTTATCTTTCTGACGTGCATATTATAAATAAATATGCATTCTGGTTCAGTTCCTTAACTGAAAGAATAATTTGAGTTCTAGTATTCGGTCCATCAGAAATTCCTATTTTCGGTTCGTTAGCCGCCCTGCTATAAAATGCTTAAATTATGTATTAAGAACAAACAATATATTTAATCCGTTTTTAAAATCATCAATTACAAATAAGATCGCCAAGGCTTAGTACGATAATGCAGGCTTAGAAAAGGATTAACAGAATAAAAATCTAAACAGTTGTTTAATATCATTTAAAAGATTAATCAGCCATTTGATCTAGTTAAATCTTAAAATCAAAATGACAGATAAAATTATATGATAAGAATAAATATTCATCTATTCAATTAAATTACTTCAAACTGTTGCATCTATTAAACGTTAAAATAGGCTGCTTCAGTCACGCGAAAACACCAAGCTTACTAATGTTAATCCTAATGTACAGTTCTTTTAAAATATTTCGTTAGCATGTCAACATTTTAAAACTTTTTTGCATTGTTTAGCTGAGATCGACTTCTACGATCTCCGCTTTTTACTTTTTCGATTTTGTTTGCATTTTTTTTTTCTTCGGAATCTAACTGGTTGTAGTTCATCTGATACTTAATGGGCACAATCGTGAAAAATGGCTAGTTTTGATGTTAAGACCGTAAGATGTTAATTCGAATTGCATTGCTGCCAACCTTCCCCCTTATTTTTTCCCAAGTCAAATAAATATAATTAAAACCAGAAAAAAAAAATATTTAGCGAAGTGTTTCTGATTTCCGTGTGGTGCTTAATTAGCTTACCTTATTTAATAAAATGTTTGGTTTCCAGGGTTCATTTATGTCATGACATTTTCCAAAATATCAAAATTATCTGATATTTTTATATATATCCGAAATTTTTCATATACATCCGATATTTTCAAAACTGTCGACTTATTGATTATTATTATATATATATATATATCTTCAGACTTAATTTCAAAGCAAATAAAACCAGAAATTTTGTTGAATAATAAAAATTAATTAACCCTTAACTGTTGTGACAGAAATAGTCTCATAAACTCTGTGAGCGGTCTCTGAGTCCGCTTGATCGAAATATGAATAAAATGTTCGATTGATTTACAGAATACTGTATTTGTACTAAACTTAATGTACAGAAATATTATAATTAATATTTATCTATTCAGAAGTCTCTTAACGATATAGTAATAGAGCTCCAAACTAAACAAAATTTCGCCAGTATCTATAGTTTAACTGAAAATTACTAGTTAAACTGTGTGGTGATGAATAAAATAGATAATAATAAATAGATAGAATATGAATAAAATGTTCAATTGACTTACAGGATACTGTTTTTGTACTAAACTTTATATACAGAAATATTATAATTAAAATTTATCTATTCTGAAGCCTCTTAACGGATAGTAGTAGAGCTCCAAACGAAACAAAATTTCGCCAGTATCTATAGTTTAACTGAAAATTACTAGTTAAACTGTGAAAAGTGAAAAAAGCAGCTGTTTCTGAGACTGCTAACAACATATAAGGGTTAACAACCACATGGAAGCAGGAAAATTTTCGTTAAATAATTTTACTGGTTCAAATTATGTTTATTTGACTTTGGGGGGGGGGGGGGGGGGGAGATGGGGAAATGTAATATTAATGGAGCTGTGTAATATTAATTAAGATCTTTCGACGAAGTATAAATTGATAACATTGAATTTGCTAATTTTAATAATATTATTACTTTCAATATAATTTTTTATAATACAATATGCCCCAAAATACTTTTGTAAGATAGAAGAATCACTCGTAGTGGCGTCCTTTACGTATACGTAACAAATTAAAACAAGTTTTCTATGCTAATAAAAGGACACAGAAGTCTGAAAATATGAGTGAGGATAGTCCAAGGCAGCTCCTAATGCACCCGAGGCTAAGATTTTTTTTTATAATTATCCGAGATATTAATTAAAAACTCATCAAAAAAGCGATCTTGTTCGGCAAAAATGGCCGAAGCGCGCTCTCATGCACAGGAAATAACTTACGAACAAGGAAGAAATAAATGTTTTTTTTTTCTTTTGTTTTTTTAACCTCTATCGGCCAAACTGTTCGGTATACACGAAATAATAATAATAATAATAATAAACGAAGACAGGTTCTTAAAGTTCGTACTTTTACGTCTCAAACGCCGTCGTTTTCGCGGTGGATGTTTTCTCCCTCACAGCCCAGGTCGAATTTTAGAAGTACCGATAAACAAAAAGTATGCTTTTAAAGCTGAGACCTTCTTCTAATCAGTGGTGCAATCGGTTTTCAAAAGTACGAATTTTAACTCTTTCAAAAACTTTGGCGACGCAGGTCACTTCGCGCCTCCCGGAGACTATCTTTTCTCTACGCTAAAAATAACTAAACGTATTTCGGCACAATCTTTTTAGAGAACATTGGCAGATCGGATTTACATCACCTACAAAAATTTCGAAATGTTCGGACTAGTAGAAAAAGAAAATGCGAAAACGCTAAAAAGCATGGTGTTTTGTCATGATTTCGCTCGGCTTCGACTCATGTTTTCACTACTAAATATGGATATTTTTTACGAAATTTTATAGAGGGTTTGGATACAGTTATATTTATAATCTATTAAAATGTCAGAGAGTTCGGACAGTAAGAACCGGAAAGGAAAGCAAAATAATAATAATACTTTTTAAAAAAATGAGTCGAAAACATTTTTTTTTTTTTTTTTTTTTTTTTTTTTTACAAAGTAGATATCAGTGTTTTTTCATAATTTTCACACGGGCATACCGTTATGCTTATAACCGATAAAAAATTTAAACGATTCGGATACCAAGGACTATTTATTTATTTATTTATTTATTTTAAACTATGAAACAACCTTACGTCAAGAAAATGTCTTCGTACGAGCGCTTTTACCACTAAATATCAATATTTTTTCTCGATTATTTCATTTAAGAATATGATATCATGCAAATTTGGTAAAAATATAAAATCTAACAAATCTGAGATGTATTTAAGGTTATTATCATGGGACCAGGAAACAGCGGGCGGGTGAGCTAGTCAGCAATATAAAATATGTTTTTTTAAGTTTATGTGTGAAATAAGCTTCTAGAAGCGTAAAAAATCTCTCTAGTGTGTACCCTACTTTTTAGGGTTTTTTTTTTTTTTTTTTTTTTTTTTTGGGGGGGGGGGGGGTGGTACACATTATTTACGCATAAATATGTGTTAAATTAAGTCCAGATAAAATACTTAATAGAAAAAAAAAATCGGGGGATTCTGTTTTCGTTTTGTTTCCTTAATTCGTTATTGCTTTCTTGAAAGTCCATAATCTAGAATCATTGCTGCAAATCTTTTTTTTTTTTTTTTTTTTTTTTTTTTTTTTAATGCGTTTGTCATTCAGTACTGCTTAACCTCAAAACACTTTAGTTACACTTTAGCTTTTATTTCTTTACGTAAGGAAGTTCACTGTGTCAAAATTGGTTTTAAGGCGATTTAGAGGATATTATCCTTTTTCAGCCTTTGAAAATATCTATATTTTAGTAAATTATCTTTTTTTTTCTTCCATGCGTTTATACGATTCTAATGTGTTATTTATTGTTTTTAAGGGATTTCTTTCTGTTTTTTTCTGGTTACCAAAGTTGCATTTTTCATCCTTGACGATTTAACTAATGTTCTGAAATCTTTGTAAAACAGACAAAATAATAATTATTATTGGGTTTTTTAAGCAAGAGAATTCAGCAAAATTATTTTAAGACTGTCACAGGCTGCATTTTTTGTTTAATTCTATTTACCCCTATTAAATAGTTAAATAAACAAATGTTTTCTTTATTATTTTTAAGGGATGTCTTTCTGTTTTTTATGGTTACCAATGTTTCATTTTTCACTCTTGACGATTTAACTAATGTTCTGAAATCTTTGTAAAACATACAAAATATTTATTATTATTGGGTTATTAAGCAAGAGAATTCAGCAAAATTATTTTAAAATTGTCACAGGCTGCAATTTTTTTTCCCGTTTAATTCTATTTACCCCTATTAAATAATAAAAATAAAACATGTCTCTTTTCGTATAAAATCGGTTTTGGCGATACGAAAAATTCTGTTACTTTTAATAAGTTACTTTCTTCTTCTTTTATTATTATTATTATTATTTGCTAGAAATAAAATAAATAAACAAGTAATATAAAAATACATTTTTTTAAGTCAATTCCTACTTCGGTCAACAAATAAAAATTTTATTTTAGTTACTTTTTATTAAATAATTACAATTAATATAAATATGTATATACATATGGCAGAATCACAATATTAAGTGGCAAAATAGAAAGCAAATTTCCTTTTGAGCATTTGAATTTGAATTTTGCTTTTTAATCATAAATATATAAAATAAACCCGTGCAGCATTAATGTCCCACATTATTTTTATTGAAAATTTTTTTGTAATCATCGTTGCGGTATTTTATTTTTGTGGCATCACTAATTTGAGGAAAATCTTTCATTTCATTTATGAAAACAATGGGAGATTTTTTTTCTCCCCTATAAAACTAAAAGTAATTAATTTAATTTAATTAATGAATTAATATTTGAACTTGAGTAGATGAATGCAAAGTATTTATCTTCTGGTTACCAAAGTTGCATTTTTCATTCTTGACGATTTAACTAATGTACTGAAATCTTTGTAAAACAGGCAAAATAATAATTATTATTGGGTTTTTTAAGCAAGAGAATTCAGCAAAATTATTTTAAGACTGTCACAGGCTGCATTTTTTGTTTAATTCTATTTACCCCTATTAAATAGTTAAATAAACAAATGTTTTCTTTATTATTTTTAAGGGATGTCTTTCTGTTTTTTATGGTTACCAATGTTTCATTTTTCACTCTTGACGATTTAACTAATGTTCTGAAATCTTTGTAAAACATACAAAATATTTATTATTATTGGGTTATTAAGCAAGAGAATTCAGCAAAATTATTTTAAAATTGTCACAGGCTGCAATTTTTTTTCCCGTTTAATTCTATTTACCCCTATTAAATAATAAAAATAAAACATGTCTCTTTTCGTATAAAATCGGTTTTGGCGATACGAAAAATTATGTTACTTTTTATAAGTTACTTTCTTCTTCTTTTATTATTATTATTATTATTTGCTAGAAATAAAATAAATAAATAAACAAGTAATATAAAAATACATTTTGTAAGTCAATTCCTACTTCGGTCAACAAATAAAATTTTTATTTTAGTTACTTTTTATTAAATAATTACAATTAATATAAATATGTATATACATATGGCAGAATCACAATATTAAGTGGCAAAATAGAAAGCAAATTTCCTTTTGAGAATTTGAATTTTGCTTTTTAATCATAAATATATAAAATAAACCCGTGCAGCATTAATGTCCCACATTATTTTTATTGAAAATTTTTTTGTAATCATCGTTGCGGTATTTTATTTTTGTGGCATCACTAATTTGAGGAAAATCTTTCATTTCATTTATGAAAACAATGGGAGATTTTTTTTTCTCCCTTATAAAACTAAAAGTAATTAATTTAATTTAATTAATTAATTAATATTTGAACTTGAGTCTATGAATGCAAAGTATTTTATTAACGATTGAAAATTTGAACAAGATATATAAATATAGAGAGAGTGTGAGCTAATAGTGGGAATTGAATAAATGAAAATTGTTAATAAATTTAGCGTTTTGAACTTTTGGTTAAACTTGGGGTATTCGAAACGACTAAGTTTGTAACCTCTTTCCAGCCAGTTTTTACAAATAGCTCAGGGTTGTGGCTAGAGAATCCTCAATTCGTGTAATGCGTATAGTAAATTCCATTTTCTTTTCCTTTTTTTTTTTATCTCAAATATTAATAATGTATACCTTAAAAGAACTAAGATAGTAATAACATTAAAATAAAAATAACAAAGAAAATTAAATGAAAAAGCAAATATTAACAGCTAATTAGAATAAGATAAAGTGCAAATAATACTGAGAGCTGCACAAAGTTTAGACTGTAAAAAACATTAATGATTACACAAGACTGCAAGATACTTTTTTATGCCCTGTTTAATTGCTTTCAAATGATTTTGTATGCACTAAATAATTTTTTTTTTCCTGCCTATCGCTTAAGATTTTTTTCCACAAAGTGAATTTGAATTTTCAGGAAAATCACGTTGAAGATCTAGCCGAGTCAAAAAACTTTTTTGACAAAACATTTAAAATTAGCCGCATATTACAGTTTTATTTGAAATTTTATTGTGTTCTCTTCTCCCTTTTCTTTGTTTGTAAAACATTTTCTGCTCTTAAAAAGTATAGCAATCTTCTTAACGGTCTTTTGTATACCGGTATGAAAACAACTTTTATAATTATCTTTCGCCCCCACTCGTTCTTAATATCTCTTTCCTTTTGTCTTCTATCTAGGTATCACGTTTTCATTTTCTAGATGGTCATGCATTTTGCCTACACCTTTTTTCTCCGACTTTTATTAGAGTTATGATGCTTTATGTATTTCTATATATAACTATGTCTTCATCTAACTTTTCAGGCGCATTCTAAGCTCGCTTTTAACAAACGAATTTCACTCTAATTTTCAGAATAAGCTTCTCTTATAGTTAATTTTATGTTTCGATGAAAAATTTCACGTGATAGAGTATTTTATGCTAGTAGCGCTCCTGGTGAGAAAAGGCATAACTATACAATTCAAACCCATTTCCCACGAACGAATTTCTCTGAGATCTTCAGAATATGCTTTCGCCATGGTCAAATTTAGGGTAAAAAAATTTAGGTGGTACGTGTTTTTATGTCAGCAGTGCCCCAGTCTCAGCACTGAGAGAACGAAATTTAAAATCTTAAAACTCTTCAATTTTCTTTTTCTTTTTTCCTGCTTTGTTACTCCGTAGTATATGTATATATATATAAAGTAATCAATCATCTAAATAAGCCTCTCCCTTCAAAACTTCCGTTTCTCTCCCTTCGTTTCCCCAACTCTTAAAGTTAAAAAAATTTTAAACTGTTCACCTTTTTAGGGGTTTTTTTTCTACTATTTTTTTTTTTTTTTTTTTTTTTTTTTTTTTTTGTAACAGTAAATAGTAATCTAAATTTTAGTGGTCCATTTTCGCCTACCCCATTTTCCCCTTATAAGCATACAAAGCTAAACATCTTTATAACTCTTTATTTATTTTTTCTAATTTTTCTGTCCTATTTGTTATGTTCTAGCAACAATAAATAATCAATCATCTAAGGCAGCCGTACTCAACCTTTTTTCTCGCGGGCCGCAACACACTTGTAATTAATGTAAAAAAATATAGATTTCTATTAAAAATGCCGTGAAGTTTGTTCTTTTGAAATAGTGGTATAAAACGTTTTGCTGACAATTTATTTTTTCTGCAACCAATATTTAACCATAATAAGCCTTATTAGCTATATGATAAGTATAAAACGTAACAATATAACAATGCAGCAATTCCAAATTCTCAAAAAAAAAAATAAAAAAATAAAAATAAATCAGGGGATAATAAATCACTAATAAATCATTTTTTTCTCAATGCAAAACCTTTTTCTTTTAAATGTAGAAATATGTACTGCAAATTAAATTAATTTGGAATAATGTTTGCTTAGTGTTCAGGATTAAGAAATGTATAGACTACTGTACCACAAGTAAAACTACATGTAAAAAGAACTTTAACTAAGGAAACGTCATTTAAGATATTTTAAGGTAATTTTAAATTAGTAAGTTATAAATAACAGGAATTTGTCTTCCCATGAAAATATATAAAAAAGCAGTGAAAATATTAAAAACTTTTTATACTCATCTCAATTTTATAAATAGGGATTAATGATTATGTGTCTGGGGCCGCACATAAAAGGTCGCCGGGCCACATGCGGCCCGCGGGCCGCAGGTTGAGTATGGCTGATCTAAGGGATGGGGTGCAGGGACGTATAGAAATCTTGGAGGGTGAAACAAAAATCGTAAAAGAGTGAGGCGCTGATAAAAACACTTTTAAAATGCAATTTTAATCAACCTTTTAATATATTTTAATGTTTAGTGAATGTTTCGGAATTTTCTTTCTTGTGATAATGATTGTGGTTTAATTTATCTATCGTATTTCTGTCAGCGCTTCGTACTTTTACAGCCTTTGTTTTAACCTGCATAATTATGATAAAAAAAAATTATTTTAATTCCAGCTTAATGAAGAGCTAACGATGTTTCGAATTCAAGGATACTGTAAATGTTTTATGTTACCATTACATTTTAATTCAGCATAAGACTCTGAATATTTCTATTATTTTCATTATTTGCATTCCCAGACATATCAGAAGAAAAAACTGATTTAATGTTTATGTACTTCAAAAAATGACTGAACTTCAGCCGAAATTATGGCCATTATTAATGTTATTTTGAGTTTGTTGCCTTTCCAAGACAAAGAATAATCTATACTTTAAAAATGGAATTCAGGAACAAAAAAAATATATGCATAGCCTCTTTCCATAACTCATTAGACGTTTCTGCATGTGTGTACGTACCGCCATAACAAAGAACTATCATAATCCCTATACTTATCTTTGTCTCTCCATCCGCGACCGATGAGGATTTGAGATGGTGATCCATTAGTGTATGACCGGAAACATAATGATGTAGTTTTGTAGATCAGTAAAGCTACTTCCTACTGTTGTACGCATGCATTTCGTCTATTGGAAGTGATCAGAAATGCAGATGAATTAAAAATGAACAAGAAATGTATGCGTGATCCTGTGAGTACGCGTCGCATTTAGTCATGGGCAGGGCTTTACAAATTTGATAAAATCTGGTAGCCAGCAAAAAATTCTAGTCGCCAGCAAAAAATACCTCCCGCCCCCATCACTGATTTAAATAAATAAATAAATAAATAAAAGTTTTTTTCCGGAATTAATTGAGAAAAGGTAATAACAAGCATAGTTCATAATTTTGAAAGATAATAAATATAAACTAAGTTTTTTAATGAAACTTAACATAATTTCGAATCTCTAAAAAAGGGGAAAAATACTGTAAAGGTCGAATTAACTAGCATATTCCAGAAATTCTGATTGTCAAATGCTTCAAATGTTAGAATAGTTGAATGCTACAATTTTTTGCCTATTTTCCTGTCGAAGTCAGCCTTTTTTTTTTGCATTGTATCCAATTTTACATGCCACAGAGGCTAGATTGACACTATTCATTATTGTTTTATTTAAACATCCCCCCCCCCACACACACAGTATAATCACAAGACTTGCTAGATGACTAGAGCGGAAATGAATGGCGATTTCTATGCTTGAGACGCAAAATGCCTTTTAAACTTGGTTCTTCCATTAAAAGTACAAGAGAAGAGGAAGATCACTACTTGAAGCGCACGAGCAGGGGTGAGAAAGAGAAAAATGCGATTTGTGCTCATTTCTTATGTCAATTTTTTTTTTTTACAGAAATCAGCCTGAAAGATCAAATCATTTTGGTCGTCAGATCAAAAAACTTGGTAGCCAGTGGCGACCTGTCGACCGCATTTGTTAAGCTCTGCATGGGCATGCATTTCGTTGGGGGGGAAGGGGATAGTGATACCTAGGTACATTCTTTTAGTATTTGCAGGGGAGGGCCACTGTCCCTTATCCCTTTCTGAATTTTGAAATGTATTTATTCTTTCCAAGTGATTTTACAATAATTAAACACTAAGAGAAAAAGAAACTGAGAATTGAGAGCCCCCCTGATCGAAAAATTAATGAAATTTCCAATTCTCCATTTTGAAAAAATGTTAATAGAAACTTTTTTAAGAATATTTAATATTTCTTAATTGTTAAATAATATAATTTTTGTATTGTTTTTCATGTTCATATGTTTACAAATTGTCTTGCATAGGGAGTTCCGGCGAGAAATTGTTATTTTAGCTTATTTCATGTTTATATTCTGCCTTTAAAAAAAAAAAAAAAAACGAACTAGGCTGTGGACCACAAGCACACCTGTTCTTTCCGCTCCCTAGATTTCTTTCTGTTGGTACCCATGTCTCTTAGTACATCAATTTCTATCTTACTATTTTCAAAGATTTGGAGCTCCCCCCTAAAGTTAATATAAATTTACTGCAAGCATAGGTGCCAAGTCTCTCGATTTTTAATTTTTACTACGACTTTTTTCCTTATAAAAATATTCTCTTTACATAATCGCAGATTTCTGCGACTAAATAAAGCGAGTATTTCGATTATGAATAAATGGTAGTAAAAACTACCGCTATGCTGTAGTTACATTTATATAATAAATTTAAAGAACAAGCTCTGTATGGGAATGCCAGTTTGTTCTTTTATAATGTTGGTCGTTTTTTAAAAAGTCTCAAAATCACGGTCTATGACCCGAAAATTTATGCTGTAAATTGGACTTGGTTGAGCGATGAGAGTTTCATTTGCAATTAATATTTTTCGATCTATTTTGAGAACGGTTTCGTTCAAAGGATCTACATGAACGATTAGATTTTTAAAATCACAATGCTAACGCATTCAAAAAATTCAGTCTATGTATTCATTATCGAGATGAAAACCTGTTATTAAACCCTGAGGTGATACGCTATCAACACTTGGCAATAAAAGAAAATGAATAAATGCAAAATTTCTGACGTTTTTTTCTCTCTATCTTTGACTGTTTTCCTCTCTCACCTTCGTATCGAACGTCTCAGAAGCAATCATGCATTCTGTTATTTTCTTGAGAGACTTTTTATTCTATTCTTATTATTCTTTGTTGGTGATTTAAAAGTCGTTAGAAATCCTTAAGCGTACCAGTAGCACTTGCTTTAACTCCTCCCACTATCACCTTCAAGGAGGTTGTCCAACCCGGAGCTTTTTAATCCGATTTCGATTTCTCGGCCGTCACCCCACACCCTGCAATATTCCTCGAAACAAAAAAAAGTAATTCTAAATAGCAAAATCGTAGAAAAAAAAAACTTCATCGTAATCATTCTTTCACATCTCCGGTACTTATTGAACTGGAGATCAAAGCATTATCTTTGTTGGAGTCCGCGCGCGTGTAGCCACTATGCATGTTGTAGAATCTTTTTACCAGTTCGGCGAGGATTTGCTCATCCCGGTATACAACGATTGTATGTCTATGGTGAGTTTTATCTCATCTTGTTTTATTTTTGTTCTTTTTGCATTCTTTTTCTTTCTTTTTTTTCCATATCTACGTATATGTTTTATATGTGGTTCAATCAGCTGTTTGTTCTTTGCACAAAAGACGAGCTAGTTTTTTATTTATATATTTATTTATTGAAAATATGTAAATAATTAATTCAAATTTATTTGGCATGTTTACAACATTAGTAAATGAAGCTTTTTAAATACGCTAACCAACAGTGTCCTTTTGTTTGTTTGTTTCTAAGACTACTTTTCGCTTCATATATCCTTCCTATGTTATCTAATTTAGAAATTGGTAGGCGAGGCAATTTTGTCACCATAATATAGGATTTTTTTTTTCTCTACATATCTTTATTTATTTTTCCACTGATTTCAATTTGTGAATCTTACTTTTTTGCATACATTTCTTTGTATTTATATTATAATTATCGGTTCACATATTGTCGATTTTAATGTGATTTACTGGTTATTAAACACAAAAGTTTATTAACAATTATTTCAAAAATTTGATCTGATAAACATAGATTAATATTCTAGCTATTCTTCGGATAACTTAAGACAACAATTAATAGGTTATACATTTAATTTTTCATTTATTTTGACACATGTGTTTTCATTTTAATTATATGTATATGGGAGGCGAGGCAGGAATAAGTACAAAGAATAGTTGTTGACCCTTAAGTACAGTTGCGGAAAAGGTATCTGAACAAGGAGTACATTACTTCTAATTTTTTAATTAATTATAATTAGTGTAAAAATTCATATTTTGGCAAATTAAATTAAGTTAATAAAATTTTAAATCCATAATTTCATTGCTGCATATATGGTGCATTTATATATTTCTTTTCCATGTTTTTATTTATTCAATTTTTTTTAGTATACAATTGCTGCTTTTTTCACTTTTACTTTTTGTAAAATTTACTATTGAATCCAACATTTTAAATTTCGTAATTTTGGCCACTGCTTTACAATGTTATATTTTTTTTATGCATCTTATGTTTTCTCGATTTTGCTCGTGGATTTTTTTCTTTTCATATTTTTGTTTACTTTTCTCTTTTTCAATTTGTGCATTTTACTTTTGGATATAGGTACATTTTTATATTGTATTATAATTATTGGTTCATTTATATATTGTCGATTTTCCTGTGATTTAATAGTTATTATTTGCAAAACGTTTTATTCCTTATAAAAAGGGGAGAAGGAATTGGTACAAATAATAGTTTATTGCCTCTTAAGTACAGTTGCGGAAAAAAGATATCTGAACAAGGAATATTTTCCTTATAATTTTTTAATTAATTATAGTTTTTAGTGGTAATTCGAGCAAAATAAAATGCTCTTCACTCAAAAATAAAAAAATATTTTTTTCTAAAAATTGAGCGTCTAATATACAAAATATACAAATGTTTATGAGAGAAAAGGTGAACAAAGAGATAATTTTGTTTCAAACCATAAAATATTTAATATTTAATGTCTTGGAAACAATTCAATATTGTCTATAACGGGTGTCTGCTTGGCGTTTGTTTTATTAAATAAGAAAATATCTTTTGCAAATGTTTCAAATGTTTTGAAATTCAAATTTATTTATTTTTTTAAATGTATAACTTCTTGATCCAACGATGACTATATAGATAGTCAATCGAACTAAGGTCTGGTGACTGGAAAGAGGTTTGAAGTATTCGGGGAGACTTATAATAATAATAGATACTCTTTTAAAGTATTGAATAAACTGGTGTGATACTATAAAAACATAAAAAATCTTCTTAATAACATCATAAAAATTAAGAATATGCAGCAGAATGAGCAGCAGTTAAGGGTTAAATATTCCTACAATTACTTTCAACATTGTGGTTTGTTATTGACATGTATTTATTTTTCTAAAAATTATACTCAAAATTACAATTAATTACAAAATTAATTGCAAGGAAAATATGCCTTGTTCAAACTGTGTAGTTTAAAAAGAACGAAAAAGATGGTTTTTAAAAATTCATAATTTTAAAGCTTTATAAAGAAGAAAAAAAAGTAGATTTAAAATATATATTTCTTTCTAATTTATTAAACCAAAATAAATTTCTGAAGATTCCGTTTAGGGAATGTATAATGTTGATTTTACGTGGTTTCTTTTCCTGAAAAACAACTAACCTACATATAATGTTTAATTTACTTAAAACAGAAAATCTTCACTAAGTTTTTTTTTTTTAATTTTGTGCAAAATTTATTTGTATTTCTTATTTCTGTAAAAAGCTCAACAATTCTGAAGTTCTATGAAGTTCTAGTTTAATAATTTTCATTATTTTTACTACTTCTTCAGATAATTTGAATAGATAATCGTGGTTGAAACCAAACTTGGAAAATGCCTAAATTGTGCACTAAAACTGAAAAAACGCGTTTTTTGTGCCGGAAAACGCTGAAATTCATAAGATTCAAAGTATCATAACTCAATAGAAGAATGAAAGTTTTATTGTTTTAATTATTAGGGAGCATGGGGGGAGTTTTTCTAAAAAAGCGGTTTATTATTAAAAATTAAAATTTCGTAACTTTAAAAAAATAACCAATTTTGATGTAAATGTCTTTTGATTAAACATTTTTGCAATTGGAACTTGCCTCTAAAGCTAACGGTTTAGGAATTAGCTAATAAATAACTTAACAGTTTCAATTTTGATGTAAATGTCTTTTGATTAAACATTTTTGCAATTGAAAACTATGCCTCTAAAGCTAACGGTTTAGGAATTAGCTAATAAATAACTTAACACATTTCAATTTTGATATAAATATGTCTTTTGATGAAACATTTTTGCAATTGGGAACTATGCCTGTAAAGCTAACGGTTTAGAAATTAACTAATGAATAACGTCGATACAGTGTTATAATCAATTTCATTGTTTTTATTTTTTTTCCCCTAAAGCTCAAAATTCATTGTCAATTCTATTCAAGGTGAATGACTTATACGACTCTTGTAATGAGAACAAAAAATAAGATGAAAAACTACGTTCATTAAGAAGCCCTTGAAAGAGTAATTATTTGTCACGCAGATTGGTCTTAATTAAAAGGACCTTTTTAATGTAAAAAAATATATATATAAATCCACATCAAGTAAATATTTCCAAATAGTGGTAATTATGTGACATAACATTACTGCAGAACTTAATTTGTCATTTACTTAAATGTGTTTAGTCTTTTATGTTTACTGTGCAAAATAAGTATAATCTATCATCGTATGTGCATTATTTTCAATAAATTCACAGCTGTTTGATTTATGCGACAAAGATAGTGTCCAAATGACAATTTTCTCAAACATATGATCGCAGATAGCCCAGAGTAGTAACCCAGATTTCTATTTCTTTTTTTTTTTTTTTTTTTACCTTTTTACTTACCCATCATACGTAGTATAGAGTAAGTCTTGTAATCAATTTAAAAATTGATTTTTTTTTTTTTTTTTTTTTTTTATGGATTTGCACGTTTCAGACACTGGAGATTCCGAAAAACATATTTTTAGGAGAAAAAAAAATTGCTCTCCGTCTGTCTGTGTGTGTGTCTGTAAACATGCTCTATCTCCCGAACAAATTGAGATAGAGACTTGAAATTTGGTATGTACTTAGTATGTAATGATGAGAAGAAGCTTATTGAATTTCAATAACCTCGATTATCCGGAATTGTTTTTTTCGAACTCTCTAAATATTCGTTCTGATAAAAGGTATATAAAAATTTTCGAAATTGTTTATTTTAAGGAGTGAATATAAAAGACAATTAAAAAACATAAATTTTGCATAAAGAATGAAGTCGATCGGGTAATTACTTGCCGAGATATTTGTAATCCTATTTCCACACTCTTCGATTTTTCACGACACTGTATTTCATTCAAATTTCAATTCAAAGGTATTTTTAATTGGAAATGAGACGCTTAATCCGACGCAGTAAATTCTTAGTTAATATGATCATCATTTTTGGAGTTATAAGGATGTTTCTTTTGAGCAATTCAGTAATAGAGCCTTTAAAGCTTATGACGTCATCAAGCCAGGCTTTTATTCGAATTGCGATGCATTTTATAAATAGTTTACACATGTTTTATTTTCATATTTTATATTATGCATATCCATGATGGTTAAGTATTACGGTGGCCTCCAACGACTATTTTTCTTGGTAGGGGGTTTAAGAATATTATTTCTCTTATACATAAGAAATTCCTGAGAAATTGAAAATGTACACCAAAATTTGCACTGGCTGTGTAGTGAAAGCCTTAAATATTTTTTACTAGTTACACGGCGCGTAACATCGTAAAGAAACGCGTAAATCATCAGAACATTTGTCGTACAACTATTTCCAGATTTCGTAAAGGATTTACTTATTTAGTAAAAAAGGGAAAAAGAAGAGAGAAATAGCCGATGTAACAACATATATGCGGTTACTGTAGAAACCAAACAATAGCTGTATGCTAATTTCTTTCTTTATATATATAAATAGTATATGCTTTTTTGCGTTGTTATACTTTTACGACTCAACCTTCCGTCATAAATTTTCCGAAAAACATAGTTTTTCTTTCACTTTGTTCTCACAATTGCGCCGAAGTTAAAATTCAATTTTTACTTCTGATATGCGGGGCTCACAGCGTTCCTAAAATTTTCTATCTTTGCTACCACTGTTTCAAAAAATAAATAAATTTTCTATTGCAGTTGTTAAAAGAATTTACCACGAATATTATCGGTTTGCAATAGTGGTAAAAAATGTAGACAATTTTAGGAGCGCTGCGAATCTTAGATACGTATTATAATTGCTCTTCCAAAGAAAATCCTGACTTACAAATTGCCTGCTATTATTGTTATCAAATATCTTGCGTTTGTAATAGCGTAACTACTGGGAGTAAAAACTCTCTCTACCTGTCTCTCTCTCTCTATATATATATTTATATATATATCTCACTATATATATATAGAGAGAGAGAGAGATAGATATATATATAAATAAATAGATAGATAATTAATTTAAATGAAATCACGTGTATAGAAATAAATTAAAAAAGGCATGAGAGTGAAAATACAAAAATTGTTAATGTGTTATGGATTCATTAATGGAGCTTCGTACCGCAATGGGCACATTGCGAGACGACAAGACAATAGAAGGAGTATAAGTACCCTACAGTTGTATCCCAGAGATGTAAAATGACGAAGAAGACGACTTCAGGTAAGATGGAGTGGCGAAATCAGAAAAGTGGCTGGAGGTAATTGAATGACCAAAGCAGTAGACGGGAAAATCTGGGAGAGACCTATTTCCAGGCATAGATTGAAAACGGTTGTTGTTGTTGATGATATATATATACTCACTTTTTATACTCTTAAAATGTGCTTTAAAAATTGGATACGTCTTATACACTGAAGATACAGATTTTTCTCGCACCCCTTTTGATGTATGATCTGTATTACATTTTTGTTAGTACTTTATTTAAAAATGCAAAAACAGGAAAAAATACTTATACATAATCAATAAAAATAATTAAATGGAAAATACATATTTTGACCAAAGATCCTATTCTCTTCTATGGAGATACGTTCAATTTACCTTTTCTGTTAAAATTTGGTCGAAGTTAAAGCGCGACTAATGTGAATGATAAGACAAACACATTCATTTATAAAACTACGAAATAAATTATTAAAAATTGTAGAAAACGCACTTTGTACGTACAAACTTAATCCATCATAAATCCATAGAAAAAAAGTAACTCGTTGGAAAGGAGTAAATCTTTTGTGGTGGTTGAACATGCTTTAGTCTGAAGAAATATTTTTTCCATCGCAATGCAATACTTTTATTACATATGGTGTATTTAAACCTTTTATGCGCGAATTTGTAAATGGGTGTAAAACATACATTTTACACTTAAAATAGATTTAAAGTGGATTCTTTTTATTAACCCCTTCGGGACCAGTGGATTAATGATCTATAGAATTATTTATTTTGGTTGCAAAGGGCTTAAGGATAAATACTGTTAAATGTTTTAAAACTTTGTATTTATCACAAAATTATATAACCTTTTTATAAGGTTTACTATCGCTAAAAATTTATTATTAAAAATTATTAAATAATTCGTTTTTGTGATAACTTAAACTTCGGATGCATTAACATAAAGTAAAAAAAAAAAAAAAAAAAAAAAAAAAAAAACACTTTTGGTCATGTTCTTGTTTATAGTTCGAGCACTTTATGCAAGTGGAATTTGTTTAATAGAGTTTCAATCACTTTTGAGCGGGTTAAAAAGAATTTTGACTACTGTCCTGATTAGAATTAGTTTTGACCTGGTCAAAATTAAAACCATGTTTTGTGACAGAATTTTTGCTCTAGGATCTGTCAAAACTAATTCATGTTTTGTAACAGAATTTGTGCTCTAGGATCTAGATCCTAGAGCACAAATTCTGTTACAAAACATGGTTTTAATTCCGACCAGTTGAAAACTAATAGTAAACAGGACAGCGGTCAAAATTATTTTTAACCCACTCAAAAGTGATTGAAACTTCTATTAAATAAATTCAACTTGCATAAAGTGCTCAAACTATATATTTATGGCAATATTAATGTCATATTGTGACCGCAGATTATTGTATAACATATGTTTAAAATAGTTAATATTTTAATAATTATTAAACATAGATTGAATCTTTTTGCCTTGTGTAATAGTATTCAAAACAGAAACATATTTCGAAAACCTTATTTTTCTTAAAGTATAACTAATACATTACTACTTTTTGTGGACTGTAATGAAAAATTGGAAAATATTGATTTGGAGTTTGTAGATTTCACAATACATCTGATGAATGGTTGTGCAAACTCTTCATCAGTAGAAAGATTTTTTTCCAAATTTGATCTTATCCAAAAGAACCTATAAAATTTTATTTGCTCGATACAACAATACTTGTTACTTAATCCTTTTTACAATTCTAAATAAAGTTTTTAAAGTGTTTCTTTTGTTAAATGTGATTCAGTTTAATTCACCTTTTACATAAAATTAAATAACTAATTAAATTATTAAAATTATTTCTCTATTTAAGATAATTTCTTATCATTAGACATTTTTCTGCTGTTAAATTTTAAGAAATGAAAATTAAAGTATATTATTACGTGCAAACACTTTCAAATGTTCTATTAAATATTGTTTGGACAAATTCTTCCGAATGCTGCACTAAATTTGCCATTTAACGAAATACATTTTAATTTATTTTTCCAATCACTGATGGTCGAAACATATTTTGACCAGGACGGTTAAAACCCATTTTTCCCCCATAGTTAAGACCACCCCTTGTTAAAATCAATAGCGAATTTGAGAACTTGTTGGATAATTGCTCTCGCGAACAACAGAAGCAAATTTGACAAAGGATTTTCTTACTGGATATGTGAAAAGAAAATGGTTCTATCATCTATTGATGTATTTCACAAGCATTATTCAATTTCATATGGGAGTTATATGTGTGATAAAGGAGTAAGAATAAAATATGCTAAGTTATCTGAGTGTTGTTTTTCAACGCAACCTCATGTGAGACTATCCTGTGTGAGTGGGTTAAGAAATACGTTCTTCAATATACATTGGTTTGGTTAAAAATACATATAGGTGTCATGTCGTATTTTGATATAACGACAGTAATCAATTATTTTTTCAAACTGGGTAAATTTATTTAAATCACGAACAGACCCTGGACGAACCATCCAAACAGGACTGCTTCCCACAGCATCTGCATAGAGGTATTTTAGAAATTTCTCATCTTCATCTGCGTAGAATTGCCAGTTCGGCAAGGCATGTGGTTTTATTATTTGGGCGATAAAAGGGTTTACCCTGTAAAATTCCTTATGATAAGTCAACGGAGTCCGTAATCCAAAGTGACATTAAGACTCATTAAAAAATAAATTAAATAAAAGGTCTGATACTATATATATATATCCGCATTATTTTCCATTATAACACACTATTAATTTCTATTTTCTTCACGTTGTTATGAAGTCGTAGACACTGATTTTATTTTATTTTTTATTCTTTCAGCCGAATGTTATTATCAATGGCTCTAAGTCAGAAGTGGACGGAGTCCATCGAAAGCGGTCGCCCCCTCCAGGAGATACAGACAGCGCCATCGCCACTGGGAGTGACGTTAGTCGAGAATCTTTGGCGGATGATCACAAAAATGACAGGTAATTAATTTTTTGTGAAAGGTGTATGGGATAAATACAAGTGGCCTAAAATACGAGGTAGAGTCAATAAATTCCCGGAATGGTCGCCTACATACACACAGGTGTTCGTTGGAGGGGAAATATTTTTTTTTGGAAGTTGGCAGCACTGATAAGGAAAACACACAGGCATCTGGAATTCATTTCCGGAACTCTCGGCGTTAGCTGCGGATCATTTCTGACAAAGCGAATTTTTCATTCGTCGTATTTTGAAATGTCGCTTTTAGAGCAGCGTGCAAACACCAAATTCTGCATTTTGCTCGAGAAATCACCTTCTGAGACTCTTGAGATGCTGAAGAAAGTATACGCAAACGATGCCATGAAAAAACGGCCGTGTACGAGTGGCATAGGCGTTTTCGTGAAGGTCGCACAAACATCGAAGATGACCCTCGGACTGGGCGCCCCTTCTCTTTCACCGCAGATTATTCCTGAAGGCCAAACTTGCCAATAAAGAACGTTACCTGGAGATTCTTAAAGGACTAGAAGATGCAATCAAACGAAAACGACCAGAAAAATGGGCACCAAACGATTCTTTTTTTTTTACACGACAATGCTCCACATAGCTCTCTGTGAAAAATGACCTTGCCAGACACAATCTTACCACTCTGTAACACCCTCCTTATTCTCCGACCTGGCACCAGTGGATAGTCACGGGTTCAATACTCTGACCGGAACATTTTATTACTCAGTTGGCAATTTTCAACGCGTATAAATTAATAATCATTGCACTTATACTGTATTGTTTAGCGTCTGAGTAGAAGTAGATCGAAACCAGTCCCTTTTTTTTTCTTTTTCCGCGAAATTTTCATTTTTGTCACTTTTAAAACTCTGGAAAATGTAAAACTCACAAAAAAGAGCTATACGATTATTTATTACTTCGCAGAAAACGTGCTCTATGTGATTCTAGCCGGATGGCATAAAATTTTTAAGCTTTGTGAACTAAGACATTTTGTCAAACATTGAAAAAATGACCTTGAATCTTGGATTATGTTTTATTTGTACTAACCTGTGCAAGTGTGTTTCCACTTCCTGCTAAACCCTTCTTTTATCGTCCGTATATACCTTATTTTTTTATTGCATGGGTTTAGTTTGGCAATTTTCCGTTGACATATATAGTTCAGTAGTGCTTAGTAACTCTATTTTTCATACTAGTAGTTTGATTTCAAAGGGATATTTGGTGAATTTTATTTAATCTCTTTACTATCAAAGGATAATTATCTTTTACAAAAAATAGTAATGCATTTTACTTACAACACTTAGGCTGTTTCTTAGCTTTTTAGGTCACTTTCAATTGTATTTCTATATTACTGAGAACCAGAGTTACAGACATTTCAATATTGTTAATTTAGAAGGTAGAATGCGGTGTTGAAATAAATATATTTTAAGATTTCCCACATCTTGCTTTAATGCAAAACATCTTAACGCAAAAAGTTATGAAAGTTTGTTAAAATACTCTGAAAAGGTTGATTTAAAGAATGAAGCCTTCCTTTAATCATAGTTACATTATTTTTCATTTCTTTTTTTATTAATACAAATTGTGAATTGTCATATATTTTGAAGATTTTTCTGCATGTTACAACATTAACTTGTATAACTTTTTAAATAGCAGAGTTAAAGTTAATTGCCTGAAAGACGTTTCTGTCAGTAAAATTTGCAGAAAAAAAAATATGTTGGTTCAAATTTGAGTACACAGAAATACTTAGGACCAGAGTTAGACATTTCAGTATTATTAATTTAGAAGGTAGAATACGGTGTTGAATTATATTTTCAGATTTCCCACATATTGCTTTAATGCAAAACATCTTAACGCAAAAAGTTATGCATGTAATGTTTATGAAACTTTGTTAAAATACTCTAAAAATGGTTGATTTAAAGAATGAACTTTTCCTTTAATCATAGTTACATTATTTTTAATTTATTATTATTATTATTATTACAAGCTGTGAATTGTCATATATTTTGAAGATTTTTCTGCATGTTACGACATTAACTTGTATAACTTTTTAAATAGCAGAGTTAAAGTTCATTGCCTGAAAGACGTTTCTGTCAATAAAATTTGCAGAATAAAAATATGTTGGTTCAAATTTGAATATCGCAGAAATTACTAAATCGCAGAATTTTTATTTCCTTTTTACGCTTTTGTGTATTCATTTTCGCATTAGCTTATTTCTATTAATGTCATGCTTTTAAAAACTTTTTTGAATTGTTAATTTTATATTCAACAGAATACCGTATGCCTCCAATAATTTTCAAATTTTATCTCTAGAAAAAAAAAAAAATATCTTAAATGGTTCAATACCAAAAGAGTTATGAGTTTCAAAGAAATTTAGCGCGAAAAATTCGCAAGAACCACATCAACATGCCTCTGCTATGATTAATAATATCGCAAGTGTTAGGTTTTTCCTTCATAATGGATTATACGCTACGGAAATATCAAACTGGAGTACGGTGACATAACAGCTGTTTTCGCCGTAAATTTCTTCTTGGTCTTTATACTCATGCCATCTGATTTCACATATCTCTCTGAAATTCTGTGAATCATCCGGTATTTGCCCTTTTAATAATACATTTCGTCGTCTAAATTTCTTTTCAAATAACTTAATCTGCAATTTTTTTTTTTTTTTTTGTGTGTCTCATGTCAGTTTACGAATGAAAGATTATTATATTAGAAGCTGGAAAACAAGTTTCTAACGAGATCATTTTGGAGAAAAAATCCACTTCGCGTTAATTATCTTTTCACGCTTTTACTTTAATTTTTAATGAAAAGCAAAGAGTCCTATTCATGTATATATTATTAATGTAAAATATTATTACATGCCATTTTTGTTATACGGATTTTTAAGGTTTTTTTTTTTTTTTTTTTTTTTTTTTCAAAGATATAATATGTATTTATCCTTGCCAAATTTTATTTCCTGATGAGTTGTCCATTACTTTTTAAGATTTTTTATCTATTGCAGATGTACTGTAATTTATTTTTTGATCTCTTAATTTTTTTTTTCAAATTTCTTGGGTGTTTTCGATATTTTATAAGGAGCTTAATATTGTCATTTTTAGGCCAAATGCCAACAATATTCGACAAAATAAGATATATTTACTGTGAATTATGCTTATGAAGTTCCTCTGATGAATCCATAAAATATTCATAATTTCTTATTTTTGCATTTTCAATTTCCTGTGTTTAATTTTTGTATTATTTTTTCCATTTATTTTTACACATGCGTTCTCATTTTAATTATAAATATTGTTTTTTATAACTATGGCTGCCTGAAGCTTTTATAATACAGTGACATACACTACATCGATTGTGTCTCCCTACTTAGCCAGGTGCCTGATTATGGCTTTAGCACAGTAAGCACGGTGCATAGGATTCCTAGATTTTGGGATGTTTCAGAGAAATCCGAGTATTTTAATATAAAAACAATGTTTTTGTATGTACAAGAAATATAACCAAAAATGTTTAAAGAATATTTCAAGCAAAATTATTTGTTCAGCTACGAAATGAAGAACAAAATCTCATTTGCTTTGCTTATAAGCATCTTGTTATGAACGAGATTAACTCAATACAGGGAACGAATCTCGTTTATGAAATCTTGTATGATAAAGCATTATAAACAGAAATGTCTAATGGTGAAAATTAAAACATTTTCTTGAAATATTGCTTGTTATGGTTAGAAATTTGCTGCTTTATAATCGAGGGAAATTTCGCTGAATCTGAAAGAAATATTTTGATCACTGTGTCTTTTTTTTTTTAATGTTAATTTAATATGTGTCTATTTCATTTAGAACTGAAATTTTAATGTTTGCTGTGTTTTAAATTTTGAAATTAAATTCTAATACGAGAAAACGTTTGTGCACGTCTTTCGTGAAAACTTCACCTTTAGTAAACGGAAGGGTTTGGGGGACGATGCTGAGTTTTGAACTTATTTATAGCAGTAGTTGGGAAAGTCCGAAAGTATGCTCTGCCTAGGACCTTAATTGGGCCGTGTACGTAATTTTGACATAATATTCTTATGACCCTGCGAGGAAAACAAAAAGGAAGAGAACTCGCTGCACTTATTTATTTCGGTTGTAATGTACTTTAGTACCTCAGGCGGAGGGGGAGCAAGATTATTTTGGTGAGTTTTGTGTTAACCTGATGCATTATTATGATAAATAAAAATACTTTTTACTTTTAGTGCTCAATTAATTAAAGTCATCTGATTTTTTTTAAAATCATTAAAGAAAGGGGAAAATTAGTTAAAATGTCTAAATCTGGGGAGGGATCCGTGGCCCTCCCTTACGTGAGCCCCCCAACCCATTTTCTTGTTGACGTCCATTCTTGTTATTTAGGGGTATCATTTTTGAATAGAGTCAGTAAAATCCGAAATACTTTATAAAACAGTCATTTAAAAACACACTATAACAAACAATTTTTGTATAGGCTAACAAGTGTCGCGATTCATTTATTCAGACAAAAATACTGCTCGTCCCACTCCGGTCCTAAGTAGTTTTTTTTTCCATAATTTTAACAATAATGGAAGTATTTTAACGAAATTTTCAAAGAACTTACTTTGCTCTGAGTAAAATTTAATAACGTGAGACACTATGCAGTTTTGATTGAATAAATGGATTGCGATTTTAGTTTTCTATGCAAAAATTGTTTGTTGTAATAATGTGCTCTACACCTCTTTAAAGTTTAGATATGGATTTCCGAGACATCCTGTGTATTATTTACCAAGTATGGAAGAAGGTACAAGATAATCTGACATTATACCAATAATAAAGAGAACAAAATTGGCAACCTTAAGATCTTCTTATGGGTTCTCCATTGCTGTTTCCTCAAGCTGCTGTCCTGCATTGGAACAAAAAATGTTCAATGACTTTAGTTTTTGTTCTTAGACTGTACAATTTTGTAGCTGTGCCCGGGTAAAGATTGATATTGATTTTGCCGCCGGTTAAGTTTGTAGCAGTTCATACTTGTATTTCTGAAGTGAAACGGAACTGGAATAAATCTCTAAAATCATATTAAAAGGAGCTTATTTTCTGCTTTAAAGAAGATAAAATGGTAGCCCTCCAAATAGAATTGTCTTCCCTCTTTTTTTTTTTTTTTAAGTATTTTCTTGCCATTACTAGATGTTCTTTAAAAAAAAAAAACTGAGGTCAATCGTTCTCTGCTTGAGTGGACAAGCATTTCTAAAATATCTTATCTGAGTAAGATGCATATTTATAATCATTAATGGTGGGAACTGCATTCAATGCAGACGCATGCGATTTTTGTTTCCATATGAACTTTTAAAACTGTAAAATCTTGTTTAAATTAACAGTAAAATTATAACTAAAATTGAAATGTTTCTTTATAGTGGCAGCGAAGATGGTGAGGAAAACTATACTTGTTTAGGACATCTCTCGCGGCCTGAAAACAGGTGAGTTACTTTAAAAATAATTCTTTGGTTCACAGAAAAAAATAAAACCCAATTTGGGTCGAAAGATTCTTAGATATGTGCCCAAATTGGGTCATGCATGTTTTGGTTACCACTGTGTATCCATTTTGGGCACTGTTAAATACCCATTTTCAAAAAAAAAAAAATTAATGGGTATTTAACAGGGCCCAAAATGGATACACAGTGATAACCAAAACAGGCATGGCTCAATTTGGGCACATACCTAAGAATCTTTCAACCCAGATTGGGTTTTATTTTTTTTTCTGTGTTTTATGTAGTTTCTTAACTTTTATTGTTCACATTGTGCCAAGTAATTGTCTATATGTATTTATTTTTATTGGATTGAGATCACAGCTGTTTTCATGTTTAAACGCTTATTTATCAAGAATTCATTTTTTTTTTAACTGTGCAAACATGTTCTGTTATATAAGGAATCGATTATTAATTGAATCGCGAGACAGTATAAACTGTTATTAAATTACCGTATATTCACATAAAATCATAAACGTCAAAAGTAATCAGTATTATGTCGTTTGTATATACACGTTATGCAGCTGAAGGTTTGTTTACCTCGCATCACATCCCACTTAAGAGTTTAATAATGTATTACGAAAAAGCATTGTACATTCGTGTTTTGTCCGTCTTTGTCATGCTATGAGCATTTCTCTCACGTTTAAGCTTAAGAAGCGTGTATTTAACCCTCCAGCAGTCGCGTGGACTACAAGTGTAGCAAATGAATATTAGAATAATTATAATATTAGTATTTTAGTTCTATCATATGATAGACTATACATTAAAACAATTTTTGAGAAAAATGTATTCTTCCACTTGTGTCTTCCTTTACTAGTACGTTTCCATGCTGGCCAGGCAGGCTTGTTTTACATAGAACACCTGAATTAGCAAGCTTTACACATGCACATTTTTTAAATTAAAAATAGCAGATAGAATAATGTGCTTTGAGCCATAGTGGGCTATTTATCAACTTCTGACAAAAATAAGTTGTCATCTTATCATACTGTCTCGCGCAGAGAAATCTATTACCAGAATATATATAAACAGATTTTCCTATTTCTTCAGAAGCGAAAGCTGTCATTAGTATATCCTTTTTTTCTTCCCTTTTTTCATACCTTAAAAGTTATGATGCCATAACCGACCAACTAACTTGGTTCATCCATTCTTTAATCACTAGTAAGTCTCTTTTAAATTATTAATTAACATTTTAAACATCAGAATTTAATACAAGTACTTTGTTATAAACATGAAACTTTTTATTATATATATATATATATATATATATATATATGCATTTAGTTTGCAGCTAAAGCAATTAAAAAAATTATTTACGGTTAAAACCGTTAACATTAGAACCGCGGGAAATTTTACACAAATTTTATAAAAATATTTCGCACGGAAATTTTATTTAAAACTATTTAACTTATTTATTTAAATTATTTTTGGGCAGCATATCTTTAACTTATTTTATGAAAACAAATCCTGGTACAAATCAAGCAAAATGACCCGTCATCGCGGTTCTAGTGTTAAAAAGTAGCAAATATGTTAAAAGGAAATATACTTAATTTTTCTCTGCATTACAGATTTTTTTTAAACATTTTTTTTAATGTTATTTAAATTGAAATTAAAAAAAAAAACCTTTAAGTAAATAGAAAATGTACGTGATCTACTTTTTATATATATACTAGGGGGCCTACCCCCTGCGAGCTACGCTCGCCAACCCCCGCTTAGACTTCGAAGCCTCTAAAAAAATGACAGAGTGCTTTGTTTTAAAAATAATGGTAAATCTGTAATTGAATTGCCATGCTTTTAACGTTTTAATGGGGCATTTTTTTATTACCATGGCCTCATACACAGCTGTTGCGACAACTGACGACTGTTTTCGGGATCGATAAGTAAAATCAATTACAACTTGAAAACCAGCTTGTATAAAATGGTTAGGTTTAAATTGTGGCTACCTCTCGGACTTTTATAACAACGATCTGTATACTATTCTTCCTTTGCGTTTAAGGATGAGAAAAATTCCATCTGCTTTAAGAACCACGGTATTGAAAAGTACTGTTATAGACATTTTCAGTAACAGGTTTTAATTTTCTCTCTATTTTAGTGCGCCATCATGCATATTTTCATGTTATTTTAAATATGTAAATTATTTATTTTAATTAATATGTATATACGAATTTCTAATAATTATTTATCATAGAAAATTAATTAAACATTTTGTGCATGCATGCCTGCATTTATTCGGCATCAATTGATGACATACTTAAACAAATTTGCTATCCGCGATAATTTTACACCTTGTTATGTCACTTGAATATTGTCCATAAGAAAATCGGGTACTTTTCCAGTATAGGATCCTTTGCTTTTATGTTTGGCGTAATTCGAGCTTCGCAAAGGGATAGATTCGTTAATATACATAGATTTGTTGCCAAAAGTTATGAAAACAAACCCAATGAGCTTTTGGTGCTTTTCTATTATAGGGGTCTTGACGCTTTTTTAAAAAGCTTGGCGCAATTCGGGCATCAGAAAGTGAGATTTGGTGCCAAATGACATAAACAGCCATGGAAACAAATTCGAAGATTTTTTTGTTTATATGCGTATTTTAATTATACGTATATTATTATTGTTTTTCTATACAAATTACTTCTGATTATATATAAAATAGGATAAATGACATTTAACGCTAAACAAATTATATAAATATTTTTTTGCTCCTTTCTTTTGTGTTTACATAAATGACGTCATTTGGACGAATTTATTCAAAATATTTTCAGTTTATAAATTAAATTAAATGCTGACAGACAATTGAATCCTAACGATAGAAATGTGATTTTTTTTTCAAATTTTCCTGAAAAACATAATTTAATCACAATCTTGTCTTCATTATCGATTGAAATAAAAGATAAATTCAATTTCAATTTGAAAATGACAAATAAAAAGAAATCAATAATCCCTATCGGGATCCTTTTCATTTTTTCCCTTTTTTGTCCCTAAAAAACAGAGTAATTAGTTGCCATCATTACAGAAATGTCATTAAAATTAGAAAAAAATTAATATCTCGAAAACTAAATCCAATTTCAAAATTCTATTACCAGTTTTGACATCCGCGGATTTTTATGGACAATTGGTATTAATTTCACCATCAAGCGTTTAATATTTTATTAAAAATAGCCCTGAAACATAATCAGTCGTTTAATCAGTCGTTTCATAAAATCGTTTCATAAATTCGTTTCATAAAATCGTTTCACAAATTCGTTTCATTAGGATTTTATATATATAGGGTAGATAACACCTAACAACTGAATTAAAGTTCAGTTACATTTTTTTTTGTTTTTGTCATTTGAATACATGATGCATTTTTCAGTTTATACTTACTTTCTCTTTAACCTGAAAATGAGACAATCATAAATTAGAAAATTAAAAATATAAAAATCCATGATGACTTGAAAAAGGTAAGCAATAATCGCTTAAATATTACAAAATATTGAAAAAAAAAGTTGGGGGGAGGGGGGGGGGGGGAGCTTGTGCTTTTCACTGCTTTGTTTACAATTCATTTCCTCCACCTTATCTGAGTTAAATTATATTTATTTTCCGTGCTTTTAATGTCCATTCGTCTCTTTAATCTTCGCTTTTCAGTCACAGTCATTTTGTAATGTTATTTTCCGGATTTTTCCTCCACCTGCTGTTAAGAGTTATTATTGCTACACCATCACGTAACCTTGGCCCAGTGCAAAAAAAAAAAACTTGCCTGGTCTTCATTCTCTTCTCTTGGTTTGCGCTTAGTTTGCGCTGTGCTTGCTTGTGTGCGCGTTTCTCTAAATCCTTTTCTGTTCTTTCTGTTCTTACCCATTGTTTGTTGTCATCGTTATGAGCCGTGTGTTTGTGTGTTCTTTATTACAGCTCTGGCAGTTTCCGAAGCACTAGCAGCCACGGTAGCAATCCTGGGACTAACAGGCGACGCAGGAGCTCCCGCATGCTCAACAGGTCAGGGTGAGTATCTCTCCTGCTTTTGTCCATTTTCCTAATATTTTTTTTAATGTTTTGTGCCACAGCTTTATTATCCATGTTTATGTCACCCCCAAAATCCCTTGTATTTTGTTATTTTAAGCGTAACATTCGAATAATTATGGCGATATTTTATGTTTTTATTGCTTTGTTGTGTCAGCAATGCCGACCCCTTTCCCCTGCAAAGAATTTTTTTTTAATCAACCGCAGTTTATGCTGTTGAATTCTGTTATAATGAAGACGAAAGGGCCGCACCATTTGCTCGTTATAACAGTTCTCGCAATAACCAAGTTTAAAATTTCATATGTAAAAAAAAAAAAAAAAAAAAAAAAAAAATTAAATGTTCAGTTAAATTATTAAAACTTCCAGAAAATTTACTCATAGGTGCAGTTTTCAATTTCCGAATTATCAGAACTAAGATAAATTAGATTAAATTAGAAATCATTTGACATTTATTTTCATCAAAATAAGTATTGCAATTTGTATGCTTATAAAAAAGAAGAAAGAAAAGGAGAAGCTAAGTCGTTCAAAAGAATAACTGTATAAATGATTATCTTTTCTATATGCTTCACCCGTTTTTATTAAAGGTGTAGAATGTCTGTTAAAAACACATTTTGTTGAGAAAAATTGGTAATTTTATTGCGAGTTTACAAAATGCTTGCTCATTATAGCTGAGTTCCCCTTGCTACAATCGAATTTCCAGATATATATACATTTTTTTATTAGTCAAATCATTCCTTCCTCTTTTGCTCATTAAAACCGTATTATCGTAACGTCAGAGTTCGCTATAGCCGAGTTTGACGATGATTATCTTTGTAATTGCCTGTTAAAGCAGAAGAAAATATGCAAAATAAGCTAGATTTCGTTATTTTAAAAAAATATATTTACAGCTCTGCAAAAAATCGATCGTCATCAGGCTCAATCCAGTAATGTTGCATATTATGTCATCCTACACTATAAGAAAATAATCTAAGGTTACAAAAACCATCCTGTTAATGGACTCGGGAGGGGGATTGCGGACAAAAATTCCCCGGACAAAAGATCCATCAGTCAAAATTCCCACGTGTACTTATAGTTGCAATACTTTCTCAAACAGAAATTTAATGTTAAATATTACTTGATCTATTACTAAATTTAAAATTAGTTCATCTGAAGAACTTTGCGCATGTTACATTAATCGTAGAATTTTTTTTATATAAAAAATATAGTTAATAATTTCTTTCACAAGTCACATATTAGATAAGTCTGTTGGTAAACCTTAGAATATAAACACCCAATTCAGATGACTTTTTGAAATGCGTCATGCTTGCTTCCCAGGGTGAGGGAGGGGGGACGCAAAAATATATCTCAAAACCTGTCATCGCCTCAATGATAAAATTTTGTAAGATAGAGAATCAGATTATAAACACCACCACATACGGATAACTTTTCTTAAATTCACGTCCCTCTGTACCACCGGGGAGGGGGGGGGGTCTTCATAAACGTAGACGAAATTTTGGCAAGATATTTTCAATAAGAATATATTTTCTAAGAATATAAACATCAAATCGGATGATTTTTTAAAATATTGATATATTTATAGAATATATCGCGGCATTCCCTATGAAACTTTACAAGATGCATATTCTTAATATATAACACCAGGTAAGCATGATTTTTTTTTCTCAATTTGCTCTACTTGTCCCCCCGAAGGGAGGGGGGGGGGGGCAAGAAATCTATCACTGCCTTCCTCGTAAAACTTGACAAAATGCAGATTCTGGTGTTATATATTGAAAATCTGCATCTTGTACAGTTTAATCAAGAAAATCATGATAGATTCTATTTTCCTCCCCCCCCCCCTTCCTTTCGTGGAGCAAATTAAAAAAAAAATCCTATTTGATGTTTATATTCTTATAAATATCTTGCCAAAATTTTATCTTCTAAAGCCGTGATAGATTCGGAGATACATTTTTAAAGCCCCCTGCCCCATCCAGGGGGACAAAAGTGGACGAATTACAAAAGAAAACGGTTATCTGGAGTTTATATTCCGATTATCTGTATCTTGCAAAATTTTATCATTGAGGCAGTGACAGATTTTGAGATACGTTTTTGTGCCCCCCTCTCCCTCCCGGAAAGCAAGGATGCCGAACTTCAAAAAATCATCCGAATTTAGTGTTTGTATTCTAAGGTTTACCATCTTGATTACCATCAAACTTATGTAATAATGGGACTTCTGAATGAAATAGACTATCTTATATATATATATATAGTATATATATATATATATTCGCAAAATTCTTCACCTTGAACTAATTTTAAATGTAGTAAAATGTAGTAAACAGTAACTTTATGTTTGAAACAGTATCGCAACTGTAAATTCTCTGTATCTTACGAAATTTTATCATTGAGGCAGTGGCAGATTTTGAGATACGTTTTTTCGCCCCCCATCCTCCCCTCCCGTGAAGCAAGGATGCCGAATTTCAAAAAATCATCTGAATTTGGTGTTTACTGAAATTGATCTGTCCGATGGGACTGTTGTCAGTGGAGTTTTTGTCCTGAACTCGGTTTTAGGGAGAAGTTTCTACATGGTTATCTTTTGATTAACAAGCATAAGGATCATATTTGGGCTTTTTCACTCGTTTTGTGCATCGATTGTACAAAAAGTTGCTTTTTAAAAAGAAACTTTTAACTTAAAAATATTATTGCACTTTTGCAAGTAAATGATTATTATGTTACGTAATTATGTTAACAATACTTCTTTGCCGATGCACTTTTGCATTTAGAATTATAGATCTAAACTTAAAAGTTTAAAAGTTATAATATTATGCATTTATTGCTAACCTGATATGATAAAGTTATTTGATCAGCGTATGATTTATCTATATTATCCAACCAATCAATGTATCTTTTAAATTACCTGCTTAAAAGGATAAATGACTTTATTACTGAGTTTATGAACTGTAAATATAAAATAGAAATTAATAAATAAATGAACATAGAAAGTTTTTGATTCCTTGTGACGTTATTGTGATATTTTTCTAATTTCATGTTAACATAGGCAAAAGAATTTTGTAGAACTGAAATCCAGTATCTGTCACAATGAACGATTATTATAAGCTATATAAAAGTTACCACTGTCTTGACAATTTAATTCAGTACCTTGAATGTCCAATAAAATATGTAAAATAAACGGACATAACTAATTAAATTAAATGTAACCAGAATTTTTTTTTTTTAAACCCAATAAATTCTGTTAAAGATATTGAAAATTCTGACACTTCTCTTGAACTCAACATGCTTTGAAATATTTGATTCCTTTGATACTATATTACTTAAAATTGACTAAGTATAAAAATAAATATAATAGAGGACTAAAACTCTTTTTCTTGCTATGTCGTAGACTAATGCGCTTTTTTTGTTTGATTAGCGTATGATACTACATACAATTTATGTAAATACTTGCTTATGTATGCGAAGTAAGGAAGGGAATTAATTTAAATAAAAATTGGAATGCAGTGTGCCTCAAAAAGATTGAAACGTGCTTTAATTTTTTACCTGTTTATGATAAGTAAGCAATGTAAATACCAAAAATATTCAAAATAAGGCAGGGATTAAGATTGTGTTAATGAAGTAGTCCTGCCATTAAATTTCAAAAAGTTACACTTTTTAAATTATTATACGACCCGTCTAAAGAAAATTGGTCAATTAAAACATTGTTCTTTTTGCTAAAAGATTATTACAAAAGAACTGCATATATATGTGTCTTTAAAACTGAATGAGTTGTGAATTGAAAATTGACCAGTATGAATGGAGACCATTTATCAAATTAGAAATATAAATCATACATTATAAGAAAAAGGAAATACAAAGGACAATACATACACATCCTAATGCGTGCGCATTTGACCTTAAACAGTACATAATCGATGCTTGCAGAAATATTAGTAGCAAAAGCTCCAAAACATTTACAAGAAGTATTATAGAAGAGCTTAGCTGTGTATTGGAATTCAGAGAAAACACATTGAGAATCCTTTGCGAATTGCTTTATTTTTGCTGTGTTTCTTGGATTTAAAAGTGCATTTTTGTTTCTTTAAATGTTCTCTGCCTGTGTAATACTTTATTTAAATATATTTGTAATGCATTTTTCTCTCACTTGTTAGCATATTTTTGATTAAAGAATGCCATAGTCAATTTGTGTATATTCTCTATTTTCACTGGTAGAAATCTCGTTAGAAATGGTGAGAAAAAGTGGTATAAGTCGGCTTTTTTAACCGATTATAATTCCGTTAATTTCTAAGATACAAATATGCAGTTTTTTGCATTGATCTTTGTTGCATCAAAGGGAAAACCTCCTAATTGACCAATTTTGTCTAGGACAGGGGGTCGTACAAAAAATGTACAACTGTTTGGGAAATTATGGCAGGTCTATTTCATTAACGTAATCTTATATTTAAATTGTCTACTTATCTCCAACGTATAAAAAGGCGCGTTTCAATCTTTTTGAGACATCCTGTATAATAATTAAAGACGTAATACAACTTTCGAAATTATGGGTCTTTCATTTTATCTACCACTATTTGGCCACAAATTTGTTATTAATAAATTAGATATATCAATGTATAGGGGTGCTAGTGAGATTTTCCTCGTTGATATTTATGGATAGGTTGACATGGAAGTTTTTTATTATTATTATTTTTTTTAAATCTTTTATTTCATTATGAAAAATAAATTTGTATCTTGAAAAAATCTTTAAATTCCTCAAATCTCTTTAGTAATTTTGCATAACATAAACGAAAACAAATCATCCCATATATTAAATTAGTAATTAATTTCGAAAAATGTTTTGTAATAAAACGGAAACTTGGTGCATCGGAAATATCGATACTTTCAGGGTGATATCTTTAAACATTAACATCAAAAAACGATACATCAGTTATCTGTATATATTTTACCATCACTTGTCGTATATATAAAAATAAATCGAGTTTATTGTTTATCTTGTACATAGTACATATAAAACTAACCCCAGCCCCCGAATTTTTATTCATAAGTTTATATAACAAGGAAAAGCAAAATTTGACTTTCTTTTCAGTGTCTGCTTTCAATTGAAAATCCCCACAGGTTAATTATTTTATTTACGGATCGATTTGTTCATAGATTTCTGGTTTTGGTTACGGTTGAAAGGAGCTATCAGTTTCGAATCTTAGACAAAGCGAAACATTGGAAAAAATTTATTCTTGTGTGATATTGATCAGTAAAATGTGTTTTGTAACGGTTTTTGTCGATTTGCATTTCTGAGTTACAGTCTGTTTCATTTATTATTATATATTTTTCTTGTCTGTGCCATTTATTTCCGATTTAATATAGAAATGAACTGTGCTTATCAGTATCTTTTGATTTCGTTTTGGGAACATACTGTTTCGTAAGGTGTAGGTTGATGTATTTAAGCATTGGTCCTTCCTTATCTTGGCTATATTGCTTAAGGAAAGATACAATCGGGGAGGATTTATATAGAGAAAAGCGCATGAATTCTTATTTCACTGCTAGAAATATCTTGAAAGGTTTACACAGTCATCTTCGCTTAAGGCTGTTCTCAAATCCAAAGGAGCTGCTTTCTGACACAATTTTTAATTCAATTTTTTTTTCTTCGGAAACTAATGAAATTGCAGGTGTTCTTATTCAGAAACTATGTCAGTGAAATGAGTTTTCCAATTTTTGATAAAGGCAGAATATCTTTCAGACAATACTGTTAAAGTCGGCGTTTTGAACCGAATTCTTGACGCCACAGAGCGAAAAACGTGTCGTCACGTGACACGAATTGATTATGACCCGATAAGTAATTTATTTATCAAAAAATGGAAAACTCATTTCGATTACAAATCGCTCCAATAGTCAGGTCTGCTAATTTTATGCCTAAAATGTGTGAGAAAGTTTAGCGATGTTAAGCAAATCATACACTGAAAAAAAAAAAATATATATATAATGATTTTACAGTATATACTGGCACCCCAGCTGCCAGTATTATGCCGTAAAATTAACAGTAAAATAAGCAGTAATACACTACCGCGCATAATCAACATTTTTTTTTTTTATAGTGTAGAATCGAATATTCTCTCGACTTTGATCTCATGCTATTTTCGACGACCAGCAAGCGTAGGTACATTGAGTACCATATGTACAATGAGCACGCGGCGATTCAAAAAGAAACTTTCCATACGCCAATCGAATTTTTAAATACTGTTTGTATTACAAACCAAAATATGTGAGCTGAAATTTAAAGCTGAATAATTTTTGAGAAAATGAAGGGCATCTTTAAAAAAATAAAAATAAATAAATAAAATAAACATTATTTTGCGGCATTTAAAATAATATTAATCATCGCAGTTTATGTTAAAAACATTGAATAATTTCTTTTTCTCTCTCTATTAATTCCACTTTGAAAAAGTTTAACTGACTCTCCCATATTCATTTCGTGTATCTTCAACAGTAAAATACACATTATTTAGGCCCCTTAAATCTGCTGATGTTTCAATACTTGCTTATAATAAACAAATACCATTAATCCAACATGTCTATCTTATAAAGATTTTTCCCTCGGAAAGGCAGACTTTTAATATTTCAGATGTACTTGTGTCATTTTCAACCGACTTATATACATATATATAAATTAAATCACGTGTGTTAAAATGAAAATAAGAGATATTAAAAAAGTCAATCGAAAGGATACTGCAAAAATTAAACATTATAAACTGAAAAAAAAAATAAATAAAAATACATATAAGGATAAGTATGTCTATTTTATCGAAATTTATATGAAGAGTGTACATGTTGGTTGGTTGTATACACTGGTGTATGTACGCTCAGATTTTAATTAAAAAATATATACAAAAGAAGAAAATAATAAAAGGAAGGAGAACTGGCCACCTTCCTCCCCTCCTCCCCTCTGCCGACGGCTATGACATTTCCTTACTGTATTTAAAATACATTTCCTATTTTCAAAACCAGCGGGAATTTTTCAAATGCTCAAAATTTTTTTGTTAAACTAGTTTAAAAAATTTTAAATGTGGAATTAAAACCTCGATAACAGAAGTTGCCGTAGAAAACCGTTATTCATACTTATTGAGGAAATGTACTGTTTGAGAAATTTCCTTCCTTGATTATCCGACCTGATACTGGTATCATTGTGCATATTTTAATCTATTTTTCCATTGAAATAAGACAAATGGTTAATTTCACGTTTCATTAGATAGGAAGAATTTCCGAGCTATTGCCCAATCAAGCGTAAGCTTTTTGATTTGTGGAACTTTTAGAGTGATATTTCAGCGATATGACTGATATGTTTTAAAGATGCTAAAACATTTATTCGGTTGAGTGACGAAATAAATCTTTCGTTGCATTGTGAAAATGTTTATCGTTTCATTTTTTTTCGCAAGACTTAGTTTGTTATTTTTCACTTCATTCGGCAAATAACAAAAGACTAAAAACTAAAGACTGTTTTGTACTGTAAAGGGTTTACATTACAGTTTATGTTTATGTATGACAGGACATCAGAGTACAGTCCATAGATCTGGAAGGAGTTAAAATTTACTGAAACTTGCATTTCTATCTAGATTTACTTACGTACTTATGGATAGCATTTTTAATGTTTAGAAAACTGTCAGGTAGAGGAAAATATAATGCAGAAATCGAACAAGAAGCAATAATATCGGGGAAACTAAAGAATGGGTGATAAGATTAGAAACTGAAGAACCAACACCCCGTGCAATTGAGAGAAAAATTAACCCTTTTTATCACGGCGCTGCATATCTGCAACATACCCAAAAATCAATGTTGCTTAAACAGTGAGCTTTAAAAAAATTATTTTATTTATTGCTGCTATCTCTCAACACAGCAGTTAATATAAAGTGTTCATATAATTCTCAACGGGCGGCGATACAGAGTTAATTTTTCATGCCAAAGTCTTATTTAATATTTGAGCAGTTTTGCATCGTTATTGCTAAAATGAAATTCGTAAATTTTGTCAAATTAAAAAGGCTGGAGACGTCCAAAAATAGATTTTTCACAAAGGCAATTTCGTATAGTTTACAATTTTGTATTAGAAAATTGACAATATTTGTGAGAAGTATGTAATTTTTCGTTTGAAGTAGCTGTGAAAAAAGTACCTTTTAGTCAACAGTTTTTTATTTTTTTGTTATTTAGATATTTATTTATTTTATTTTTTTACTATTTTTTACTTGCTTAAAATGATGTATTCAAACATCTGAGTAAATATTTTTTTTAAACGAAGTTGTTTAGTCACAAAGGGTTAAGATCCTTTCACTATAGCAACCCGCAAAAAAATGTCAATATAATTCTCGATTTTATCTGAAAGCCCAGGAGACTTTAAAAATTGCGCGTGTTTCAGCATATTGTTAAGCGTATGCCTGAGAAAGTTTTCAGGTGTTGGCTGTAGTAATAATTCAAGCATAAGGATTTCAACTCCGAAATGGTGATATAGAAGCAAGAATTTATGAAATAGCTGGTTTGTGAGTATTGTGGGACCAATCTAATTCGAATGTTAAAACTGGGACATAAAGTCAGAGGTAGTGTTCTCACTCGTCTTTCACAAATCTTAACAATTTGACTAATCATTAAAGAAAATCTGTAGCCAAAATTTAAATAATGTTAGTAATAGATTCGTCTTTAAACACTGGTTTTAAAATCGTTTTTTAAACTTCCCACCATATATTTTTCTTTTCAATATGTGTTTCAATTATTTTGTAATTGTTTTTAGAATAGTTATTGATCTAAATTCAACTATCGACGATTTAAAAACTTATTGGTTGCAGAAACTAATCCAACAACTGCATTATAGAACTTTTCAAAGTCGAGTAAAAAAAGTCTTGCCCATTTTTATTTCTATCTGCTTTTGTGAATGAAAACTCGAGTTAATTCTGGATTCGGGATAGCAGTTTGGTAAATTAAATGCAAGCAGTTATTATTATTATTTTAATGCGAACAAGTTCTTAAAAAATCACAAGTAATAAATTTCACAGAAAACGTTTAATCGTAACAATAACATCACTGAAAGTGTCGGCGAAAAAAAAAAAATACTGTCTCAATTTCGCGATTTTAATCTTTTTTTTTCCTCGCCAAATGAAACATTTCGTCGGGATTTGGCGCAATGGTGATCGGCAGCGAGAACCATGCTATTTGGGGAATTATAACAATTAAGTATAGAGGCTAAGAAATATACTAGTGCTTCTGTTAGACGCTTTTTAAAAGATTGTGAATCTTATCTTTTTCTTTCTTTCCTTAATAACGATGAACTCTGTTCTTTTTCCAGTATCAACTTTTCAGCCTGTAAGAAAGTATTTTGCTTTTTTTTTAAATGTAGAATGCAGTTTAAATATTTTTAAAGAGATCAGATTTAGTTGTTTTGTTGATCTATATTTCAATGCGTAATATACGTTGTAAGTACCACCCCCCCCCCTTCCCCGGAAAAAAAAAATAGCAGTGGGAGCTAAAGAAAGTGCCCTTTTGTTAAATCCACCTTACCCTTTCAGAAAGAAATCTGAATACTACTAATTAAACAGTCTCAATAACAGATCTTAAATCACAATAAAAGGGCTTTTAAAATAGTAAAGAGAGTTTAATATAATTTATAGTTATTTTTTTATAGCATCTTAGCAATTTTATATGTATTTACTTTTATGCATACATAGAGAAATGCACGTTTATTTGACGCCGAAGTACCGCGAAACGTATTTTTAGAAATGTATTTATAAGTTTCGCCGTTTTATCTATTTTGATTGTTTGGCACCTTATGCATAGTTAAAATTACGAAAGGTTTTTATTATTTACAATCTAGTTGACGTCTGTTGTAAGTACGTGTATTGTCGCTGCTGATGCTTTTTTTCATTCTTTCATTTTCTCATCTAAAAAGAATTTTTTCCGTATGAAACCTTGAAACAGTTTTATGCCATATTTATTCTGGTTATTTGTGTTTTATTTTATGTCAGTGCTCACGTCACGTATTAATAATAGCACATTTTTTATATATTCATTTTACTTGTGTACCTTCAATCCGCCAAATCATCAATTGTTTTATTTTCAATTAAGGTTATGTAATGACAAGATTGATATTTATCTTTATCTGAATTCCTTTACTTAATCCGCCCAGTCATCAATAGTCTGTATTATTTTGTTATTCAGGTTATGTAATTATGAGACTGATATCTAGACCTCTTTATTTTTTACAAGAGGAAAACTTATTTAGTAGTTGTTAATTTTCCTTTCTTCAGTGGCGAAGCTCTATAAATCTTCCTCATACTCATCTATTATGTAAACGATAATCTTGTAAAACATATCTTTGTCATTGTGTTTGATGCCAAGACGCATTTTAAAATAGTCTTGAGAGTGATGTACTGAACTGAATATTTTTGAATGAGTATTTAAAGCATGAACGAAAGAACAACAAGACCGAGCTTTTATTACCTGCCGTCATTACGAATATTATTGACGGGACAAAAAAAGATTTATGGTCGATTTAAAGGAGGCCCTCAATCCAACCAGCATGTGTATGTATGAGTTTTATGTTTGTTATCGCCAGGGCTTAATTTCTAAGGGGAAAAAAGTACCGGAGCCCGAATATTCTGCAGTACTAACACCCGTAGCGTACCCCCCCCCCCCCTCCCTCCCCTCCCCCTCCTCTGCCGTCTCTCGAATCTGCATAATTGTATTTCATACATTATTTTCAAAATTTAAAACATTGTTTTTTTATTTAGCAAAATAAAAATTTTAACTACATCTGCGTAATACTTAGCTATCAACGATTCCACTTTTTAGTTATTACTAACTTCGAAATCGAAACCTTTTCCTAAATGTTAATTAACCGCAGTATTCTGCGATTAAATAAGCTCAAGATTGATTCGGAAAGAGTATTAACACAAAAAATGAATAGTTCGCAGCCCTGCAGAATAGAAAAAGACTATTTCTGTTTACTCTTTATTCAGATAAAATTAGCATTAAAATGATTTGAAATGGAATTAAATAAAATTTTGAATGTAAGACAGATTGAGCTCGAGCCAGCCAAGACTGATATAAAAATCGAACCTGTTTCATCTCCATCTCTTACATGAGCGACACATTACGTCACTTATCAGTATTTTGAAACAAAAGAAGGCAAAAGATTGGAAATGGGAGGGAAAAGAAAGGGTAATTTAGGATTCGTTTTTCGGAAGCGTTATTGCACTGGGCTCCGGAGCGCAGTGTTTATGAGTTTCGGTGAATTCTGGGCCATTTTTAAATAATTACTAAAAACAGAGAAGTACCGGAGCTGAGCTCCGGTAGAATCCCGCGCAAATTAAGCCCTGGTTATCGCATAACTTTAAAGAAGATTCATCGTTTATGATTAATGTTTCAGAGGGTTTATTTTCCAAAAGGTCTTTCTTGTGTGTGTGTTTGTTTTATGGCTTGTCCGTTTGTCTATGCACTCCCAACACACACTCTTAGTGACTTTAAAATGTCAGAGTGGCAATCGACCATTAATAACTTGCAGAATTCTTCAAGCCGAGTGGGAGTTAGATTGCTTTAAAATTTTATTAAACAGATGAAACACAATATCCATTCGGGCTCATGTTTAACTTGAAGTAGACAAAGCTTGATTACCCAAAGTCTGAAGGGGCAACTCCCCCCAACTGCCCTTTTAAAAAGGAAGCCCAAAAACATTAGTCTTTAAGGCAAATCCGAAGAAGCTACTTTCTGACACAATTTTTAATTCAGTTTTATTCAGAAACGGGTGAAATTGGCAGGCGTTCTTATTCAGAAACTATGTCATCGAAATGAGTTTTCCAATTTTTGATAAAGGCAGAAGATATTTCAGAAAATACTGTCAAAGTCGGCGTTTTGACCCTGAATTCCTGACGCCACAGAGCGAGAAAGGAGAAAAACGTATCGTCACGTGACACGAATCGCTTATAACTAATGAACTTATCAAAAAGATGGTAAACTCATTTCGATTCCAAATCGCTTCTTCAATAGCCAGGCCTGCTAATTTTATGCCTTTTTAAAAATGAATTCGAAAATGTGTTCAGATCATTTGAGAACCACCTTAAAGTATTTCCAGATACTTATTTCTTTAAATCGAGTACAAATTAAAAAGAAGTGAAAGTATCCTCAATAAAAAAACTGCAACCAAAATCGAAAAAGTAAAAAAGAGCTTTCATAGAGATCGACCTCAGCTATCCAATGCAAAAAAAAATCATTTAAAAATATTGAAATGCGAACGAGATATCGTAAAATATTTCCCGCATAGGATTAACATTAGCGAGCAGGCGTTTTCGCCTGAGTGAAGTAGCCTCTTAAAGCTCTGCATCAGTAAGGTTTGGAATTCCCCTCTCCCATGTTAAACCAATGGTCCCTGATTCCATTCGTATTTATCAAATATCTCATCAGGAAATTAATATTTTTTACCCTTTTTTTGTGTGTGTGTGTTCTCTTCTTAAAGAGTGTCTCTTATTTTCTGGATTGACAAAATATTTCTAAATTATATACTTTTTTTTAAATTTAGTGTTAGTCTTAAGAAGTCAGCAAGATGCGAATAGCACTAAATAACTCCAAAACTATTTGGAGTTTTAAAAACTGGAAAAGGCGGAAATGCAAGATCACGCAAAATTTCCTTATCATGGATTAAAAAGAAAAATAAGAAATAGAAGAAAAGTCCCCCCTCCCCCTCTTTATAAGAAAGAAATGTTTGTTATAGGTTAAAAATGCTGCGATTGCCATAAAACATTTGTCATTTGAGATAGAACAGAATATTTTTTTCATTTGAAAATGACCATTGTATCTTGTGTAATATATCTTACAGGAATTAAAGTCTATTTTCATTTTGAATTTTATTGAAATAAGTATTTCGTAAAAACGTTTCATCCTATTATAAAATGGTTATTTTAGAGTAAATTTGTTAAAATCCTGCTATTTGTACACAAATATGCGTTTTATGTAATAGTCATAGATAATAAATATTCGTGCTGCCAAAATATACGATTAGAGAGTGTAATCTAAAAATAAAACAAAGTATTTCGAAAAAAAGGAACCAGAAAAATTAAACATAAATTAAAGAGTTCAGTGTGCTTTCCTAATTGTTGAATTGCATTTTAAGAATTGGCTTCAGAAAGAAGATGCACATTTATTCGTAAGTTCGGTATAAATTAATTTTTAACAGAGACTTGTCAATAAATATTTCGTAAATCCCCAAAATAGCATAAGGCGCATTTAAATTGTCATAACGATAAATTAAAAAAGTTAAAAGTTTTCTGCTAAAATTAGTCCTGGACCTCTTTTAGTTCACCCACAAAGAAGGTATACTGGAGGATACTGATTAAACATTCAAATTCTAACTTTTCACGCTTTTAACTTAATAATTTCATTGAATTATCTAATATATAAAGATGAAAATTTCTCTGTCTGTCTTTATTTCTATACAAATCCACAATTTAGAAGCGAGAATCGTGAAATTATATGCAAAGACGTATTAAAACACAGCCGAGACAACTAAAGTAATCCGAAATCGAAATGAATCGTAGTTAATTTTTAATTAATAAAAAAACCACCAATATAACAGCAATTTCCTATCAAATTTTAACCTTTTTTGTTATAGCAGCTGCCAACAATTAAAAATACACAATAAAATTCTTTCCACGACAATTAATTTTCTATTGAAAGATTTCCACATAAAAGTGAAATTAAAAATTTCAAGAATATAAAAGAAGATTAATATGACGTCATAACGGACATTTTCAAAGAGTTATCAATAATACAAGGAGCATATATATATATATATATATATAACCAAAAATGAAACATTACCATAACACCAACTTAAACTATGAAATAGTGATTAAGTATGTAATAATTAGTTGACAATGAAAGTATTCCCCAACACACTGAATATAGAGACCAAAAACTAATTTAAACGCAGAAGAAATTAAATTAAAAATTGAATAAATGAAATTGAATGAATGAAATGAAATTCGTGGAATTTAGACAGAATTATCAAGTCCCAAATGCCTAAATACCACAAATAAAATGAGTGGTTTCATCATCATATTAGCCATAACATTGCTAAAGAATATGATTATATATATATATATATATATATATATATATATATATAATATCATAATATCTTTGAATTTCAAAAAAAATTAATCAAGTTCTTGTAACATTCTAACTAAATTTCCAAACAGATAATTAGTAAAAGAGTGTAGACAGAATACCACAAGGTTAATAAATTAACAAGTGCAATCATAATATTACCATAGCATTTGCTTCGATGGTAATTGGCCAAAAATACTGAAAATGTGAAGAATATTTAAAGAGAGAGAAAAAAATAAAAATAAATCAATCAATCCATAAATAAAAATAAAGTTATATAATAAACCATAAAATTTAAAATAATTGGAAGTTGATATCAAGTAAATTCAAATGGATTTTGAAATGAAAAATGAACTAATATGTCACAAAATGTAATATAATGGAAATTTGGATAACAAGAGATTTAAAATAGAATTGGATATGTAAAAAACACGTGTAGATATTAATTTTCAGCCTGGATGTATCTGCGCGTGTTTTAAATATAATACAGTATTTCATAAAAATATACAGGCATTTATGCTAAGATCAGTATATCCCACCAGGTATACTGTATTATTACCAGAAAATAATTGGAAATAGTAAAATTGGAAATAAAAAACTTATAAAGACTAGATGAAATATTTTACTCACAATAATTATCAAACATTCCGCAAACATTACAAGGTCCACATTTGGCTCAATTTATATTTTATTATGACCAGAAAACAATTAGAAATAAAATTGGAAATAAAACCTATAAAGAATATATGAAATATCCTACTCAAAATAATTATCAGCCATTCCTGATACAACATAGCGACCACATGGCTCACATCATGAAATATCATAAATCTTGTTAAGTAGTCAAGTTGAGAGAAATATTTTGAAAATATTTTGAAATAACACCTTAAATATCACATCTCACCACAAATTGATTTAAATCACACAAAAATTATTTTTGTGAATAAAAATAAATAAATACAATCATAAACATATTTATATTTGTGAATGAACAAATTTCCCATTTAATTTTATTATTTAAAAGTAAAATTTAAAGACATTAGCACCATCTATAGGTAAATTAAAAATATTATTAAAATTTATTTGACAAGAAATGTGCTGTAGGAAAAATAATTAATGAGAGTAAGTACAGAAAGCAGGTGAATATATAACGTCATAAGAGTTTGAGGAACGTATTGAATCATGATAAAAGACCCGATTATGTAAGTATTGGCATCTTTTAACATTTTGAGGTTTTTGAATTCGTTTTCGCTATTTTTAAATCTATTCCACATATATACGTGTGTGGTGCATGTATGATATACATGCACCACATTTGTGGAAATTCTAATATACATTGTATATTAGAATTTCCACAAATTGGAAATTCTAATATACGTTGTATATTAGAATTTCCACAAATGTTCAGGTTCCCATAGCTCATTCTTAGTGGAGGGCTGAAATAAAGATTTAAAAAAAATAAAATTCATAGAATTTTTGTATTCGCCATTTTTTTTTATCATGCAAAACTTATTTAAATAGTAAAATACTCGGAAACCACTTTTCAGTAAAAGGTCTTAATCTCCGTCTCAATCCAACCACAGATTATTACTAAGTAGGTAATCTGTCGTCCGGATTAACTGAAAAAGAGATGAAAATAACGTATATTAAAACACAGTCTTTATTTTTTTAGAATGGTAACACACGTGCTTTGTTTACATACAAGTTACATTTCAAACAACGTCAGCTGATCTATTCTGTGTTTTACGTTGGATTTTGAAATTAACCCTTTGCCTGTGACGCCCGAACTCAACTCGGGCAACGCAGGCGCGCCGATTTTGGAATACCCGACCTGAGTTCGGGCAAGAAGGCAGGTATATAATTCGTTTTGCAAGTTAAAAGTTTCTTTGTTTTAAAGCATTGGGCGAACTGTGTTCGAGCTTCACGGAATTGAAACACGATTTTTCTCTTACCCGAACTCAGGTCGGGTATTACAAAATTTGCGTGTCTTCGTTCACCGAATTGAGTTCGGGCGTCACACTCAAGAGGTTAGAGAAAAAAAAATCCATTTTTGGCACGTTTTTCTCAAATATATTCCACAGACAAGGGGTTAACATTCTGTAGTTAACATTGGTTACTGTTTTGAAACAATTTTTGGGCATTTTATTGCTTTTGTTTTTAATTCAAAAACCTTTTAGCAGCTGAGAAATTTTACTTTTGTGGTACGCATAAAATTGAAATAAGAAAATGCCACCAAAGAAATTAGATAATTAGATTCATTAGATTAATCTTTCATTAGATTCATGTGTATAATTCATTATGTTTTTTGTACTGCATATTTAATTTTGAAATTGATTTTTCTAAACAAACATTCTTAAAATCCTTTGCAACGCAGGTTACTTCAGCTAGTAATTTAATAAGCATAATAATAAATGTCTGACTTCTATGAACTTCTCCATCCCTTTTTGCCAAGTAAATTTTCTCACGGAGGTACCTCTGTGCTAATTCAACATCAACACCTACTCTTTTACAGATTCAATTGAGTCCGCTTTTAATCCTACACATTAGATACTCTAACCCGGTGACTGAAGTCAATGTTTTACATGGGCGTTTAACGGTCAACATTTCTGGCTTTGTTTTACCGCTATGACTTCCACATCGGTAACTGTCCGGTTTTGCAATAATGAGATACACTTTGTTCATTGTTTTTCATTGTCTGTTCATGAAGGCACTTGTTATATATGATGTAATTGCAGATAAAAGCGTTTTTATCTTTACTTAATACACATTTGTAGTTTCACAATTACTATCACAAAACCATCATTTGCAAAAGATTTACCATGTCTCTCGATGTACTCTGGATACTCCAGACTTAATATCCATTCAGATCACATTCTGTGACGATGGCTCTTTTTTTGGTTTCTTTGATTTGAGAATCTTTGTCGCGCTGCAAGAGAGGAGGGTACCTTACATTTTTATCATCTAGCCTGAGGAGAATTTCTTTTGTTGATTGTGTGCACTTTGCTTCCAAACCTAAAGGTCACAACTGACCACAGGTTCTATAGAAAAGAAAGACCAGAAAATAATTTGACTTCTCGTCGCATAATTTGAAAATGTGATCTACGAGAAGCCTTAACACATTGATAATATATTTCGTGTATAAACATTTTAATATATTTCGCCTAAACGATTCTAGACAAAAAAGCCGCCACCGGATAAAAATGTATGTTTTTCGAAATTCGGATTTTGTTGCTATTTGTTGAAATTGCTCTTAATTCAAAATCTCCATACAATTTTATTTATTTTTTTTTTTTTCAGATTTGATTCTTATATTAGTCGAACTCGTTTATAGCGAACTCTGATGTAACGAGAACTTGGTTTTAACGAAAAATTTGGGGGAGAAAAAGTTGGTTCAGTAAAATATAGAAATATATTGCATGAAAGTTCGTTATTACGAGTGAGCTTTTGGTATAATGTGCAAAAAAATCAGAAGAGAAAAAGAAAATGCGTGTTTTTCTTTTTTCTTTCTTTCTTCTTTTTTAATTCCCGTCTGCTTAAAGGAAACTTACTATTTCTTAGTGAATCAATATTGTTGCTGAAAAGGGTGCCAATTGTGATACAGATGAGTGGGAAAACAATATCCTCTTCTCCAACAGGCAGTTGCATCTTATTGCTGCACAAAACTTCAAAGCTTCTTAGAAGCAAAAAGGGCAAATGATATTTTTCATGCAATGAGTTTAATTAGACGAAAAGTGCGAAACTGATGAAAGAGATTCTAAAAAAACTTAGATTAAGAAGTTTTTCAATTTGCTAATGTTAAATAAATGATTGGTTTCTTTTCGTACTTTTTTCTTTTCTTATTCATTTATTTAAACATGTAAAATATTACAAGGATAAAATTAAACACTGCATTGTAATTGATAATTTCAATATACCTCTGTTAACATGTTAATTGCCATTCATGCATTGTTTTTTTTTATTTTTTATCTGAAGGCCATGACATAATCTAGATTAGTGCTTTTTTTTTAATATCCAGAAATTTGATTGTAATTTTTGCTTTATTTAATCATGGAATGTCTCCCATTAAATAAAGAAAAGCTTACTGTTCCAATATTCTGGTATATATTTTGGAATTTTTTTTTTTTTTTTTTTTTTTTTAATGCGCGAAATTGACTCTGACGACGCGCTGTACCGCCGTGCTTTGTGGCACATTCATTCAGAAAGTACATACGACGACCGACGCGTCGTAGGTTAACGTCTTAAAAGACGTAAATTTACATCTACAAGTATAATAATTCAGCTGTTTTTACTGATTTAATTAAATATAATGAAAGTAATTTCGCAGAGAATAAATAAACAAAGCTTGGATTCGTTTAATTTGAGTATTTTGCTATAGCGTGCAAAAGTACTGGTTACCCCCATCCTCGCTATAACGGAGTACGACTGTATGTAACAAAAAACAACTTTTCAGAAGTAAAAAAAAAAATGAAAAACAGCTTAAATGAAAAACAGGCTAAGCTTTTCTTTTACTAACTTATGTGTTTAGAAATGTGAGCCTTTTGTCTGACTTATCTTATAACGGAGATCGACTGTATGTTATATTTATAATCCCTTTATAGTTTTAGGTAAGTTAATATTTTAAAGAAATTACGTGGGATTTTTTATACACTTTTAAAATTTCAAAACTTTTTTTCCTTTATCGTAGAACTGATTCGAAACTAACAATTTTTCATGGGGATATGTTGCACAAATAATAAGAAATGCACTTGCTAGAATTCGTTAAATTTTCTTGTTCCAAATTGGGAATATTTGAAGCCTGTCGCCACTATTCTGTGAAACAGTGCCAAAGAAATACACAATTATAATCCTTTTATAATTTTTAAGAAATTACATGGATTTTATACACTGTTATAAAGTTTCAAAGCGTTCAAAACTTTTTTTTGTATCGTAAAACTGATTCGAAACTAACAATTTTTCATTGGGATATGTCGCACAAAGAATAAAAAATGCACTTTCTAGAATTCATTAAATTTTCATGTTCCCAACTGGGAACATTTGAAAAACCTGTCACCACTGTTCTGCGTGAAACAACGCCAAAAAAATACACCGGAAACTGAAAAATGTTAGAGGAAAACCGATGAAATAGGGGGGGGGGGGGGATGTTCCTAATTTTCTGAAAGAAGGGATGCTTGGATCTTAATTCAACTTGTAAACGTGTTAATACTCGTACAATGGATATTCTGCTAGTTCTATTAAATTCTTTGCTTGTTCGCTGATTTCTACACCTTTTTAAGTGAAATAATCTTTTATATTAGAAGCCAATGCTTGAAAAGCGAGAGCTTGAATGTGCAAATCAGCAGTGCCACTGTCTAAGAAGCCTTAATGTGTGATATCGCACGAATCATTTCTCATCGAAAAATGGAGCTCTGTCAGCAGCCTACTTTTTTCACATTAAGTGCTACAATAATGAAAAATGAATTATGATTACGCATCAGTCGAGTTTTTTACATTGTCAAAAACCTTTTTTTCTACAAAGATTAGAAATTCCTCATAAGGGAACTCCTTGAAGTTAAGTCGATCCATTTGCCTGGAAAAAAAAATACTGATGTTTAATTTACGTAGTAGTAAATATATATATGTAGTTACAAATGTAGACTTTGAATAATTAAAGAATTTTTTTTTTCAAATACAACATATATTTTACATATTGAAACTTGAAATTCAATTGTAATTCACCATCATATTTCTTTCTCCACGTTCGACTTACAACGCTTCCCAAGTAGTGTTACCACATTCAGTATGAAATATAGCGGGTCGACCACTTTTCAGTTTTTGAAAAAATTGCGAAAAAAAGACTTCGTTATCCGAAAATTTTATTAGCAGCGGTTTTTTCGTTAGACGAAGTATCACTATTAGCGATGTCGCTATAGGCTTTTGAAATTCTGGGTCCCTTGGGCCGAGACAGTTCCAAACACCTGGGTCCTTTCTTACAAAAGTAGATCCTGCACTTAGAAATCAGACAGATTCAATGTATTTAGTACAAAATATGTCTCTTTAGCAATCTTTCAAAAGGAAAAATTATGTATCCTGAAGGACCCATAACAATTCTTTTTATGCATCCCTTCTCCAATTTTTTGCTTAAATGATGCGTTATAACACATCTCCGGCATTACTTATATATTATTTTTATTTATCTATTTTGTCTATGGCACCGTAACCGGAATGTGACTTAATAGGGAAGACACTATGACACAAATGCAAATCTTATTGTCAACATTGTTGTAACATCGAAGAATAGAAAGAGAGTCGTATCGACGTCATTGTTCAGTTGACGGGGCCCCATTTTGTGACAAGGTACAAATGACTCAAAAATCGGTCACTGTGATTTCACAGTGGAGTTACGAATTATGGTCACCTGCTAGTCATAATATGACGAAATAAAGATCCAAATTTTGGCATTGTGGTGACTGTGACTATTGCGACGTCACATCGACTACCTGTACTATTAGTGTTATTGCACACTGTGCAAATAAAATAATTTTTGTTTTATTTTATTATTTTGATTAATTAAGGCATTTCTAGTTCTTTGATGCTTTACCCAAATGTAATCTTCTGACATAATTACAAGGTCTTTTCAGCACTACATACATTAAATTGGCAGACATTATTTTTCAGATTCTAAAAAATCTAATCGCTTGTTTAATTTATACAGGGAAAAGAGAAAAAAAAAAAACTCCAAGAAATGTTGCCAAAGTTAACGCTTTAAACCGGCTTTCGAAGCATAAAAATCGCCGAATTTACACAATTATAAAGATTTATTTTTATGCTGTCGCTTCACTCCTAATTTAACATGAAAACCTGTCATTTGGAAATATTTAGGTTTCTTTCAAATTTCCGTTTCATTTCATATCAAAAGGGCTTTTGATTTTTCTTATTTAACAGCATAAGTTATATGACTAAAATGATAAATGTTTTTACATTTCAACATCAGTCGTATAAAAAGCAGGTGTGTTACAATACACCCACTTGTGTTTTAAAATAAGTTGAGTTTGGGTTGTTACCGGCCTGCGCAATTCAACTTTCTTATAATTTTTCCCACCTTCTGTTACACTCCCTGATTTCTTTATTCTCCTATGTTCAGGCAGACAATCTACGTGTCTTTAATATGTAACGAATGTAATAAAAGTGTACATGTTTTAATTCATTACATTTTTAGTTATGAGATATATGTAAATATTGGGGTCTCTGGCTTTAATGACATCGGGAGGTCGTCTTTCCCATAATTAAAACATGACTCATTCTTCTTTTGACAAGCTAATACAGAAACGTGATGAACAGTTCGTTGCAAAATGTTCATTGTGGATATACGTTTAAAATAGAATTCAAAGAAGATAACGCGTAACTGGAACGTTAATATTTTGCTTGTACACTGCAAAAAAAAAAAAAAAAAAAAAAAAAAAATGTTGATTTTACAGTATAATACTGGCATCCCAACTGCCAGTATTATGCCAGGTATTGGACAATAACTAATAAGTAACTTTTACATTTCCGCACAAATCATATTCAATTCTGTTGTCTATAGTATCAACACGATTTCAAATCATTACTTGCTATGATTGTTTAGTTTCAGAATACAGTTTTTAAACAAAAACAATTTTTGTCATCCAAGTTTTTTTAACTAAATCTCCAATAAACGGGGAAAGAGGGAATATTTTAATTAAAATTTCTATTAAATCGCGAAAATTTGAATTTGGAGCGCAATAACTAGGATTTTGGTATTAAAATTATAAACAATGATTATTGAAGTATTCCTTTAAGTCTCCTTTTTCCACATTCTCCAAATTTACCAATTTCGTGTATTGACCAATCCGATGACTCCATTCTGCCTGCAATATAGATAGAGAATGTGTAGGTATTGTACAATATAACATGTGGGCCATTACATATCTATATATCCAAAAGCTGACTAATTTTTAATACAATCTATATCTAGATAATCTATCATTGCGTAAACAACCATACTTTTTAACAGAGATTCACAGTATATCGGTACGACTCCTTGAGCGCTATCTTTTAATGCAAGATGACAATTAATCAAAATTTATTATAAAATTAAGTAAATATAATAATACCGATACTACATTATCATTAAATCCAGCTTGCTTATAGTTGTTTATTGAATTTAACAAACTAGCAATATAAGATTTTTAATCTTAACATAGAATTCTTAAAACTCACATTTAAAAGAATAACATTTCTTTTTAACAAGTTATTGGTTTGTTTTTGACAATGTTTAAACATTTCTCTTCTGTCTACATTTGTAATGGAAGCTTGAATTCGTATTAAGAGTCAATCCGAAATTCTACCCGAACCTGACACTTTTCAAGCTCAACCCGAAATGTAAAAAACTTACTTATCTTAAGGAAATTATAACAAGTAGTCTGCAATTATATCTGTAATACCAATTTTATCTCTCATATTGAAAAATGAACAACATATATACACGCGTTGATGTTCAAATATATAGTTTTTTCACCTGAAAAAACCTGTCACCTGGGTCAACTCGTACCCGACCTGCAAAAGTCATATCCTAACCCAAACCCGGAACACTTAATGTCAATACGAACCGAACTCTAGACTAAACTCCATTACAAAGTAAATTTTGTATATTAAAGTAACGGTACGTCTTGTTAATTCATAAAACCGTGTTAGAACTAGACTGAAGAATTTCGCGTCGCAGGAAAGGTTCTCTCACGCACACCAGTTGAGAACCACTGTCTTAGAGTACCATACTTTTTTATGTATGCCGCGATTCTCTTCCCCCCCCCCCACCTCAAAAAAATATTAAAAATCGATACATAGTATTTGGGAATTGATTGGTTTCTATATAACGACCCTTGCTCACTCATAATTCGTTGGGCGACAATTTTGTATTTAAATTTACCAAACCTTTAAGCAATAAATTGTGAATGCTATGCAATTTTAGCATTAACTGTTAGATTTTAATAGAATAAAATCTGTTTGAAATATTTTTTCTCCTTTTTTACACAAAACGTTTTTTTCTCCCCAAATCAGGTATTAAAAATTATTTTATTAATTTGGTTTTTACAGTACTTTGAACAGATTCCCAACGATCCTTTCAACAAATTGCACATTGTGTCTTATTTATGTCTTTTTCGGCTAAATTTTTTATGTTCGTTGTTCCACCTGGGTGAATATGGGTCTTTTCTTGCTTGCATGCGTTTCTTATCGTTTTATCGATGCCAGCAGGAAAATATTAAGAAAGAATGTTTTGCCAAAACGAATATTACAATAGACAAGAAAATGTGCATGTCATTTAAAACAATTGAATTTTAAATTGTCTAAATCGAATAAAATAATCATACATTTACCAAATATTTTTTAAGAAAAATAAAATCTACTTTAATGCATTTGTTTCTTAACGTATTGCATGCCTTTTGGCACAAGAATGTTTTTGTGGCAACTCTTTGTTATTATTCACATGCACTTTAACTCAAATTTTTGCCAACATTGCCCAATGCGCAGTAGACGATCATATATTAAGGTTTTTGGAGTGTTCCTGTAAAAGAACCATACACGATACGACTTACTACACTGGTGTCCAGAAATCAAGGGGCATTGACCAATTTCAGACATATCTACTGAAACTCGTGAGGAAATGCCCTTGAACTTTGAGGATGTAAAGAACATGTTTGACTTCATGTTTTTCACTGAAGATTTTATCGCGATGACAATTAGGGGGGGGGGGGCAATAATAATTTTAATAATAAAATAATATTTTCGATCACCCAAGTAATAGAAATAGGTCTGTCCCCTAAAAATGGTCTGTCACTGTAGCAAATGACTATATAGGTCCTGTTCAACATTTGTGTGCATTTGTGTAATCATAGTACGTATATTCGTGAAGATGTTAACGTTTCTGTGAAAAATTCAAAAGTTTTTTTTTTTTTTTTTTTTTTTTTTTTTTTTTTTTTTAAATAGCATGCAGAGTTTTCAGTCGAACTTAACACCACTTTCCAAAAACTTGACAAAAAATCATAGAAATGGTATGCTGTAATTAAAATATTAATATATTGAATATTTGATAAGATATGGGTGTTTGTATGAAATACGTTCTAACTGTGCATGCGCGAACTACAGCAAAATTTTTTGGTCATGATTTGATAGTCAATACTATAGGGCAACTCATATAGAAAGACCAGTGAAATATCGTGAAAACTCAAAAAGTTACAGCAATAATTGATAAATTATTGGGGAGAAAATCCTACTTTCTGATTAAATGTGTATGGGATCACAACCGAAACGAAGCCCTTTCGAACAAAAACAGGTAAGAAAAATCACCCATCGAGCATAGATTATGAAACACTTTACAACACTTCCCTAATACTTTAGCAAAACTTCAACCTTTAATAAGGTGAAAGACGATGTCTAAGTAAACAATTTGGAAAACTCATAAAACATTTGAAAACTCGATTTCAGCAATTACCACCAATTGTTTTTTGTGCAGTCCTGTATGTGATCTATAGATTTGTATAAATATCAGATAGTATGATAAAATTTAGTTCAGTTAGGAAATGCATGCACAGTTGATAATCCCCTTCAGTAATTTCCGTCAATAAACGGAAATGTACTAGAGATCTTTTGTGCTGCCCTGTATATGATCTATAGAATTGATACACACCACGTTATGGACAAAAATTTAGTTAAATTTAAAAACACGTACCGCAACTGAAAACACACTTCCAGCCATTGTTGTTAATAGATAGTATACTGCGACCGAATTCTTTTGTGTGTCACTGTAAATGAACGATGAATGCTACGCTCCCCATTTTCTATAGTAATCATCTTATAGTGCACCTCAGTGATATATATTAATTTCAATATCTTTGAAATAGGGTAATATCATTAGAATACACCGCAAAGGATTTTTCTCCATAGACCGTAATGTAATGGAATTATATTGTGTGTCGCTGACTGCAAACGACTTTTCTTCATAGACCGTACTGTAATGGAATTCTTTTGAGCGTCCCTGTAAAGGAACTATAACTACTACATATCATGTGCTACACATAACTACTACTTCATTTTCAATACCGAACATGTCATAGTAAACCTCAATAACATATATCAATTGCATGGGAATCAGAATATATTTACGCGAGTTAAGCACAGACAGAAGGCAGACAGACAGACATAGAAACCGAATTCATAAACACTTTTCAACTGTGCTGGAAAGTGCTAAAAAGAATTATCGAAATCTGAGCAACCGTTCAAAAGCTATGCGTGGATCTGGATGATATGCATTTATTAAAAGAATTGAATTATTTGAAGTTGGTTATAAAACCACTAATTGAATGAGGATTTTTTAACCTCGAATTTTTTTTTAATATATATTTTACAGCACAAGATTTCTTTTGAAATGCTGAAAAAAAATCTTGTTATTATAAAAATTCAATTTCTTAAAAGTATTACAAAAGACTATACCAGACTATATCTTTAAATGTCTTTATATGCACTCAAAACGGCTTTGCATTCGCCTATATTTATATCCGAAAAGAAATGAGTTTTCTAGAAAAATGTGCAGATCTAGATTTGTCTAGATAAATGTAACTGAAAGTGTGACATCAGAACTAGATTAAAAGGGTGAAAAAAAAAACTAAACAGCTAATTTCCACTTTTATGCAGAAATTTATTATTTATATTGTAATTAGATAATGATAACTTATTCTTTGCTAGTTTTCTTTCTACTTATAATTAGATAAGGGCTAGGGCACGCATCCAGATAGATTTTTTGCTAATTGAATTTTTATAATAACAAGATTTTTTTTCAGCAATTCAAAAGAAATCTTGTGCTGTAAAATATATATTAAAAAAAAATTCGAGGTTAAAAAATCCTCATTAAATTAGTGGTTTTATAACCAACTTCAAATAATTCAATTCTTTTAATAAATGCATATCATCCAGATCCACGCATAGCTTTTGAACGGTTGCTCAGATTTCGATAATTCGTTTTAGCACTTTCCAACACAGTTGCTAATTTCGAAACTTGATTAACCAATCAGAAGCAGGAGCGCATTTCAAAACTTTCTTTGGCAAAGTTTTCTTTGAAGAAACAAAATTTTCTTTTGATTTTGTCATGCACAGCTGAGAAGCTGTTGATACAGTTTTATTCTCGCATATATTTTAAAAATTAGCTAAAGTACTCGTTAATGATACATGTGTCTTTTTTTAAGAGTATTGTAATAGCAAGAGCTTCGTAAATATTATTGATTACTTATTTTTGTGCTTAAAGTACTTATTTAATGTTACTATTTCTATTAGTCCGGGAGCCAGTGACATCAACTTTCCTCTGATCGCGGAATTGAAAAAATATATATATGTAAATCGATAGTAAAAAGTCATACGAACAAAATGAGCTGGGTTTGACAAGCCGAAATGCGTTTAATTAAATTAATTAGCGTCCGTCAAACGTAACAATGCGTCTTTGCCGACGCTTAACCAGCGTCCAGACGCAAAAATAAAGACGCCCCACTAGTAAAAATTCAGAGCAAAATCCAATTGAAATTTTATCACCGGCCGCCTCCTTAAAATACGTATGACAGACATTTCCGGCAGAATAAAGTTTCTTATACCAATTTTTTCTGAAAGAGCACAAAATTTTCTATAAAATGCTCTAAGAGGGATCAATATCCGCGATAACGGTAAAACTTTATTTCTTTTTAATGATAATTAATTTAATTAATATTTTCGGCTTGTCAAACCTAGTCATACCTAGCTCATTTTGTTCGTATGACTTTTTACTATCGATTTACATAAAAGAATGTTCAATTCCGCGATCAAGGGGCTTTGGATGTCACCGGCTCCCTACCTATATTGTACTCAAATTTGACATGTTATCTTAACTTTTGTGCAATTTCTAAACATTTTTTTGAGTCTGACCAGTGATGACTGATACTCTCGTAAAATTCTTTGAGGATAGGGGGAATTGCCCTCCCCCTAATGGCGTCTCAGAAATCTGCATTTTTGAAAACTTTTCGCGCTTTTTGAAAATCTAGCAAAATACAGGCTGATTGGGGAAACCTCATTTGGAAAATAACGAAAAATCAATCTGGATTCTGATCCCTGCAGAGATTAGAAATCTCAGATTCTGCCTCCATAAATCTTTGAAATAATTGACATTAAAGCTCGAGGATTTAATTTTAATGGGAAAATTATACGTGTAACGTGGAATTAAGTTGAATATTGTTTGCCGTAATTAGTAATAATTTATCATTTAACGCAGCTGTAAGGCACATCACATATGGCAAGAACACGAGATTTCTTTTATCAACGGCAAGTAAAATTTTAAACTATTGGAAGTCTAAGATTATTTTTTCTTTCTCGAAATATATAACTGATCTCAGTTTTCTTTCGTTGCAATTTCGCGCTGATAAATTTAATTATTAATTGAAAGAGTTTCAGATAATTAAGTTCAAGATTTAAAATGTTTTGCCATGGCGATCATTATTCATATTGGTACGTATTTATATAATTAGACCGTTTCATTTGTGTTGTTTTAGAAGAAAAAAAAATTCTATATTTGATTTGTGAGCGCTGTCTAGAACCATCTTTTTCTTAAGACTGATTTGTCTTACTGCGAATTATTTCACATTGCATATATTTTTAAAAATATATTTCCGACTTTTCCTATTTATTTTAATTAAGCCTAACATGATTGCGAAAACATAATAGAATTTATGTTATTGTCGGTAAATATTACAGCTAAAATTATTTTTAAATACCGTTATTGCTGATGAATGTCTTAAATAAACGTTAAATTGTTGTTAGCAATAAATCATATATAACTCCACACTTGATTTAAAAACTGATGCAAATTAAGAGAAAAGAAATTGTAGTCATATCAGGATAATCTTATGTACTTTTTATTTTATCTTTTTTAAGTACATTTAATAAAATGTTAACATTTACATATTGTTCTTTTAAAATTAGTTTTGTTTTCTCAGTAACTTTTATTTTAACTATACATTTTCTTCTAAAAATAATTTACATATATTTCTTAACTCAATCCATGTTCAATAGTTTTTTTTTCTTTTCTTTTTTAGCTCAAAAAGACTTACAACTAGTGCTGCTTTAGCAAGGTAAGAATAAATAATTTGGTACTTTTATGTTAGCTGGGCGCAAATGATAAATCGCCCAATATTGTTGTTCGTACAAAATACCCCATTGCCATCGTTCGTACTGCATACATTTCATTTAAAATAAAAATCTTTCACTCATTTAACTTTAAATACATAATTTTAATTTAAAATACATAACATATAAAATACATACACTTTTAAAATACGTGCATTTCATTTAAAACACCCCACACACACACACAAAAAAAAAAAAAAATAAAATAAAATAAAATTGTATTATTTTCTACAAATATATTAGGTACAGCTGTCGCAGACGCACTATTTTTTTACCCCAAATTGGCGGTTTTATGCCTGGGCAACTCTGTGATTTTGGCAAGATTTTGCTTTATATTATATTAAACAATGTGTGTTTTGAAATAAAATAATTTGTGTGTGTTTATAATAAAAAATTGTGTGTGTTTTTATAATAAAATAAACTGTTTCATAATGAAATAAAACTAACATGCTGTTTCAACAAGCTAGGCCTAACATGTACCAGAAAACAGGGTTTTCTCACCAAAATGAGGCAAAACAAAAATCGCGCCAACCTCGGTGCGTCTACGACAGCTGTTTCCTCTTTTTTTGTTTGGTGGAAATGTCAATTTTGGAGTTTAAATGGATTTGACGTCAAAATCTCTGCATATCGGGGTTGTTTCAGGCAAATTAAATTTTCGTTTTCAATTACATCAATGAAATCAAGATCGTGGAAGGGGCAGAGCATTCAAACTCTCTCCGAAATTTTATAGACTTATGTTTATTTATCGAAAAACTTTGAGTTATTTCATTTCATGGAATTTATTTTCTCGAAGAGAAAGGAATAGCTAATATATTTGAAAATTTGTACAAACTATGCATTTGTAGGAAAACAATATATTCCAAGAAAAATCTAAGATACGATATGTTAAAATTAACAAAAATCGTGCATCAAGCCATAGATTATGAAACGCTTTCCAATACATTCAGACTACTGTAACAAAACTTCACTGTTTAATAAGGTGAAAGATGATATCCAATTCAACAATTTGGAAAATACATGACACATTTGAAAACCCAATTTCAAGAGTTACTACCCCCAATCGTAAATAAAAGTATCCGAAGTCTTTTGTGCAGCCCTGTATATGACTATAGAATTTATATAGGTACAGCTGTACATGCGTAGTAATACATACATGCGTAATATTCATAAATTTTCTAAGGGTTACTATAATCAATATTATCTCTGCCATTTTTGGCGTTTATCCACCGGCATGCGGTTTAATACATAAATACACTTGAATGTTTAGACAAAATGTGCAAACAATATTTCAAAATTTCACGAGCTTTATTTTACTTCAGCTTTGTCGTAGGATTGTTTAATTTGCTGTTTTTTGGAAATGCGTGCTGATCTTCTCTCTCTCTCTCTTTCGACAGTCAGTTGCACAGGAATGGGAGTCGACGCAACTCACAAAGCTCGGATGAGTATCCTGTGGATGTTCCTATGTCGATTGAGGACGATGTCTTGGATCTGAATCAAAAGGTAAGCAGGAAAAATGCATACTAAAGATCAGCCATAACTCAATCTTTTTTTCTCGCGGGCCGCAAACATATGTTTGCTGTGTTAGGCGGACCGCAACACACTTACATAATACTGTAGGGGGGGGGGGAAGGTAGTAATTAAAATAGTAAGATAACAAAAGTGGTATAATTAGTTAATATAATTAATAGTATTGAATGTTTGTCCTGATTGAAATGTTACCAAAACTTTTAACACCACTATTTTCAAATAATATACTTCAGAGTAGAATTGTATTGAAAATTGTGTAGAAATATACCGCGAAGATTGTTGTTTAAAAATGGCAGTGTAAAACATTTTGCTGCCATTTATTCCGCGACAACCCGAATAAGCATTATTAAAGAGATATGATAAGTATAAAATGTAATATATAACAATGCATTATTTCAAAGTTCTAAAAAAAAAAATCAGGAGATTTTTTTTTTTTTTTTTTTAATAAACCAGTCTTTTTTCAATACAAAACCTTTTTTTTTTAAATGTAGAAATATATAGTGCAAATTTAATTAATTTAGAATAATGTTTTGTTATTGTTGAAAATTTAAAAATGTATGCTCCATAGCACAAACAGAACTACATGTAAAAATAACTTTTGACTAAGGAAATGGCATTTATGATATTTTAACGTAATTTAAATTAATAATTATAAAAATGGGACAGATTTTGCCTTCCCATGAAAATATATAAGAACTGCGAAGGTCTTAAAAACGTTTTACACATCTCAATAAATTTTATAAATAGAGATTAATGATTATGTGTCTCGGGCCGCACATAAAAGGTCACCAGGCCGCAGTTTGAGTATAGCTACTATAGATGTTCTGCTGGTACTTCCTTTTTATAGCGGGCTCTTGGCGTTTTTAAATGGCCGTGGCGAAGTTTGGGCTTAAGAGAGTGAGGTTTATTGTCCAATGATATAAACAGCTATGATGGAAACAAAATTGATGAACTATTGTGCTTGTTTATGTCAGTAATAAAATTAAATTGTGGTACTTTCGTGTTATAGCGACCCCGACAATTACGATTATGCCAATATTGCAGTTATGATTTCGCCAAAATCATCGCAAAGCTTATATATGCATCATATGTACGCATATATCTATAGTCCAAATACTCATATATGTCATTATATAAACCTTATTTACATCTTATATGTCATATACGCATCCTATACGTCTTATACACATGCCATATAGTATATATATCATATATGCGTCATATATGACTATAACACGAAATGTTATATACATCATATATTATTATAATATCACCTAATGCTTCATAATTTGGTGATAAATCTTGGTCCTTTGGTAATTTATCCTTATAACACGAAAGTACCAAAATTGCTTCTGATTACATGCAATTAGATAAATTATTACACCCTTGATAATTAATCCAGAGACCTGTCTTTCTCACTCTTATAAAAAAAATAACATATTTAAAAAAACATTGAAATAAGAGAAATTATTAAAAAAAATTTTAATTGTCATAATTATAAGGATATTACATATAATTTCGAATATATACAGTTTTAATAGGAAATGTAATAATCTTTAATTTAGAGAGACTCGACTTATACTATTCGACGTGCTAGTAGAAAATTTTGATAATTATGATGCGGGTATAGCTGCCGAAGCATTATAAATAGCTTTCTCAAGATCTGTAATGCATATTGCTTGACATTTACATTTTGAAAAATTCACCATTGCACTCCATTTTTTTCCCCCATAATGTTCATATTGTGCGATGGAAGTAGCTAATCAAATAATGTGATATTGTTATCTTTGTAACACATTTCCGTAGCTTTTAATATAGTATGGTACGATGCATTATCTTGTTGGAAAAGTAATTTTTTACTCCCTAAAAGCAATTATATGCCAAAATCTGTGCTTATTGGTGTACACTTTTTAGTTTATTTTCATAGAAAAAATAATTAGATTAGTCTTATTTTAAGCTGAAACAGCACCCCAAAGCATGACAGCTCTATGCGACGTTTCTGTCATTTCAGAGGGATGAAAGATGGTTCAATCTTGATAGGCTTGAACATTAACACTGGCACGATTTGAGGAGGAATAGAAACGTTGCATGGACCCGACAAAATAAAAGAGGATCGGTTATGGTTTCCGATAATGTGTCAGCTCAAGACAAAATAAATTTGTTATTCTATTGTTTCATTCAAAAGTGTACACTCATATTTTAAAAATACAAATTTTGGCAAATGGTGGCTTTTAGGAGATAAAAAACGCATTTTCCATTAAGATAATGCATCGTGTCATACCTCAAAAGGTATGAAAAAGTGGTTCAGTGATCACAAAATCCTATTATTTGTTTGGCCACCTCGATCGCATTTTATGGTCATTTATAAAAAATGAATGGGGTGGAATGGTGAACTTTTTTTATGTAAATGGCAAGCAGTATTCATGCGTTGCAGATGCGATTTTTATTAATCTATAATACAAACATTGGGAAATTTAAGTTGTTGAAAAACAGTGGCAAAATATCTATATTTAAAATAAATTAAAACTCCCATTAGCATGACTATAAATTAAATTTCAATACTTATTTTAATTAACAGGTGTTAATTTCAACACGGGTGGTATAAAAATTCACGGAAAATTACGTCATAATTTTAGAAAAAATTTGAGCTTTATGAATGAAAGCGACATTTTCTTTAGAATATGCGGTCATTTTCGTGAGTGAAAACATTTCAGCTTTGTAAAATTTGGATCTAAGTTATTATTTATTTTTATATTACTGTTTATTTGAACGCATATAGTAGTCTATAAAGTGTTCGGAAAATCGAGTGGAGTCATTCCAGAATTTTTTAAGCAAACCGGACGTCTAAAGTGGAAGAACTCTGTTCTAAAAAATAATTTATTTAAAAAAAAAAAATCTGTGTAACTTTATCGAATGTTTTACACAGTTCGTTATATCGATTCTTTTATATTTAAACCATCTATTGAACTAAAACTTTTGTTCCTATGAGAGATTTTCCCACTGTCTTTAACACTTGTGTTTTTGAAATTCACAATTCTAATCCGTTCGCATGACCCAGTTTTTCGTAGACTTAGAATTGTTAACCAAATTCAAATTTATAGTTATTTGAAATTGGATCCGGATTTCTACCTTAAAAATTGGATAATTCCGTTCTCAAATACCCCAAATTTTGCCTTTGGGGATTTCTGAACTGGATGGCTGTGCAATTTTTTTCTCCAAGCCTGAAGCAGAAGAACGAATCACTTCAGATAATTTGTTAGTGAATCATATCGTCTGCTTATGTGGAATTCTTGATTCCTGTTTCGTTGATGGCACCTTTTTATTTAGCTGTCGCTGCAGTGGTTGACGAAATGCTTCTTCCTAAACCTGCTCGGACGAAAACGAAAACTCGCCTCTGAATAAAGAAGAGGTCGCATTCATTCGTGCGCTTGGAATCCCAAATAGTTTTTTGATTGTCTTTTGTTGTTGTTGTCTTTTCTTTTTTTTTTTATCCTGCTCAATTTTGTGCGTTATTATATTCCCAAAAGACGGATGGAATACCTTTCCAGTTTGTGAAATCTCTCTGCTGTAGAATGTTGGATGTAGTTACATGGATTCTCCATGTGAGTCCGGTGAAGAGCAAGTTGCTCCGTGTCTTTGGGGATCAGAATCATTTTGGACATATGTGGACTCTAATCCTTCCCTTTTTGATGGATATTCCTGTGATGGGAACATAGAATATAATTTGGCCGATGCCCTTTGCTATAGTACCGAATTTAAATGTTTACTTAGTCAAAAGGTTAGTTGCATTTTTCATTCGCTATATTTACGCATCACTTACTCACTGGTCTTTATTGAATGTTTTCCTATTGTTATTCTCTAAAATAATTATGTACATTCAATATAACTAAATTTTTTGTAACAAAGTTTTTAAAAAAATCTTCCATCGGGGGTCTGAAAACAATTTGATTTTAGAATATACTAGTTGATGTTTATAATCTGCATGATGATATCTATAATTGTTTTGCATCAAAAATATTGTCAAAGAATGTTGTTTTAAAAAGGGTTTCATTGTTACAGAAGAATTCATTGCAATATTTAGAAAAAAAAATCGTATAATGTATCAGCCTATTTTATTAAAACGCTTTAAATATTTTCTTAAATGTTTTGCTTAATGTTGCCTGAAACAATATGTTATACAAATTGTGCTCTAAAATTACACTTTATAAAAAAATACAGCTTTTCTGTTATTTAATAACCTCTGGCAGAAAAATTCGGATTCCCTGATTATTTTTACCTTCCCTCTCCCATAATTTATTTAATATAAAAAATAAGCCGCTACGGGTCCTTCCTTGACCTCTTGGATGTCTTGCGTTTTCTTCTGACATCTTAATAATTATTGTATATTAAAAAATAATAATAATAAATCTTAAATATAATATTTGTTCATATAATGACTTACTCGAAATTTGCTTTCTCGGTGCAAATTTATTGTTTTTTAGTATTAAATTTGCTATAATTTTTCGACGTGTGAGTTTCCACATACTAATTAGAGATCGGTAACCCGAAAAAATTCTTATCAGAGCCCGAATCCGATACCAAAAGTTCGTATAACAGAAAATTTTAATAACATTTTAAAGTTATTTTAAGATTAATTTTCTCATTTTAAAAAATTTCCTCTTACTTAGGAATAACGATTAATCCCAAGTTACTCTCCCCATTATGACATTTTATGATTTTCATGTCCCTGAAAATCTGTTTAAAATATCAATTTTTTATTATTACACTCTTTTATTTAACTTGGCTTTTGTATGTGTAAAGATGGAATTTTGGAATCTCTGTTTCACTCGCTTCCTAATTGGTTAGAATTATAAAAATTACGTGCACAGGTATGTTTCCAATATACAATATTTTAATATTTTTAACTTAATTATAAAAGGCATTTTTCCGTTAGCCGGCCGCAGGTGATAAATCGGCAAATATTTTTTATGCTCTTACAACTGTATACAAGTTACAAAGGGGTTATGTTACTAACATGATCGAGCCAAGCCTTTCGAATCAGATTGAATGTTTCTCTTTATATCTCATCAATAACAATTCCATTCCCTTTCAAACTGATTTTTAGAGAATTGTAAAGCATTTTAAGAAAGATAGAGTACATTTTTGCTCTTCAAATAGCATCTGGCGATTTTTTTTTCCTTTTTTAGCTCACAGGCTATCAAAGCCTGAGAGCTAATGTGCCCGCCCGCGTTCTGTATGTACGTCACGCGATAACGCTTGATAGAAATAAGCGTTTTGCTTCAAATTTTGTATATAGGTTCATTGTGATAAGGCGCTTCCCTGATTAGTTTTGGGGGTTCATTGGTTAAGTAAAAAAGGGGGGAACGGGGGCTAATCCCCCCGTAATTTAGATAAATGGGTTTTCCATGCCGAATTATCCGATTTGCTTCAAATTTTGTTTATAGGTTCATTGTGATAAGGCACTTCCCTTATTAGTTTTGGGGTTGATTGGTTAAGTATAAAAGGAGGAAACGGGGCGCTAAACCCTCCCTTAATTTATATAAATGGGTTTTTCATACAGAATTATCAGAGTTGCTTCAAATTTTGTATATAGTTTCATTGTGATAAAGCGTTTCCTTGATTAGTTTTGGAGGTTCATTGGTTAAGTATAAAGGGAGGGAACGGGGGCCTAATTCCCCCTTATTGTCGATGTCTTTATTTTTCGAAGGGCATTATTATTTGAAATAAGAGTATAATATAGAATTAGTTTTTCACTTTGAATCTGAGTATAAAAATCAATATAGCTCGTTTCAGTTTCGGGCTGAACCTGCCTCATCTCTAGTACATATACAGCGTTAGTCATCAAAGGGTTGAATGTTTTCAAAAATGAATTCTTCTTCCGCATAATTATACAACAAACTATCCAACTATATTTGTCACTGACGACTAAGCTATTGTTAAAGCTCACCAGATATGCAACCGTGAAACCCTTTAAACTTAATCTTATTAAGATGTTGATCAGTTGTTTTCTGCCGCATAAATATGAATTTTTAGCTTTAATAGCTTACCTTTTCTTTTAAACATTAGTGCTTGAGTTTACTGTTTAAAAAAAAATTATAATAAAAAGCTACGAGATAACTTTCATTTGATGAAGAATTCGGAGCTAACGAAAATGCTCGTTAAATCCATTTTTATTTTAAGAAAATTAAATTTCAGAAATTAGAGACACTTTTTAGGAAGTGTACATGATTCAACTTATATCTGATATACTCACAATTAATAAATAATACAGCGTGCAATTGCAGTTATTTTAGATGTTCTTTAAAATAATATGTGTGAATCAGTGGACCCGTAGGAGGATTTCACACTTCAGTCTAATATTTTTTAGCAATATCTAATATTTTTAGATGCAGGTTTTTAAACTTTTAAAGAAAAATTTAGGATAAAAATATCTGCAAATACCATTAAGTCAAGCCAGAATAGCATCTTGTATATTCCATCAAAGTTAAAGTAAAAATTGATCGAAGATAGCAAAATGCACGTGCGAGAAAAAAAACAAAAACAAAAAAACAATCATATTTTAACTGCATTAGAAGGTGACGTCATCCGTTTCGGGAAAAAACAAGAGGCAAAGAAAAATAAACTGAATGCATATAAGATACAGTTTAATCTAATATAACAAAGCATACCTTTTAGGCTACACGTGAAATACTATTTCTTCAATCGATCGATGATGTCTTTTTCTTCGAAAAATTTCAATTTCCTTTTTTAATCATTAAATATTAAATAAACCCGTACGGAGAAATAACGCTATCTTTTTTGTACTATTTATTTTTTTTTATAATCATTGTTGAGCAGGATATAATGTGGAATTTTATTTTTGTAGCAACATTGATTTGAGAAATAAACTTTCATTTTATTTATGAAAACAATGTTGATTTATTTTTTAATTAACTGCAATTTTTAATCAAAAAACATATTTTGACGAAATGTGAGTGTACTATGCCAGAAACCGTGTCAAAAACCTTTCGAATGATACCTCATTCATTTTTGAGCGTTTTGTAAATGCATAGAAAAATGGATGTTGACAACAGAATTAATATACATGATGATTGGGGGTGGAAAAAAACTCATAAGCATAGTATTTAAAACAGTACAGAAATTTACAGAATCTGTCGCAAAATTTATTACGATGTCGACATTTTTTATCTAGGAAAACTACTTCATCTTCTTACACTTTTCATAATCTGCCTTGTTAAAGAATTATTTTTAGATTCTGAGGTGGGACACATGTGTAACAACATCTTTCTTCCCAAATACGTTTATGGGACATACCTTCCGGGGATGTCTTTCAGTTGGGGCTTGTTTTGGGGGATGGATTTCTATATATAAATCAGGCAAGAAGATGGGGGGAGAATTTATTTTTATTTCATATTTCAAAAACTCCTTTTGCGAAAAATAAACATTTGGAAAAGAGTCGTTTTAATAATACAGCAACCAGGTATTTATTCAGGGGTCGATCTAGGAAAAATTTGGGACCTATTTAGGGCCTCTTCACAAAACTCTATTTAATAAAATGGGCACCCTTCACAAAAATCAATTTGATAAAATGGGCCTTTTCACAAAAATCAATTTGATAAAATGGGTCACTTCACAAAATTTTATTCCATAAGAACTTACTATTTATTATTTTGTTATGTTTTAAAATGTGTAATTTGTAAACAAACAAGTTCACCAGAGCAGAAAACTTCAGCAAAAGGATTTTAAAAAGTTTTTGTTTTTAAATGCTTGGTTCGAATTTGATTAACTGGATTTCAACTTTCGTTGCAAAATGTTATTTTTCACAAAAATATAATAAATTTCACAAAAATAAACTTTATTTTTCACAAAATGGGCCCCAAGAAAAAAAAACCTGCATCGACCCCTGTTATTATATTGGGAGGGTGGGGGAGTGACATGAACCGAATGAGCACATTCGTGAGGAGAAAAAAATATGCTGAGAAATATTGCTCTATTGAAAAATGGCTACATATAATAAAACTGCACATTTACTTTAATAATAATAATAACAGACAAAAATAAAGCAAGATAACAGTAATATTTTTGGACAATTACAGAATTAATTACAATTTAATAGAAAATTCTTAAATATTAGTACTACATGAAACGGGAGAAAGAAACTATTAAAAAGTAGACCTGAGAGATGTTTTCTTTTCCCGATATTAAAAAAAAAAAAAAAAGAAGAAGGAAAAGGTGCTCGACGTGATTGTTGTACATACCCAGAAATTACTTATAGTAACTGACAATATACAAGGAGCCGAAATACGCCTCCGTCTGTGTATCTAAGGCTCCTTCCTATAAGGGATAATTATTCAAATGTAAAAGCGTAGCACGGCAAGGTTTCTTCGCAAATACTCGTGTTCCAAAAACGGACCAGTGGGAGCACTGTGATTTTCAATATTTGTTTGTAAACGTTCCAAGCACTATACAATTGAAAATATATTGTTTGAAAATATTATTCAAGCTTTTTACATTTTGACCACGGTAAATAAAAAAAAAACTGCTATTTGGAAAATATGAATTAATTCTCTATTCCGACAATGAAATTTGTATAAAAAGTACCCCCAAAATAATCAAATTAACCCTTAACTGCAGTTAGCGGTCTCACTGACAGCTTCTTTTTTCAATTTTCACAGTTTAATTTTTAATTTTCCGTTTAATTCTAGATACTAGTGAAATTTTTTTTTCGATTTGAGCTCTAATACTATCGCTAGAAACTTCTTAATAGATGATTTTTAATTAATCCAGAAACAGTATCCTATTATAGTTTATCGAGCCTTTTATTCATCTTTCGATCAAGCGGACTCTGAAGACCGCTCACAATAGTTATGCGACAATTTCTGTCACAGTAGTTAAGGGTTAAAATATTTACACTGGTTTACAAATTTAAACATTTCTTATATACTTTTGATGAAACACCTATTTTCTTATTATACTACCTCTTACTAATGACAGGCGGTATTTGAAAAAAAATCTCTCACGTCACATTTTTAAAATTTTTACATTTTTTAATATTCACATTTTTAATTCCATAATATATCTATCACGTCACATTCAACCTACACGCATTGTCAACTTGCGTTCTATATTCTGTTTTCTTGTGTTTTTGTGAACTAAAGGGGTTTTGTTTTTGATAAAATGTCTGATAGGGTGTGTAAATTTAATTCTGATCGTTTTTGTTTTGGACAATTTATATTCGCAAAAAAGGAAGACACATATTGGAATGTCTTAATATAGCATATTTGCATTATTTTGGATTATCAGTGAGTAATCAAGATAAAAAGTGGATCCCGCATGCTTTTTGTGAAAGCTGTAGGCTTACTCTTCTATGCTGGGCTTCGGGAGGAAAAAAAGTATCTTCAATTTAGATCACCATTGCTGAGGAGAGAACCTTCAAATCACTAAAATGACTGTTATTTTTGTTTGACAAAAACTGCAGGCTCTAATTCAAAAAATCAACATAAAATTAAATATCCTGACATTCCATCAGTCTCAATACCGATATCACATTCGGAAACTCTGCCACATCCCATACGTCTAGGTATGTTAAGTGCGAGTTGCCAAGATAGTGACGATCTGTTTATGGAGGATGGAAATGATGACGAGTTCATAATCGAAGATTATAAAACGCCACCTTTAATAAACCAAAATTAGTGAACGACCTTGTGCGATACTTGCAACTATCTAGATCTAAGGCAGAGATTCTTTCCTCTCGTCTACAACAGTGGAACCACAAATACCAGTAACACCAAATACAGTGGTGCATTAAATACCAAAGTAACTTATTACGAAAATCGAAATCAAATTTTCAGCAGTTATTTCAACAAAAAGGTTGATTTTTGTTTTTGCCATGATATTCCTGGAATTTTTAAGGCGATGAATCAAAATTATGATCCAAATGAATGGCGTTTATTTATCGATTCATCTAAATATAGCATGAAAGCTGTATTACTTCATAACGGTAATATAAAACCATCTTTACCAATTGGCCATGCCGTAAACAGTAAAGAAACCTATCAAACAATGTATATTTTAATGAAAATGATACAATATGAATAGCACAACTGGAAAATATGTGGCGATTTAAACGTAGTTATTATGTTACTGGGCTTAAAGGACGGATATACCAAATATTCATGTTTTTTTTGTGCCTGTGTGATATTCGAGCTAAAGAACACCATTACATAAAAAAATATTGGCCTGTCCGAAATGAATTTTCTCCAGGAAAAATGAATGTGCAATATACATCTTCAGTGGATCCGCAAAATATAATTTTGCCACCATAACATATTAAATTGGGCTTAGTAAAATATTTCGTCAAAGCCATAGATAAAAACAGTGCTGCTTTTAAATATTTACACAAAATTTTTCCAAGTATTTCAGACGCAAAATTAAAAGAGGGAATTTTTATTGGTCTTATAGGGCACAGATACGTAAACTGATGCAAGATAAGGACTTTAAAAAACTTTTATCTACTAATGAAAAAAATGCTTGGGATTCATAAAACGGTCGTCTATGGATTCTTAGGAAATCATAAAGATGAAAATTATGAAAAAAAAATATTGCTGTTTTATTAAAAAACTATCCTGCAATGGGTGTAAACATTATTTCTCTGAAGATACATTTTCTCCATTCACACCTGGATTTTTTCCCTGAAAACTTGGGCGTCGTGAGTGACGAGCAGGGCGAGCGTTTTCACCAAAAACTTAAACTTTTTAAAGACAGACACAAAGGTTTTTAGGACGAAAGTATGTTCGGGGACTACTGCTGGTCTATTTTTTTAAGAGAAACAGATCAAGAAAATTATAAAAAAGAAGAGTAAAATCAATCATTTCTAATTTTTTCTTTTTATATTTCATGTTATTATTTTTTCTAAGAATTTAATAAATGTTTTTAAACTAGACGTGACAGATTTTTTAAAACAATTTTTCCATACTCAGTGCACTAGAATCTATCAAAAAATACACATTTCGGAGAAAGTATATAAATAATGTCTAAACCAGTGTTATTGGTCAATGCACGTCGCAATTTAATCAAATATATGCAAGCAAAAGATGGTTAATTAGCTATGTATAGTTTTTTGAATCTGTAAAACGTTTGTAACTGAACTATCTTGGCCGATTTTACCATCGAATAGCGCTTAAAATAATTCTTAGATTTAAAAAGTTTTCTTCAGAACGTTTGTCATGCTTTTCTCTATATAAAACTACCTGCTTTTATGTTTTTTATGCAATATTTTTTGCAGTATAAGCTGAGAAAGTGAAAAGGACATGGTCGATTCAAAAACAGCAGCAGCAGCTTTTTTAAAAGAAAAATAGAGAGATTATCAAAACCTGATAATTTAGATTTTGTCAGACGTTCCTGAAAATTCTAACATTTACTAACTTGTTTATGTAGCTAGTTTATATAACTAGTTTATATAACTAGTTCATATAACTAGTTTATATTATTGCAAGCTTAATATTTAGTCTTATTATTATTATTTAAAAGTATGAGACTTATTTGAGCATATTATACGAAACTTATTTATTTTTTCAGGTTCACGAGTTGCAGCAACAAGTTGCCACTTTAACAGATCACCAAGTTAGCACAGATCAACGATACACCAAAGTCAAACAAGAAAATGCCGCATTGCAAAACAAGTAAGCGTTCATTTTATTTGTATTTAATAATTAATACACAGTAAAAATTGTCATTAAAATAATATTGTTAAATTTCAATTTTTTTAGTGGTTGGTAGGGAGAGGTTTACTTCCATTTAAATCGAAGTTATTTCCATCAGACCGAGAGCGGGTGAAGAATTTTTTCTTTAATATTTGATGAAAGTTGAAACATTTAAAAAACGATTTTCCTTGCTTTCCTGATATATGTATGGGCGACTGGTATGTTGCCAGCGTTTTAAAAGTACGCTTTACAACTACAGTGTGTTGCAAAACGAAAAATAAACGTTATTCCTCATTATAGATGTTATCCAACTGCTTTTTTTTACTCATCGGTATATCGGTAATGGGGATACCATTCATTTCGATTTGCAGCAGGCCGTGTTATTTAAGTGTACTGTTAAATCCTTGACAACCTGCCAAATCGTCCATAGCTATCTCAGGTAAGGAAGAAAAAACATTTCTTAAATGTACTGTGATAATATGTCAATCATGAATGATTACTAACGCGTGACACGCAAATGCTTCCATTTAACTTAAAAATCAACATTTCTAGAATAAATGAACAGTAAAAAATTTAGTGAGTCCTTTAACATAATATTAGCAGTTCAAAAAGTACTGAGAGCTTTAAGGTACGGGGTTTAGTCTTACAGCTCTCTATCGTTGCACTCAGATGTGTTGGACACAAGAATCATTTCTGCAGAAACTACGGGCTATTGTCCTGGTGAAAATAGTGATAGTAATAAAAAGGTCTCGTTTGAAGTGTTAATCAAGCAACCACTTTTCATGCGATACCTGTGTATCTATTCGTATTTTGTAACAACTCATACAGAAGCTGTGTCACTTGAGAATGCTTCTCAAACACTTTATGCAGGGTACATGGCGTACCCGACACAGTCCTTAAACCTGAACTCTCCACAACTCCAAACTTAGTTGTGACACTTTCCAAAACATTTTAGGAACTGAATCTCTTAGACTCTCTATTTCTTTGATGGCAATCAAATTCGGGCGGGACTTAACCAGTCCTATCCTAAGTTAAGAAAATGATGTCATCCTCAGCCTCGATCCGTATTGGTTGACCAGTGGAGAAGACTAGTCTCCACTCTGTCTGAGTGAATTTATTTTTCGTACTCTACTGAACTTCTCTTCTAGAGGCTTCTACATCACACGTAGAATTTCGAAACTTTGTACTGTCCGAAACCTTTTTAAAAAATTGGTTATGGTCGATGTCTGGTCATAAGAGGCTCACCGCCATGGCAAAGTATTTCTCGCACCACTCTCTTTGAATAGGTTCTCACGTTTTACATTGATCAGGTTTTTCATTAGTACAGTAAAGAGGGACCCTTTAAGGTACCAGACTTCATCAAATACTACCAGCTCTCCGTCTATATGTGTTATGTTTGGGGACTGAGCTTTGTAACTCCCGAGTTCGTGTTTTAAGATTATTTTTTAGTGGAATTTCAATTATTTTATCTATTATTAACATTTGTTTTTATATATATTTATCATGCTTGGTTAAAAAGAAGAAAATAGACAAATCAACGATTCTTTGTGTTCATCAATCTTTTCTGCTCGTAAAATTTCTTTAGATTTTTTATGATAAGAAAAACAGTTTTGCGGATTCTACTTCTAAATTCCTCTTAACTGTTCGGTTTAACATTAACCTTCTTTCAGAAACCACATGATGACCTATTTCAGCAATACTTCAAGCTTCGCTGGTCAGCTTATTTTACCATCAAAAACTAGACGATTTAAACGCATATTACGTCTCTTCGAAACTTAACTGTTGTCGATATGTTGTGCTCTTACTCCTAATCTTGTAATTCTGAATTCTTGGAATCCTCTTATGCATACTTCCATTTGTAGCCTTACCTGAAAAGTAGATCGAGTACTATTCGAAGTATTGTTTTCTGTTTGCCTTTTGACTTAAGTCAACGCTCTTGTCGAAGTTTCTTACGAAGCATGACGAGCAGTGACCTCATGTCAATGAGTGTTCCTTGTTTATCCTTTTTTACTTGCTTCTACTGAACGATTTCTTTGACAAATGACAGTTTAAAACTTATGTTCTGTGAAAAAAAAAACTTGTTCCTTTCTGTTTCTGAGTACTATACGGGATCGTCTGCAATTCTAAGCTAAGAAAGGCTATGGAACGTATTGTGCTTCATTATTGCTAGTTGATGCTTCATATTATTATCAAATTTAAAATACAACTTTATAATTGGTGCACTTTATTAATTTGACATAAATATTCATTGAACTCGCTTATTTAAAAATTTCAACCTATATTAAAAAATATTGATCCGTCAGTTTTGAAAAGTAAACATAGAAAAATGATCGTAAAATTTTAAATATATCATCAAAATTTACTATCACTATGGTTCTTTATTATAAAGTAAAATTAAGATACTACACTACATGGAAGAGAAAAGAAAAATCAATATTTTAATTTTAATTTTACAGTTTCCCACCCGAAGCACTAACAGCGTAAAGAAAAACTGTAATGTGAAAAATTTTATCAATACATAAATTTTACAACGGCGGAAGCTTACTTTGAAGATTTGAGCGAAATTCGTTCCTCGGAAGTGAGTTTAAAATGTGGTCAAAAAGTTAGTTGAAGACATACATATGTTATAGACATATGTTACAAAGACATACATACATGAAGCATCATATGTTAATTAAAAGTCGTGGAAAATAACTCTTCCAACCAGTGGCGCATCCACGGGTGGAGCTAAGGGGTCTGAAGCCCCCTCCCAGACTCCGAAATTAGACTAACGATTTAAAGTTTCTTAAAAGTATAAAAGTTTTTAAGGTCCTTAGAAGAAAGAAATTTTGAGGAATACTGATTTTTCTTCAGAATTTTTCGTATTTTAAAATTTTCTTTTTAATTAAAAATATGAACACATTTGTTACATGCTAATTAGAAAGCTTTTAATTTTCTCACATTCATAACTGTCATAATATGAAATGGAGTGTTCGAACATCCAAAATGTTTTAAAAAGTAGTTTGATTTTGCCTAATTTTACTTGAATGTAAGCTGATCATTGATCTGCTGCTCAAAAGTATCACGCAAATACACTATTACAATGTTATACAAATTAATCTCCACTTACCGAAAATTTCAGACCTGGACCAAGCTCGGCATGGAGGAAAAACTGTCTTGCCCGGATTTCGTCCCAGTGTAAAAGCTAAAAGTTCACTCCGAGCAAAAGTCAGTAGAACCAGTCCCGACCCAGCCAATTTCCGTAAAATATTCCTATATTTCTTAACCAACGTTACTTACAATTTTTAAACTCTTTTTAAAGAATATTGCAATTATATTTACACAAACAATTTTAAAGTACAACATTTTTCAGATTATATGTTCACTAGCCACGGTATAAAAAATTGCAACATAAATGATCACATAGACATGTTCAAACGAAGACTCAGTAAAAAAAAATAATAAAGTTCAGAAAGAAAGAAAAAGATAATTAAAAATATCATAATTTTAAAGCTCTATAAAGGAAAAAAAATAAATGTAGATTTTAAAAAATAATTCGTAGTTTATTTGTTAAAATAAATTTCTAAAGTTTCTGTTAAGAAATTTACAGTATTACTATTATTTTTACAAAGAAAAAAAACTGTTAGCCTGACAAGGGCCCGTAAAGAACAAATTCCTCTTTTTCCGGGCGAAGGCCCAGACTTAAGTCTGAGACTGGGTCTATATATACGGGAAGTTCGGAAAGTCCAATGGAGTAACTCTAGATTTTTAAAAAAGAATTTACACTAGCAAAGGAATATATGCTAGTGTAAATTATTTTTTAAAAATCTAGAGTTACTCCATTCGACTTTCCGAACACTTTAGAGAATACTATGTATTCAAATAAATAGTAATATAAAACCAAATAAAAACTTAGATCCTAATTTTACAAAGTTGCAATGTTTTCACTGTGTGAAAATGTCCTCATATTTTATTAACCAAAACGTCACTTTCATTCTGCTGAAACTTTTTCCTAAAATGTTGACGTAATTTTCGATGAATTTTCGTTACACCTGCGCTAAAATTAAGACATGTTAATTAAAATATATATAGAAATTGAGTTTACATAGCCATGCGAATGGAAGTTTCGATTTGTTTTAAATACAGATATTTCGCCATAACATACAATACTCAAATTTTCCTAATTTTTTTTTTAATCGGGTTATAAAACTCGCTGTAATTTGTTCTTTGCCTTCTAGGGGGGGGGGGGGGTATATTTTATTAAAAAGTCACGTGCTAATAAAGTATGACTGTTGTATCAAAATAAGATGAGCGTGAATAATAAAAATATTTAATTAAATAATTGAGTTCAAAATGAAAAAAAGATATTTTTTTCCCTTTTGTCATAAAAGGGTTGAAAATGATATAGATACCAAACGCGTTGACTGATTTGTACGAAAACAAACTCTTGCGACAGGGGATTTAGCATTAACATATTCACCAGATGGGAGCTCAATCGAAAGCATACTTTGATAGCCATTGTTCTTTCACTCACACATACGCGATGTCAAGACATCATCCGAGTATTTTTAAGCCAAAAAAAAAAAAAAAAAAAAACTGATACTTTCGAGATTCTTGCGTTTCGGATCACCTTAAAACGAAAAAAATGGAGAGTGTACATAAAACGCTAAATGCTTGCTTTGTAAATACTTTTTTCCGCTCCAATATCAACTCCAATTTTACAAAACTCCTCCAATTTCGGATCTGATAGAAAGAACCTCCTTTACATCCCTCGTGCAAAAAGTGGGCTTTTTGACTTACATTTAGGACGTGGTATTTTAAAATTATTTCAGTTATAAAAATAAGCTATACAGTGTTGAAATAGTGATGACATTTTTCGCTTGAATTACTACTTATGTAGTAAGTTTTTTTTTTCTTTACTTGAGTAAATATACAAATAGTTTAAAAAAATGAAAATAAAGGAAAATGAAAAAGACAAACACTTTAACATGGAACAGTAAGCAAGTGCTATGCACCTATTCACCATTAATATTTCATTAATGTCAGTTTTTGAAAGAGTTCTGTTGCCTTTAAAAAAATTACACAATGGAGAAAAAAAATAATTTTTCAGTTCGTTGCCACAGTGGGCGGGTGTTTTCAGTTGTTATTACGTTGTAGTGGAATTCGTAGTCATTTAAACTAGGTTACCTGATTGCGATTATTATTTTCTTTGCAAATACACCTTTTTGACATTCTAGAAGCTATAGCCCCGCATGAACTTCATAGCAGAGTATATCGAATATTTTCTTTCTTATTATTCAGTGAAAAGTGTTATTGTACTTCCTCCACGTAATTTTTCTTGTGACACTGGAGCAAGGAAATAAAAGATATATTATACTTCGCATACTTTAATAACTATAGATTTTTCCGCTTGTACTAAGTCTCCCTTCAGTCCATTCGAATTTCAAAAAATCATAAAGCATTAGTAAATTTTCGTATGGGAGTGCGGTTGTTTGCATCGTATAAGACTTCTCAAATAGCCTGATTTTTTTTGTGAAAATAGAAAAAGAAAATAGTTCAAAGAGACCCATAAGTAAGTTCAAAAGTTTTCAAAAATTCGTACAAATTTAACGAGTTTGTCGTATCAGAGTGTGGTTTACACTATAAGACTTGTCAAAAAGTGGTATTTTGCACGGCAAACGGGACAGAAAATAGCCCCATCCCATAAGTCCTTTCGCATTTCAAAAACTCATAAAAAATGAACAATTATCTGTATCGAAGTGTGAGTTGCAACATAAGACTTAGCAAATGGTTGGAATTAGTGTAGCAAAAAATAATGCAGAAAATTTTTGAAATTTGAAAAAAAAATCCGACTTTTTTCACAAGTCTGTATGGTGCAAAACGCGCTCCGATACAACAATTTGTTGTTATTAGTATTATTATTATTGTTATTTTAGGAATTTTTGAAATGTGAATGAATTTTTGGGACATAATGTGCTTTAATAGTATTTTACTTATTTTATTTAACACGTTGACCGCTCCACGAGTCCGTAATGCGTGACTTCCATTCTACGCAAAAAGAAATGTTATGAGAATTTATCGAACACTATTTCGGTTACAGTTATAATTTTAATTATAATTTATAATCCATATATTAATCCGCCAAATAGAGAATTTAATAGCTTTACAGCCTTTCTTCCTTGACAGATTCTGTATTTAATTTCCTGTGAGTCTGTGCCTTCTCTATTAATGTCTACACCAAGGTATCTATAATACTCGCAGCTTCCTATTTTTGTTTGTTATTAATTAAATTTAGTTGTGTCTCATTTCCTCCTTTACATAGGTATTTGGTCTTACTAACGTTCATGTGAAGTCCCCATTTCTCATATTCTTCCTTAATTTTTATCGTCGTTTTCTCTAAATCATTTTTCTTTTTGCAATTATAACTTGGTCATCTGCAAATTGCAGAGCAGAAATTGATGTTCCATTTACATTAAGTCTCATTCCTCTGCAATTTTCTTTCCAAATTTTCAATGCTTCTTCAACATAAATTTTAAATAGTGTTGGGGAGACACAACATCCCTGCCTGAGTCCTTCATCTGTTATAAAACCTTTTGACAATGTTTAGCCTATTTTAATCATTGTTTTTGACTGTCTGTAAAGGTCTTGAACTGTTCTAATAATATTTTGATTTATATTCATTTCCTTTAATACATTCCAAAATTTTGCGATTGGAACGCTATCATATGCCTTCGTAAGATCAATAAATAGAAGATGAGTTTAATTTCCTACCGCCATTTCTTTTTCAACAATTTGTTTAAGACAAAATATATTATCCATACATGATCTTCCTGCTCTAAATCTACTCTGCTCTTCGCTTTCCTTCGTTCTAATTTCTTTCTCAATGAAATCTTTTAAGATTCGTCTATATAAGTCTACTAAACGTTGCTGTTATAGTAATGCCACGATAATTTTCACATTTTTGTTGGTCTCCTTTCTTATATATTGATGTTAAATATCCAATTCTCCATTCCTCTGGTGTTTCTTCTTCTCCGTTTAAGCATTTTTCGAATAATTGTGTAATTAATCTTGAGCAATTTATCGGTTCCATTTTTCATCAGCTCGGCTGATATGCCTCCAGGACCACCTGCTGTTTGATTTTTTAATTTCTTAATTGCTCTTTTAACTCTCTCAAGTTCCAACAATATAGGTTGTCCCAAGGTTGTCTCTTCTTTTTTCTTTTCAATATCTATATAATTTACTTGAAATTCATTTCTAGTTTCCATAAGCAAAGTCTTATAATATTCTCCCATTTCTTAACAGATATTCCCTGCCTTGAATTACTACCTTCTTTTCTAATATTCTTTAAAAACTTCCATGCCTCTGTACATCGTCTTTCTCCTATATACGTCTCAATTTCTCTGCATTTTTTATCCCAAGATGTTCTTTTTTTCTGTAGTACTAATTTTTTAGTTTATTTTCTAAAAGTTCTATAAAGCTGTCTATCCTCTTTCTTTTTTGAACTCATCCATCTAATATAAGCTTTTTTTTTTCTGTTGTACAATCTTTTCGATGTCTTCGTCTCACCAAAAAATTTTTGGGGTAGTTTTTTCCTTTATTTTTTGTGCCAGTGCTTCATTTGCACCCTGGTGTAAAAATGATTTAATATGTTGATATAGTTCAGTCACATTAGTATAATTCCTTTCTTCTAATTTTTTATCTAATCTTACTTGAAAAAGTATTTTTGTACTTTCTTCCATTAATCTTTCCAACATATATTCTGGGACATCAATATCCTCTATCTCTGTGGAATTTCCCTCGTCTCTAATTAAATTAGTCGAGTAAGGGAATACAAGTCTTGTTCGCACCATACAATGATCTGAACCACATTCCGCTCCTCTCTGGACTCTAACATCTAATAATTTTAATTAGGCTTTTTGCTTAATAATTACATAGTCAATAATCAATTTTAGCTGTCTACCACGTGCTGATACCACGTATATTTGTGAATATCCTTGTGTTTATAAAAGCCGTTTGTAATCTTTAAGTCGTTAGTGTTGCAAAATTCTATAAGTCTCTCTCCATTATCGTTGACCACATCCTCCCCAAACTCTCCAACAATATCATCTCTCTTCCTGCATCCAGTTCTTCCGTTGAAATCACCCATCATTATAATTTATCTTGTTCCTCCAATTTTAAAATAAATAGAAATGGATATGTGTACATCATTCATGAAGTACATCAATTTATATATATATATATGCTAGGGGGCTTTTGCCCCCTGCTCTCTTCGTGCACCAACTCCCGTAATGTTTTCGTCTGCTTGTTTGTTTCTCTCTCTGTCTATCTGTATATATATATCTCTCAGTCTGTCTGTCTGTATATATCTCTCTCAGTCTGTCTGTCTGTATCTATCTTACCTCTTTCTCTCTCTCTGTCTCTCTCTATTTATCTCTTTCTCAGTCTGTCTCTCTATTTATCTATCTACATCTCTCTCAGTCTGTCTGTCTCTCTCTATTTATATCTCTCTAACTCTGTATATCTCCCTTTTTTTCTCTCTATATATATCGCTACGGCTATCTCCCTATATCTGTATCTCACTCGATCTTTCTAACTCCCTATATCTCTTTATCCCCATTTATCTCTATATCTCCCTATTTCCCTCTATCCTGTCTATCTCTGTCTCCTTCTATCTATCTCTGTCTTTCTGTATCGCTCTCTCTCTCCCACTATCTCTATTACTATATTCCCTTATATCTCTATATGTCTCTATATTCCTGTATCTCTCTATCTCCCTCTATCTGTCTATAACTCTTTATAGCCCTTTATACACAGAGTGATCCAAAAGTCCTTGACATATTTTGAAATTCAATAAAAAAAAAATCAAGTAATTGGCATATGAGCGTGCGGTTTGGCAGATAATACTTCTCATGATCTAAAATTTTGTTTAAACAAAACTTTTATTCAAAAAATTGACCATAGATAATCCCATACCTTCAAAATTGCAAAACAGCATAAAAAATGATTAAAAAACAAGCAGTCACAGATCATTTATTCGTACAATCTACTAAAATGTTTAAATGTGTACGCCTTTTTAGCTTCAATCACATCCAAATAGTACTCAATTTTTCTACACATTGCAATACGATAGTACTAGATTGCACAGTCGTCGAAACAAAAAAGAGATTACCCCGTACAGTTTAACGCCATATTGTAGCAAAGAAATACGTAAATAGCCATTTGATTAGGTATTATGACTTCTTTCAATTTACTGCACTAAAATAATGGTTTATAACTGCTTTTCTTGAGATTTTGTTGATTTCTTTTTAGCAAGTTTCGTTGGTATATATCAATGGATATATATCATGATATCTATCATGATGTATATCCGATATTTATTTTCGATATTTTCATATTATTTGATATTTATTTTCAAAATATTACTGTGCAAGATATTTTTGATATTTTAAGTCAAAACAAGTGTAAATGAAATTTTTAACTGATATTGACTACGTCATTCTGTAGATAAAGGACATTTGTCTCTGGCAGTGACTTTTCTAACTAAAGAAAAAAAACAATCTTATCCAAGCTTTGTTCGATGTTTTTATTTTTAAATGTAGATTATATTGGACTAATAATTATGTGGGGCATAACTAATTCAGGACAGATATAAAAAGATAAACTGTCTAATTTAGATAATCGGTTCTATACATAACTTTATTAGAAAAGAATCAATTTCTGGTTTTGGTTTTGTTGAGCTTAAATTGTACAACATGTTAGGGAATAAAAAATAAATAAGCTTACATTTATGTTTAATTTTTTCAATTTAAAAAAAAGAAAAACTACTTTGTATTTAATTTTTTGTTTTTTAAATTTTGGGTAGAATTTATTGTTTTATGAATTTCTTAATAGTTGATAGTGAATCTTATAGTGTTTTTTTTTTTTATATATATATAAGTGTATGAAGCAAATTGTTTATGTTTCGTTGATTAGTTGATCTTAAATTTTGTTCAAAGTGAAAAAAAAAGGAGGGGGGGGGGGGAATAGCATTTTTAGTATATTGTTTAAGTTTTCATGTTAAGTGCAATATATATTTTAGTTTCTAATTTATATTATGCTTGAAAATATTTATTATCAGCAGTAAGTTAACTATTTTGAAAATATCAACATATCGGATATTTTTGATAATATCATATTTACGAGCCCTGTTGCGAGGTAATAATCTTTGTCCCCAATTGGAGTATATTCCAGCCAAATTTCGAATCTTCTTTAATCCTAAATTACAACACAACAATCGATACGACAGTTTTTTATGCATTATTGGGGTGCCTTTTTCATAAATACAGATTTATTTATTTTTGCGAATAGCAGCATTAAAACAGAACGTTCGAAACATGCTCTTTATATCATCTATAATATTGAATAATCTTACGCGTATTAAATGTCCTCAAAATAGCAATAATCAAAATCAGGGTCATCTGAGTGTTTTTCAAGGTTATCGAAGTTGTGGACGTAAAATAAGTGTAATAAATTTGTGCTCTTTCGCATAAAGTATAATTTTGGACTTTTTATTCATAAAACCTGCCGTAACATTGCAACACGTGATTGTATCGTCTTGCGAATGGTGTCGTTCGATTCAGAATATAAAAAAAAAAAAATACGTGGTAAACAATACCCCACTCGACCTTTTTTTTTTTTTTTTTAAGTTGACTCCTGTGAAGAGGAATTAACTTCACATATTCCACATCTCGTCTGTTTGTGGAATCTCCTTTTACTGAGACACTAAATAACATCTTTCCTTGCAGCTCATAGATCCGAAAGCCATACTCCGATCAAAAACATTTGTATAACTCCCCCCCCCCCCCCCCCACCCTAACCTCCAGTTTAAATGCCCACCAAACCATAGTATTATTAAAATAACTTTATTTTTTGAGAAAACTCGTCGTATCTTCGTTTCCAGGATCAAAACGAAGTTCTTTCCAAATTTTTGTGAATGACCACAGTTGCTCTAAAACACGTAAAACCCTACTATATGAACTTGTACTATAGCTTTTCTTACTTACTCGGGGGAACGAGAGGAAGTAGGTTTCGGTGAGAACGTATTAGAGTTGGTAGAGTTTCGCATCGGGTCGGATTGGGTTCACGCTATTTTTATTTTTGTTGTTGTTGCGGGTCGGGTTCGGGCTGACCCGATTTTTCAAAAGAGTCTAGAATACTTTTCACATGCAAAACAAAATATATATTTGAAGATTGTGTATATACTCAAACTGTTACTTTTTCAACATTAAAGATAGAATTGACAGTAGCAATATAATTTTATACTATTTTTTCCGTAATTGTATTAATGTGTGGATTAATTTTCTTCCATTTCGGGTTCAGGTTGGCATAAAAGAGCCCGATATAACTTGACTCTAGTGGGAACTGCAGATCTTGATCTTTCAAGACTTGTTTTAAATTTCACCTAACCCCTCTCACCTGCGTCTGGAGAGTTCATTTTCATTCCTGTGAATGACTCATGCTCCTTCTAAAACAAAACCAAAAAAAAAAAGTTGTACGTGACGTCACGGATGTTTTCCCCCTTTCAACTTTTTTGTTTTGTTTCGTGATCCATTTACTCTCACGCCGCCGTCGTTTCAATGTAGAGGTAGATCGAATCGAATGACTGCTTTGAATCCCACGAGATGTCAGTAGTATCAAGTGTGGCGGGATTGTGGTCGCTTGCTTGTTGATTGAGCTCCCTGTTGAAACAGCTGTTCGTTGTTATTAAAATGGATATTATGCAAACAAATTAGTTTACAATTTATGCCAGCCGTTGTGTTCCTTATCCGGATTAGTTATGGATGGACGTGAAAAATCCTTATCGATTAAACTGTAAAAGAATGTGACCCCACACGAGATCCAAGCTCGGTACGTCATGCATATTTTTATTTTATCATTGCAATTATTTTCTTTATAATTTTTATATTTTATTTACAGTTAATTTAAATATGCGTTCTGCGAACTTCTTTGCATGTGAAGTTTCATTTAAATAGACACGAATATCGGTTTGTTTACCATTAATCTGCATTTAAATGAGAGATTCCATGTAAATCAACTTGCAAAAAAAATTACACGTATAAATTTTTCACAATAAAATACTAAAATCAAATACGAAATCAAATTAAAAATTTTGAGAATAATTGTCATCGTTCAAAAGTGTTTTTTTTTTCGGGGGGGGGGGGGGGGGCAAAGTGGTCGTTATTTCTTTCAGACTGAGTCAATGCGTTACAAAGTCGAATCGTTAAACCAAAATAATAATAATAAGACTATACATTATTACAACATCATCATTTTTGAATTTGAATCCAATTTTTTTTCTTCTAATATTAAAAATCTATATCGTTTGTAGATTTTATCTACGCACTAGAGTGTAAAATATATCTTTAAAAATAAACTTTAGAAAGTATCTATTAATATTAGTCACTCTAACATATTAATCAAATTGGTGCATATTTATTTCATCTTTTCTGTTTGAGGCACGGTAAAACCTTAATTTAACAGATTAAATTCTCAGAGCTTTGCAGTATTTTTATTTAGCTCTCCTTTTTAATAATGCTAAGTTTTAGCTTTATTATTATTGGTTTAGTAGATAGTATCCGTTCAGTTAAAGACGCAGAACAGTGATAAATGATTGGATGAATCTAAGTATTTTTTTGAAAAGATGCAACACAAATTAAAATACCGTAATTTATTTTACAGTTTGGATTTTGGGTATTGTTGAGTTGTTGTTGATAATATATCTTAAAATAAAAAAATAATTATAAAATGAAATAGTCTGTAAGTCAAGTCATATAATGAGTTTGAAAATTGTTGATATTGCGTTTTCGGAAAATTTATTCCTATTTTCTGTAAGTGAAATTAGATCTTGTGTTAATGCATCAAAGTGGCATAAAAAAAATAATGACGTGTGAATATATTCTGAATCTAAAAAACATTGTTTCATTTACCTGTAAGAAAAATGATTAGTCAAGTTATTTATTGCTACGAAATGAAAGAAGTTGCTTTTTCCGCGTTGGGACATTTACTGCTGCAAAAGTGGTTTTACAGGCTTTAATAATAAATATAATTTAGGTTCGGGATTTACAATAATAATAATAATAACTTTAATAATCTAAGGAAAAAATGTTTTTTAAATGAGTATTTTGTACTACGGGAATCGTATTTTAAATTTTTCACATTTGGAGCAAATTTGTGCATTTGGGTCATTTAAAACGTTACTTTTTAAGCATAAAAATTTCAATTGAAAAAAATAATATTATTTTCCACAATTTAATTTTCATCCATTTACAGATAAAAAGGTGATTATAGGTGGTCGTATATCATTATTTTTTTTTTATATATATAAAGATATAGAGGTTTATTTCTTTAATAATAGTGTAAAGAATCTATGGAGCTATATGGATGCATCTATGGAGGATAAAAATACACAATAATTTGTTTCACAATGCGCACGTTTATTTAGAGTAGAATATGAAACTTGAAATAAATATCTCAGGAAAAAAAAAAAAAAAAAAAAAAAGTTTTATGCATGTGAATTTCACAACTTATTTGTATTAAACTAGCTGTTTAACCCGTTCTACGCACGGGAGTTCGTGAATTTAATTCTAAAACCAAAATTTAAAATAAAAATCAGTACAACCAAAGTAAAGTTTATGAATATAAAAATTTGTTACATCTATTACAAATCAGTATCTAAACAACTGATATGAAACAAGTATGTACACAAAAAATCAGTCATGTCTTAAAAAAATAAAGAAAGTAAGTATTTACACAACCGAATTAGTTTTGGCGCTATACTGCTGCAGACGTTTTCGCCATAAAGTATGGGATTATAAACTTCAATAACTATTCGATTTAGAAAAATATTTTTCTACTACTGTGCATTTTTTAATGAAATTTAATTTATCATGTTTCTATGGCAGCAGACGTTAAAACGATATCTTTGGTATAAAGGAATAAATAGAATAAAAAGTTTTGTTGATGTTTGTGATAAAATGTTTTCCTTTATTTTTAATAAAAGGTAATAATAAAGCGCAATTAAATACTCTCTAATTATTTGCATGTGAAGTAAAAGAATTATCGTAATACCCACAACAGCTTCTTAGTATTGCAGCGTGGCGTACGCAATATGTATATCTCACATTTCAGTATATATTTAAAACTGGTTAGAACTCGCGCGATTACGGGTAGAACATAAAAAAGACAAAAATTCGACAAAAACATAAAATAAAAAATAATCGATTTAAATTTTTCAATTTTTTTGCATCAATCGTTTATGGCCCCCCTACAAAGCAACACGTGTGTCAAATTTCATAGCCCTGCGTCCTGTGTTTTTCAAGTTTTTGAGGTTACATAGATAGGTACGCGCACGGTTTTTAATAGAATAGACTGTTTAACCCGTTCTACGCACGGGAGTTCATGAATTTAATTCTAAAACAAAAATTAAAAATAAAAATGACAACAAACAACTTTAAACTATCTAAATAAGAAATAAGAATTCCCCTGTTAAAGTGTTGAGTTGTTCAACTATTTGATTTAGAAAAATATTTTTCTACTACTGTGCATTTTTTTAACGAAATTTAATTTATCATGTTTCTGTGGCAGCAGACGATAAAACGACATCTTTGGAATAACGGAATAAATAGAATAAAAAGTTTTGTTAATGTTTGTGATATTTTTTTTCCTTTATTGTTTAAAAAAGGTAATAACTAAGCGCAATTAAATAATCTTTAATTATTTGCATGCCAGGTAAAAGAATTTTCGTAAAACCCGCTACAGCTTCTTAGTATTGCAGCGTGGCGTACGTAATATGCATATCTCACATTGCAGTAAACATGTAGAACTGGTTAGAACTCGCGCGATTACGGGTTGAATATAAAAAAGGCAAAAATTCGTGAAAAGCATTTTAAAAAATCTATTTAATTTTTTTGCCCTAATCGTTCAAGAGCTTCAGTAACCGGTGTGTCAAATTTCGTAGCTCTGCGCCCTGTGGTTTCCGAGTTTTTTATGTTACATAGATAGATACGAGCACAGATCCACAAGTGCTCAACAACAATTCACTAACTTTGACTGTTGGTTAACATCAACTGAATACGGGCTCTGTACTTTTATTAGGAACATAAATTTAATTTTTACGGAAACTGTTATTCTAAAATAGCTGTATTATCTATAAACTGCTAGCTGTTTAATCCGTTCTACACACGGGAGTTCATGAATTTAATTCTAAAACAAAAATAAAAAATAAAAATCAGTACAACCAAACTTAAATTTATGAATATAAAAATTTGTTATGAAACATAAATAGAACATAATTTGTTGTTTGAACATAAATTTAATTTTTACGAAAACTGTTATTCTAAAATAGCGGTATTATCTATATAAAACAGCGATTAAACGTCACAGGTGAAGTTAAAAATGTTAAATTTGTTAAATGTAATTAGTTCTATTGAAATCAGAGCAGTAGATTTGGATTTATTAATAAGGAGGGTCAATTAATGAAAAATCCGCCGCCAGGTGGTGCGCGGTCAAGTAAAATATATGTGATCTTTAATAAAAAGTCGTTTACCCTCACGTCTCCCCATCCTTGCAAATTTAACAAATAATTTGTTAAATAAAGTTTTCTCTATTACAGTTATCTCTATCGTACTAATATACAGTGTCTCACAAAAGTGATGGGACACTTGTGCTTTATAAAAAGAAACTGCAATAAAATAAATAAACAAACATGTGCAAAAATTTTTTGGGTGTGTTTCATATTTAAAGTTAGTAACAATTATTACATAACATACATTTTGTCAAAATATTAAAATATTAATTTAGTAAAAATACAATTGTTCAGAACGGAGCAAAAAATGGCTCACATAAGTGATGGGACACTTACTTTTCCATCAAATATTTATCCACAAATTTTACTTTTTAAAAGGTTTTAATATTTTGTTGGATTTCCTTTTACTTTTAAAACATGATTTAATCTTTTTGGGATGGATTCGACTATTTTTTTTGTGATTTCTGGAGTGATTTTACCCCATTCTTCTTGAAGCACCGATTTTAGTTGTTGTTTTGAAGAAATGGTGTGTTTGCGAATTCTTGATTCCAATTCTTGCCAAATATTCTCTATGGGATTTAAGTCTGGAGATTGTGGTGGTGTTTTTATTATTTCAGGACAGTTATATAGCAGCCAGAGTCTAACGTTCAGAGCAGTGTGCTTGGGGTCATTGTCCTGGTAGAATTTAAAATCGTTATGAAGGTTCAATTTTCGTGCTGAAGATTTCAAATTTTGCTTTAAAATATCAATATACTTGTACTGATCCATTATACTGTCAATAAAAACAAAATTACCAACTCCAGCGGACGACATACACCCCCATACCATAACTCCTCCTCCACCATGTTTTACTGTTGGTACCAAGTTCTGTTTGCGAAGTTCTTCCCTGGGTTTTCTCCACACCAAGATTCTACCGTCAGAACCAAATATATTAAATTTACTCTCATCAGCAAATATAACTTTATTCCAGTAATCAGAATTCTTATTTATGTTGGATTTTGCGAAAGCTAGTCTGAGTTTTCTATTCTTTTCACTTACGAAGAATTTTTTCCTGGCTACTCTACCGTGATATCCAGCAGATCGAATTACCCTTCTAATAGTTTCAGGATTAACAATTATTCCATATAATGCTTGTAAATCAGCAGCAACTTTTGAAGCACTAATTCTTGGATTTTTTTTAATATTTCGAACGATAATTCGCTTTATTCCATTGGATAGCTTTGATGGTCAGCCAGGTCTTCTTTTATCCTGAATCATATGATTCTTTTTATATCGTTTAATGATACTGAAAACTGTTGAACGACTCAAGTTAACTGTTTCAGCAGTTTTTCTAATAGATTTTCCACGTTCAATATGCAAATTAATAACTAATTTTCGAATTTCAGGCGAAGTTTCTTTTCGTTTAGCATTCATGACTACACAGAGCTAAAAAACACAAAAATTCCAAAACAAACTGGAGAGAAATACTGCAGACGATTTTATAAATTATTGCCAATTGCTTTTAAGTAAAAATAAAACCCCAAAAAATATTTTTATTGCTTATTTCAGGCGATTTTTGTTGCATATATAATGGTGTCCCATCACTTATGTGAGCTATTTTTTGCTCCGTTCTAAACATTTGTATTTTTATTAAATTAATATTTTAATATTTTGACAAAATGTATGTTATGTAATAATCTTTACTAAATTTAAGTATGAAACACACCCACAAAAAAAATGTGTACATGTTTTTTTAATTTATTTGATTAGTTTCCTTTTGTAAAGCACAAGTGTCCCATCACTTATGTGAGACACTGTATGTCATGTAAAAAACTTCTTAACCCCAGCTAATTATCATTCATTAAGTCGATAAAATCCTTTAAAATTAAGTTTTTAGCATTTGGCAACGGTTAATAATTAAGTTGATTGTCTACATGTCATTTAATCTCTGAACCACCGATTTTAAAAACTGGATTCGCAAATTGCAATGATCCCTACCTTGATTTATTTAATGACTTCTGCGGAGATTTTATACAACCAACCAACCGAAGATTAAAAAGCGTATTTTTGTTGAGATCTCTTAATGATTGGATTTTAATTAATATTTAATTTATCAAAAATCTATTTAAAATTTTCAAATTTTTTGCCCCAATCGTTCATGACCGCCCTAGCAGCTACCCGTGTGCAAAATTTCGTAGCCCTGCTCCCTGTGTTTTTCGAGTTTTTGAGGTTACATAGATAGATACGCGAACGGTTTTTAATAGTATAGATGAATGCGTACATTTTAAATCTAGAATAGAGCGTACTTAAAGTTCATGATCTTTTCTAGTTCAGTGAGAATACTTCAAAATTAATGACAAACAATATGCGCATTTATGATTAGCAACGGAAATTAAAAATAGGTGCTTCCTGCTTCTGAATATTAATTTGGTGACGAATGCTACTTTCTTTTGAAAATTATCGCATTGAACTGTTTTGTATTGTAATATAGGATATAAGAAAGGTTTGTGACAGTAAGAAATTTAATACATAATTTGAGGGGAGGGGTAATCTTTTCGCAGCAACATATAATTCTGATATAAAGGGAATTTCTGGGTAGAAAAACACTTTATTAAATGAATAATATATTTATACAAGTATCCCTCCGTTCATTAAAATATAAATACAAATAAATAAAAATCACAAATCATCAATCTTCGTCAACTATGTATTTTTTAATACTTTATATCATATAAAACGTCTAAAACATTTTTTTAATATATTCAATTAAATCATCACAAACCGAAGTATTTTTTTTTTTTTTTTTTTTTTTCTGTAGAAAGGCCCGTTTCATTAGTCTTTCAGTGCCAGCTCCTTAGAAAAACAACAAATGTATCGAGGAAATACATTATTTATTTATTGAATAAATGAGCCGGTTGTTATCAGAAAACATATAACCGGTGGTATCGGTCACTGTTAAAGATATATATTATTCGATGACAACCATAATTCAGATAGATTAAGAATTATGAGTGTAAAGAAAAGACTATTGGTGATTCATATTAGGTAGTTTACGTCACATTATGGCCTAGGCAGAATAGGCACGTACCTAGAGCCTCAGATTTTGGGGGCTCTGAATGAATTAGAGAGGTTTAATATTTTTTAAAAAATTAGGTTTTTCTATGTATGCAAGGTATAATAACAAAAAATGTCTTAAGAATTTTTCAGGTGAAATTCATTTGTTCAGTCATTTCTTGAAAATCACTACAAATCTCTTTTATTTGATGCTGTGTATTGTTAGAGGTCTGTTTATATTTTGTTTTTATTTGCATAAGCATATCTTGTTTTGCAAGTTTTTATCTGGGATTTAATCAATCCAAGCAACTAATCTTGATAAATCTCATTAATGAGATTAAAATATTCCTTGTTGTGGTCGAAATATGCTGCTTTGTATTTGTATACATGATCATTAAAGGAATCTTTGAGGAAGGGAGCGAGATAATGCTGTGCCTTATTCGGGTTATGGCCTTAAAAATCAGGTAGAAATAAAGGAGAGCTTGGTGTAGTACGTTTGCTATGACATTTAATGTTTTAAATTCATTGGCGTAGAGCGATTTAAAAATTATGGGAGGATGTCAAATAGACATTTTCAAATGAATTGAACAGCTAGAAATATTAATAATTAATATAATATTTATGAGAATACATCACCATTCAAATTAACTATTAATGCCATTATTATTATTTTTTTAATTTATACTTAGAAGATTTAAAAAACTGAGTTCTAGTGAGTAACAATTATCAAATTAATTCGATAAAGGGGGTTTTAGTAGGAGGGGGGGGGGTCAGAGAAATATTTATTATTATATTTATGGAAATACGCCATCATTCAAATTAATTATCACTGTCATTATTATTAAAATAATTATTATTGAAATTTTACATAAAAATTTAAGAAACTGAGTGCTAGGGAATAACAATTATCAAATTAATGTGATAACGGAGGGGGGGGGGGGGTTCAGGCAGAGTCAAATCCCCCTCATTTAATAAAGAAAAAAATTGTCCTGGAGTATTAGTGCATGTAATCATATTTCGCATTGGAATTCGCAATGCGATTGTTTCAGATATTTAAAAAAAGAAATGATTTCAAAATAGAAATGCGACTTGTAGAGCAGAGCTGAATGTTGAGGCTCCCGATCTTCTGATTTACACGTTAGTCAATATTTATAATGCTTCATTTTATGTGCAGCGTTGTTTATTCAAGAGGTAAATTATCAAACATTGAAACTAGAAAATAAATCTTTGGGACAACTCATGTGACTTTAAAAATTGTCTTCATTTGAAATGGGTAGGACATGAACTCCTTCCTCCCCCTATGCCCCTGCTTGAATACATTAAATTTCTGAATTATTTCATAATTGAAAAACAACAAAGTGTCGCAATGAAAATACACCTCTTCTTGCTTTCCATCATTAAGAATTAATCGTACATCGAACTTTAATATTTCCTTATTTGTTTTCACTGATTGTAAAAAGTGTGTTATTGTTAAATAATGTAGCACACACACACACACATATATATATATGTATATATATATATATATATATAACTGCATTGTGATTTCGGTTCATACATCGAACTTTCGAACTTGATATTTTAATTTCTTAAACGGCGGCGAAGTCTCTAGAACCGCTAAAGTTTAAATGTATTTATGCTTTTATTACTATTACTAGCGGCCCGTCCCGGCTTTGCACGGGTAGACAATGTAATTATTTTAGTACATTTGTTTTCTTGAATTTCGCGCTCCGACCAAAAACTGTTCCTGAGATATCGCGAAATGACTTAAAACTTTCGAATCCCCCTTTAACCACCTTCGAGGTGGTGGGGGGGGGGGGGGATTAATTCACTGAAATACCTCTTTAATCATTTGTTTAGTAGATTTGTTTTCCTGAATTTCGCGCACCTACATAAAAGCTGAGATATGGCGAAATGACCTAAAAAAATTGACCCCTCCCCTTTAACCACCTTCTGGGGGGAATTTCTAAAATCGTTGAAATACGTGTTTAATCGTTTTTTTAGTAGATTTGTTTTCCTGATTTTCGCACTCCTACCTATAACTGCTGCTGAGATATGGCGAAATGACCTAAAACATTCGACCACCACCTTTTAACCCCCTCCGGGTGGGGAATTTCTAACATCGCTGAAACACGTGTTTAATCATGTTTTTAGTAGATTTGTTTTTCAGATTTTTGTGCTCTTAACTAAAATTGCTGCTGAGATATGGCAAAATGACCTAAGATATTCGAACCGCTCTTTAACTCCCTCCGGGAGGGGAATTTCTAAAAGTGCTGAAACACATGTTTAATCATTTTTTAGTTGATTTGTTTTCCTGATTTTTGCGCTCCTACCTATAACTGCTGCTGAGATATGGCGAAATGACCTAAAACATTCCATCACCCCCCTTTAACCCCTTCGGGGGGGGGGGGGATTTCTAAAATTGCTGAAATACATGTTTAATCAATTTTTTAGTAGATTTGTTTTCCTGATTTTTGCGCTCCTACCTATAACTGCTGCTGAGATATGGCGTAATGACCTAAAACATTCGACCAACCCCCTTCGGGCTGGAATTTCTGAAATCACTGAAATACGTGTTTAATAATTATTAGTAGCTCTGTTTTCCTGATTTTCGCGCTCCTACCTATATCAGCTGCTGAGATACGGCAAAATTACCTAAAACATTCGACCACCCCCCTTAACCCCCTTCTGGGGGTAATTTCTAAAATCGCTGAAATAGGTGTTTAATCATTTTTTTAGTAGATTTGTTTTCTGGAATTTCAAGCTCCTACCTACAACTGCTGCTGAGATATGGCAAAATGACCTAAAACATTCGAACCCCCCTTTAACCCCTTTCGGGGGGGGGGGGGAATTTTCAAAAATCCCTTCTTATTGCTTGCCTAGGCCATAACAGCAATCTACAGTCCAAATTGCGTAATCCTAACTTTAGTAGTTTCGGCTGGGCGTTGATGAGTCAGTCAGTCAGTCAGTCACCGTTTCCTCTTTATATAATAGTATAGATTATTATTATTTTAATGTGCGCGAAGTTGAGAATTGGAAGGAGAATTGAAACAATTTTTTTCATCAGGAGGCCATTGCTCCCCGAATCCTCCGTTTAATATAAATTTTGAATACATGAACATACAATTAAAAGGAACTCAAAATTGACTTCCACGGGGAAACAAAAAATTCTTAGTTCCTCTTTCTCATTTTTTAATTATTTTAAATCGTTAAAATATTTTTTTTTTTTTCATAATAAGTTTCCGATTAAAAATTATCGTAAAATTAACGGGGTGCACTAGATTTCGAATTCCATAATGTTTTTTAGGTTTCTGCACAGCACTTTTCGCTTTTGGATTTTCAGGCACATTCTCAATCCAATTTCTTTCTTTTTATTTTTTTCCTTAAATTTTTTGCAAAGAAGTTAGTCATTTTCGCGCGCTTGAAGCTCTGTAGAATACCGATGATCCCCAAATTAACCATTTCATGGGCGCCGGCAGAATGAAATCCAGGAAGAGTCAAGATTTTGGAACCACTGGGGCTCTCATCCGCAGCGCAGCCTTAGTCACATTTTTTAAAATGGTTAATATTTAAAGATATAATAAGGTAAGCAAAGAATTATTTGTATTGTTATTAATTCCATCTTCCGTGCTATATATTTTTTCAACATATCGAATTAAAAAGCAAGCGCAAATATTTAATGTTCAAAAATAAATATCAAACAGCATTTTTCATAAAGGAGAATTGAAACAATTTTTTTTCATCAGGAGGCCATTGCTCCCCGAATCCTCCGTTTAATATAAATTTTGGATACATGAACATACAATTAAAAGGAACTCAAAATTGACTTCCACGGGGAAACAAAAAGTTCTTAGTTCCTCTTTCTCATTTTTTAATTATTTTAAATCGTTAAAATATTTTTTTTTTCAAAATCATCAGAGAAATGTGAAATTTATATAAATTTCAAAATTTGGAGAGCGATAATGACCCTCTTCTGCTTCTCCCCCTTTACGGCGCCCGTGCGAACCAATTGCACGCGCATTCGAATTTCGGACATTATGAAAAATCTGCATAAGAAGTTAGCCGGACCCATAGATAATAGGAACTACATTGGAAGGATTTTTTGCCCATATGCATAATCGGTGCCGGATTGAGACGTCTGGAAGCTCTCGGACAATTTAAGTCTCGAGTTCCTCTTTCTCATCTCCTACTTTCAAAGACAGTCAGTCCGCTTTTTATCCTAGTATTTTAATTTGCAGTGGTTTTAATTTAATTTTTATGCATCCAGTTTTCAAGTAACTCGTAATTGGACAAAGCATCAGTGCATCATTTTAAATCGAAAGTCATTTTTATACTTCTGGCAGAACAAAATTCTGAAATATTTAAAAAGACTTATTTTTAACCGGTAATTGACATCTATTTAAAAAGTCCTTCCGGCCTGTACCCGGAGGTAAAGGTAGCTTCCCTATATCTTCGTTTTAAAACTTTAGGTAATAATGTTACTCGAAAACACCAAGCTAAAATGCGAAGAACCCGATTACAGAAGATTCGTTAATACTGAATTTGAATAAGAAATTCGCAAATTAGCCAGCTATAGCCAAGTTGGTTTCATTTATGAAGACTTATTTTTGGTCACCAAATTTGACGATATTTCGCTAAATGCGCCAAGCTTGGCGAGAATTTGACGCTAACGGATACAAATATGTAGTTTTAAGTGTATGATTGGGAAAATGATTACAACAATGAAAAATAATAATTTGCGAGAAATCACGTTCATTAAACTCATTTTTTTTTTAAATGTCCGCCACCTTTGAATTTTAAACTGCTATATCTCAGCCATTTTTTAAGATAGAGGAAAAATAGAAGATGTCCCGGAATCCTTGTATCAAGGCTTACACAAAACACTTACACAAAAAATAAATTTGAATTTTGAATTTCTTTGTATATATATATTTTTTCAGTTTTAAATCTTTTAGCGGCCGCCATTTTGAAACAAGATGGCGGACCAAGCTGGCCAACCAACTCGGTTGAGACATTGGTGAGCTTAATTAATACACACAGTTAGTTTCATCCAAATCGGTTCATAAATTGGAGTGCTACCGTATGACAGATCAGATATATGTATATAAATCATCATTTGAACAGAGGGTGGTTTTGGGGCCTGGGGCGTCATGGTCGGTGAAGATGTACCGAAATTTTTCGGAATTTCTTTCCTCCGAACGGCTGCGATAGGTAGCTTTTTTACTTTTTGTAATGAAAACTACCTAAAATACCATTTTTCGTAGATAATGGAATAAAATATTCCTTTAAACTGTGTCGTTTTCCGACTTAGCCAGCGCCCTCTATGGGCAAATAGAAAACTCTGAACTCTGTGCGTAACATCGCAAATCTGTACTTTCGTAAAAAAAAAAAAAAAAGCAACTTTAAAAATTTTTTTTGGCAACAACGACAATTGTTTTGCTCTCGTGCCTTTTGCATGTGCTTCCCTCGCGGTTCTTTTTAAAGTGTGTTTGTTTGAAACAAAATTCCACTGAATTATTCAAGGGGGAAAAAACGGATTTATGTGTTGATACTTAAAAAAAAAAAAAAAAGCACAAGATTTTTTTTTTTAATCGCAAGGTACTCTAAATTTTGAAATTTCTCTCTAGGATTCTTTCCTTGGAAGAAACACTAAGGGAATTAGAAATCCGCAGTGAAGATCGGCTTGAAACAGAACAACAAAAATTCAAGGAGATGATGGTATGTAAATATATAATCTTTAATTATGTTATATCTTATTACACTAACATTAGAGCGAACTCCACCGGGTCGCGAAAATCTATCGTTTCGTTATAATATAATTTCGTTTTAAAAGCATTGTACTTTTGTAATAGGGAGATTGCCAGGGAATGCTAAAATTTTCGCTATAACGAAATTGTTCTATCAGAGTTCGCTGTAATGTTAATTAAACTGTATTGTGATTTTTTTTAATTGTCAGGTTATCTTGGTTTTAAAGTAAATTTATGTATGTTTAGCAGGAAAAATCTATGAAATGCAAACATGTAGATTTTTTTTTTCTTTTATGTTGTTACGTATAATAAGTTTCAGAATAAATATTAATATAAAATAAACAATATCTTGATATAGGGTAGAATGGACACCCTTAAGGAATTTCTTTAAAATTATTTTTTAATTAATAGTTATAATTGTTATATTCCACATTTTTTAATATTATATTAATCTACCAACATCATTTAACCATGCTCATAGTCACATTTCCCAATGTGAATCGAAATTTAATTGTAACTAACAGAAATAAATCAAAACACCCTAAATTCCAGTAATGGACACCCCACAAAAAGTAATAGATAATTGATATTATGATTGTATTTAAAACTAGAATTTAAAGAAAGCATATTAATGAAATAAAAAAAGCTGAATTTTTATTGGTTATTTTTTTATAAACCAAAAACATTGAAGGTGGCCCATTACTGGAAGGCGGTGCATTATTGGCACATTTACCCTATATGCCAGGGAATGCTAAAATTTTCGTTATAACAAAATTGTTCTATCAGAGTTCGCTCTAATGTTAATTCAGCTGTATTGTGAATTTTTGATAATTTTCAGATAGATTATCTTTTAAAATAAATTTATGTATGTTTAGCGAGAAAAATCTATGAAATGCAAACATGTAGATTTTTTTTTTCTTTTATATTGTTACATATTAAGTCCATATTGTATAAGTTTCAGAATAAATATTAATATAAAATAAATATCTTGATATAGATGTTAATTAATCAAGTGACTTAAGAGTGCATTTTTCAATCGTCTAATCTAACAAAATCCCTGGAGCCATTCTGTTTTTCCATTTAACTAATGCATTTTTGTTGTCATCCTTAATCGAAAAAAGAAATTTCAATTCAAAATGTCCCAAAATATTTTTCTTAAATAATATTTCCTATGGTATTACATCTGTTATAAATTATAAAAAACAACAATTGTAGGATTTTTTTCTTTTATCACCACGATTTCAGATTTATAAATACTGTATTATGAATAGCACAAATTTTAAAAATGATAAATATAACCTGGAAAACATTGGAAATAAAACTTAATTTTCTAAGAAAAGAAGCAAAACGTTAAAATAAGAAATTTAATAAAGACTTACAATTATTTGAAAAATAATTCTTTATTATTACATTTTCATATTTACAATGTCATGAAAATTTAAATATATAGTACTTAGAAATATCAAATTCAGCAGAAATTAAAAAAGTAAGAAAATAAAAAAAAAATAGGATTCTGTGCTGCTTTGGTGAATGTTGATTTAATTAAATTTGAAGATAGAATAGTATAAAATTAGCATTACTTTTTTTTTAAGTGCATACAAATTACATATAAAACACAAAAAATTATTATTAGTTTTAAAATTGGAAATTGTACATAAATTCAAAACTTAATAAAAATTACATAAAATTAGTATTACTTTTGAATTTAATGAATAAAAGTGCATTATTTTCCGTTAACCAACAGCATGCCAAAATATATGCTAATGTGCCATTTATTTGAACCCTAACTGCACAAAGGTTTTTTATTTCAAACCATGGCAAACATTGCGACTTTATAGGCAGCTTTGATTGTGACTTGTTATTTATTGAACATGCAAATCATTTTTTAAATTACAATCATAATCACAAAAACATATTGCAATTTTTTTTTTAATCGAAAATATTTTTAGTTATAACTCATATTCTTTGCTGATGATGAGATGGATTTTACCATTTGGTAGTTACCTAATGATGAGGTAGCTGCAATAAAGTTGTTTCAAGGTTATGAAATTATACATATAGAAAGTTGTTTTGAAAGTTGTTTGATGCTGGCTTCGAACATTTCACAGTAAATCGCAAATATAATTTTGTTGACCCTAACACTAAATGCCATACCCAATCAATTGGAAGATTATAGGGCATTGCAGAATGGCATAATAAAAACAGTGCAGCACTGTTTGTCATTATTTACAATCCTATCTGTTAGGCAGGCCGCACACTGACAAGACAGAGCGACATGAAGCTTAAGTCATGAGACATTTTCACCCTTTTAACAAAGAAAAACCGGTTTGAATATCAGAATTTGTCTCGTGTCTTGCGCTACATGTCGCTCTGTCTTCTCAGTGTGCGGCCTTAGAGTTAATGCAGTGCACACCACTGTCTTTGGCAGCATACATCTTCGAATTTGTATGATTTTATATTTTTTAATGGAAATCTATCCAAATAACTAAGGAGCCCTGGCTACAGTGATTATCGATTTAACTTCTAATATTTAAACATATTAATTTTTTCAAATTTGAGCAAAAGTTCCTGAGAAAACCTAAATATTGTAAAATACCTCCCACCCCTCCATCTTTTAAAACTCTAAATGATCTCTCACTGTCGACAATATAGAGGTTTCCCAGCAAATGTGTAGTAGAAACGAAAACCCCACCATAAGTGTTCTAAAGCAGAATTAAAGCTGGAAACTATCATAAACTAGTCGTTGGGGGCCACCGTAATACTTACCCATCATGGATATGCATAATGTAAAATATTAAAACAAAAATGTGTAAACTACTTATAAAATGCATAGCAATTCAAATAAAATCGTGGCTTGATGACGTCATAACTTTATAGGCTCGATTACTGAATTGCTTGAAAGAGGTTTTTCCTTATAACTCCAAAAATAATAATCCTTCCTATTAACTAGCGGTTTATTGCATCTGATTAAGTGTCAAATTTCCAATTAAAATATATCTTTGAAGTGAAATTTGGATGAAATACAGGGTCATGAAAAATCGAAGAGTGTGGGAAATAGGATTACAAATATCTCAGCAACTAATTATCCGATCGACTTCATGCTTTATGCAAAATTCATGTTTTTTTATTGTCTTTTATATTCATTTCTTAAAATAAACAATTTCGAAAATTTTTATATACCTTTTATCAGAACGAATATTTCGAGAGTCCGAAAAAAATAGTTCCGGTTAATCGAGGTTATTGAAATGAAATAGGCTTCTTCCCATTATTACATACTAAGTACATACCAAATTGCAAGTGTCTATCTCAATTTTTTCGGGAGATAGAGCGTTTACAGACACACAGACGGACGGCAAAATTTTTTTTCTAAAAATATGTTTTTTGGAATCTCCAGTGTCTGAAACGTGTAAATCCGTCAAAAAAAATTTTTCGATTTTCAAAACGATTACAAGACTATTATACTACGTATGATGGGTAAGTAAAAGCACTGAGAAAAAAGAAAGGAAAAATTTGGTGAAATCTTGAAAGGGTTTGGCAGGAAATATATATATATATATATATATATATATATATATTTTTTTTTTTTTTTTTTTTTTTTTTTTTTGGAATAGCAAATATTATTATTTTTTTAAAACTTGAGACATTGTTGGAACCGGAAAAGTACTAGGATTAAGTGGGTATTTTTGTATTTTGATTTGGAAAGTGGATGTGGATTTTTAAAAAATTTGCAGAAAACATAAAATTGGCATTAAGATTTTTTTGAGAAGGTAAATGTATTAATATTTTTAAAAATATAGACATCAGAGTTTCCCCCAGGTTTAAACAAAGGGCAGGGTGCTGCTGGTGAGAAAAGGGCACTTTTAAGATTCTTAAGGGCACTTTTTTTAATTGTTAAAAGGTATTATTTTGGTTTTTAAAGCCACTTTTGATATTTCAAAGTCAAAACACTCTTTTTAAGACAACATTGAGTCAGGTTTTACTATGAAAGCAAATTTTTTAATGCAAAAAGGAGAAAGGGCACTTTTTTTACTGGGGGCAAGAAGGGTGCAAATTATTTTACTGAAAGGGGCAAGAAGGGTGCTAATTCTTTTTATGAGGGGCAAGAAGGGTGCTATTTTGTAAACCAAAGGGCAGGCAGGGTGCAGCACCCTTCTGAAACTGTCTGGGGGAAACCCTGTAGACATCATTAGAAAGGCAAAAGTACCATGAATTAGAGCTTTTATACTACAGGCTGAATCATACCGCCATTTAATAACCCAATGGACCAAAAACCAAGCTAAAACCGGTTAGCTTACCATAGTAGTCGAAGGTAAAGTGACAGGGACGGCAAACACCTGCTCAGGCAGTTTCCTAATGCTGAGCTGGGTTACAATATGGCGGTTATTTTGGGCAACAAGATGGATATGTGTCAGCTCCCCTTATAGAAGTCTTACCATTAATAAGTGTTTTTGTATTTCGATCAGGATAGTGGATTCAGACTTTGAAAATATGCAGAAGAAAATTAAACAAAATTCATGTCTGGAAAATATTCGTTTTTTAAGAGTAAATATTATTATTTTTTTTTTTTCAACAAAGATATAGAATGATAAAGGTACCATAAATAAGTGGGTATTTTTTGTTTCTCCATATTTCCTTTTGAACAGTAGTAGTGACAGTTTCAAAATAAGGGGGAAGGGGGATGAAACATTTTCCGCCGCCTCTTTCTTCTTTTTTTCTTCTCTTCAAGATCTTCAAAAATATAGTTTCCGTCCTAGCAATTGCAGACAAACTGACACACAAACATCCTTCTTTTATTAATATAGATAGAAATGAAGACGACAGTAAAACTTTCCAAAATGCCCGGATTAAAGATGTTATGCTGTATCATTTTTTTTTCTCTTGAGATTAAAAAAATCTTTAAAGGAACATGTCCCTCTGTGAAGACAAGAATAAAACGTTCTCTGCATTTATACTCTGCAAAATAAAAAAATTACGTCAACTTAATTTGTATTTGCTGTTTTAATTTAGTATCATTAAAAACCATTTATTTTTATTTTTTTTCTTTTCACAGGCACGTTGTGAGCGAGAAAGCAAGCTAGAAGTTGAACAATATGCAAATAAGTAAGACCATTACTTTAATATCATTAACATAAAATTCTACTTTAAATTTTAATCAAAAGTTCTATTTAAAATTTTCTATGGTTTGTTTATTTTTATTCTTTTTTAAAATATTTTTAAATTATATAATTAAATTAATTTTAGCCATACAGTATTTGAGATATATATATTTAATTCAAAAGCATACAGGAATTTTTCTACTTGCAATAAAGTTTCACATCAATAAACCCAAAAATAATGCAAGTCAAAAATAATAAATGTAATATAAAACATGCTATGTACTGTGATTTGTAGTTATAGAAATGTTAAAATATGTTACATACAAATACTTGCCATAGTATACTTGAAATCCTATGTATAAATTGAAGAAGTTTATTTTAGTTACTAAATGAGGATGAATCAAACGTAATACAGTCGTAAATTTTCCAGTTGTGGTTCATCATTAAGACTTTTTCTTTAAGCAATGATATGCCATTAACAGGGGTCTGTCCAGACTTTTTTCCCACTGTCCTTGTTTTTGTGAAATTGTGAACAGCTTTTTATATTTGTTAAAAATCTAATAATAATTTTGTGAATTTGAAAAGGTCTTTATATTCAGGTTCTTATTTATTCATTTTTATGAAGATGTAACATACATTATATTTTCTTTATATATGTAAAAGTGACAGATCATATTTTACTTTTAAATGATTAATTTGTGAAATGTTCGGTTTAAAAATGGAAAAATTTTGTGAAAAACCTATTTTTAAGACAAAGAATTTTGTGAAGGATCCTGTTTTAGGGAAAATAATTTTGTGAAGGGTTCTGTTTTGAAATGAGAAATTTTGTGAAGGGTCTTTAAAGGACCCATTTTTTTCCAAAACAGATCCCTGATTAAACAATAATTTTCCATTAGCCGGACATTGTGGTGATAGATATTGTTTCAGTATCATTGTTTACATTGAAAAAAAATTTCCTGTCATACTCTATGCAGGTATCTGAAATCCAATGCTTGATTGATTTATTAGGATTTCAGTACATTTAGTTTAATTATAAAGAAATTTATAAACTTTATAAAGGGAGGGGGGATTAAAGAGACCCCCCCCCCCAATATAAAAAAAAACTGTTTCAGTTTGTAAAAAAGAGCCAGTAGAAGCTTATATTTTTAATGTATCTCATTTTTTACATTTCTGTATTTCTTTTTATATTGATATATTTAAAAATGTTACATTTCTGTATTTCTTTTTATATTGATATATTTAAAAATTGTCTTACATGTAGAGTTTTGACAAAAAAAATTCTTAGTGTATTTCATGATTATATTCTCCATTAAAAGAAAAATGCGGCATTGGCATCACATTACATGCATGTCTGTTCCAAAATCTTCTCTTTCCCTGGATTTTGTTCCACAGGCCACTATGGCGTAAAATTTTGTTGATGATTTTCAGTAGAAAAAAATACACACATTTTTGTTTGTTTGCATTTATGCTAAGCTATAGGTCAATATAGCTGATATTATAGCAGTTTATTATTATTATTATCTTTTTGACATCCTAAATATTTTTTTGCAGATTATTTTCTCTTCAAAAAGATTATATGGAACTAAGTGAAGAATCCTTAAAAATAAAAACTTTAATAGAAAAATTAAAACAGGTATGCGTTTTTTATTATTCTTGATATTTGATTCATTATTTTTAACTTTTTAATTGGTTGTATTTTGAGTTACATTTTTCTGAATCATATCAAAAGTTATTTTAAATTAAGCTGATTTATAGGGTTCAGTGTAACATGAAATGAGCTCTTTTTATAATATTGGGGCTGTTTTATTTTAAAACAGATCTGTATTAGAATTTAAAAGGTCACAAAAAATATTATGACATTGTTTTCAAAAAATCTTTCTAGGTGAAATTAGACTATTGTATTTTCTTCCAAAATTTTATCTAATTTTTCTCACCTGTTAAAAACATATTTTTTTTTTACTATTAGTAGTGACTTGTAATCAGTGCTTTAGAAAAAGTCAGTCTCTATTAGTAGTGACTTGTATTCAGTGCTTTAGAAAAAGTCAGCTAAATTTTAAAAAGACATACCAGCTGCTTTTCTTTTAACTAATATATTTGACACTTTTTTATGTTATGGGCTTTAAATGTGTAAGACATTTTAATTTCAAATGAAAATTGTGTAGTGATATATTTTATTTATATTCAATATGGGACTCCAAATCCAGAAGGGTCATGACCACTGTTCTTCTGGATTTTAGGTCTTCACTCAAAAAATAAGTCTTCAAACGGCAATCGTATGATGGAATTTAGGTATCCACTCTGTTTAGCATATTACTTAAAATTTGTGCTTTTAAAATAAACAAATATTGATTTAAATAAAAAAGTTGTTAAAACTGCTATTTTTTAAAGAATAAATACTTGAATTAAAAAATTGGCATATATTTATTTTGAAAGTTGCTTACTTAATGTTAGAAAAAATCTGAACTAAAACAAAACATAAAATTATATATATATATATATATATATATATATATATATATATATATATATATATAAAAGGATGTCAGTTAACATTTTACAATGATCCAGAGCGAGGAACGCAGACTCCTCTCGTGTAGATTTATTATTATTATTTTATTTTTTTTATAGAGGTTGGTTTCCAATTGGCATGCTTTTTATTAAAGTGGGTTGCATCCTCTGTAAAATAATAATAAAGCTGATAATCATTATTTGCCAGACACTTTAAGCATGTCCAATATTTTTAATTGCATCATCTGCTTCATCTTTTCTTTCTGCAACACCTCTTTTATTAGAATTATTTTTACCTGGTGTGTTTTTGTAAGAAAAAGTTCCAGATTTCAGGTCTTCCGGATTTGAAGTCCCATGCTGTATAATCAAAAAAATTTTTTAATTTTTTCCTTTTTTCTAAAATTGAATGCAAAAAGTTTTTTTTTAAGTATAATCTCTGAATCATCTTTCAACTAACTCCCAAATTAAAAAAGATTCATGTTTGAAAATTTTTCAACAGTAATCTTTTTTAATTTGTGAACATGATATACACTTGCTTGCTGCTAATCTTTACAATTCCCTCTCCTCTTTTTAAAGAAAGCATGGTCATATTTTTTTTTATCAAATAGAATTATTTTAAAAGGCATATTATTTGTATAGTTATATTTCAGGTTCTCTCTACATCATTTTTAAAGGATGCAGCACCCTACCCTTTATAAATTTGGCAAAATGTTCTTTTTAAAAAATAGTAAAATATATCTTTATTTGTGTCCAGAGATGTCTTATAAAATTTTATACTCTGACCTCAGTATTTATCCATGTGCCCAAAAGCTTTTTAAAATTATAGAAACTCATTTCTTAGAAAAAACCTAGGATATTATTAAATCATGTTGTAATTTATTTATTGGAATTCATAAAATCATTCAAAATTAATGTCACTTTATATAATGCTGAAAAATTACTTTTCTTTTTTTGTATCATTACTGAACACATTACTAAATATGTTTCCTTTTGAAATAATGCCCTTTTCTACTAAACTAGAGCCCTTGTTGGTGATTAACATCCTGCTCTTTTTCTTTCTAGAATGAACATTAGTTATATTATCTTTCAAAATGCCATCTTGTCTTCTATGTTAATATAGTCTCTCCAATCTGAATTTTTTTTAATTGTTTTTATATTTTTCTAGTGGTTAAAAAGCCAACTTAAAAAAAAAAAAAAATCCAGCCAATTTAAATTGGTTTTGCTAAAATCCAGCAGTCCTGCTGTAGATACAACTGTCTTCAACTCATGGCCAACTTCAGTACCGGCTGGAAAAGCTTTTGTTTGTTAGAGTGTTGGCTTAGGACGGAGTTTATAACATCAGATCACATTATCTCTACCAAGAAAGCCACCATAGGGAGGAGAGAAAGAAACAAGAGCTTTCTCGGCTGCTACTGAAGTTGGCTGCTCTTCAACCCTATGGCTACATCCAAATAAGCAGTGAATATCTGACGCTATCAGGCTTTCCAGGAAATAAAAGAAAATTTAGAACGAAACCAACATAGAAGTCACCCATTAATTGCATTGTGCAAATTTCCCCTTTTTACCCCTCTCTGCCCCTATGTCTTAGGTTGTCACACTCAAGTGATACCTCATTCCTTGTTGAGACATCACGATTTTGCAACTGTTAATTTTGATTAAAAACATTCCGATTATTATTATTTATTTATTTTATTTATTTATTTTAATATGTAACAATTAAAATAAACCTTTAAAAAAATCACATATTTTCATCAGCTGTATTACTTTAATCCTATTGAGTCCATGAATTTTTTCATACCAGTCCATATTTTGCTACTTGCAAACAATGCCTATTGGAGTTAAATACTTCTAATAGTCTTCCCTACTGATCATCACTATAAAATATTTTTATATTGAAATGTGTTTTTTTGTGTCACAATTCCATAAGCATTTTATTAGATTTTTTTTTAATTTGCACTTTTAATACATTTTGCAAAATATTTATTTTTATCTTCAGGAGAAACAAGAGCTTCAAAATCAATTAATTGAATGCACTAATGAATTGCTTAATATTCGTGAAGATCATATGAGACTGCAAGAAGGCATTCGAAGGGAAAGAGAAGAATTTGCTATAGAAAGAGAAAATAATAATAAGGTAATTTTTTGCAGTATCATCTCATCTGTAAGGCTTTTCTAAATTAATGTAATTTTTGTCTTTCTTTTAACCTTTTCAATATATGTTACAATTTTGTATAATTGTTATTAGATCAGTTATTTATCTAAATTTAATTATTGGCTGGTCCCAAAAAGATTGAAAAACTTTTTTTATACTTATTGGAGATACATATGCAATGTAAATTGCAAAAATGTTCAAAATAAGGTAGGGATTTAAGATTATGGTGCTGAAACAATTTGGCCAATTTTTTTCAAAAAGTTTAGCTCTCTTAAATTTTATTCGATCTGCGGATCCTATAACTTATATTTAGAAACTTACTCTTTGCTCTGACCAAGTACAACAATATAAATTCTGTTCTTCTGTGACCAAAATTCACAGAGATAAGATGCTTTCAATTTTGGATCTTTTCTAGTACTAAAAACAAACAGACAACTTTTTAGTGCCAGAAAGCTTTGAAATTTCAGAAATAAAGCATCCTAACTCAGTGAGTTTATATCATAGAAGCAGTGGTGACACATCTGGTTATCTGTAGATTTGGTGCCCACCATAGAAAAATAAACACAATAAGACATCCAGGCTCTAGAATGTCTTAAATCTATCCAAGCATATTTTAAAACATGTTTTCTTTAGTTTGTATCCATAGCACAATAAGATAGTAGTGTAATTATTTTTTCAAATTTCCTTTCTCTTAAAATGTTCAGTTCTGTCATCTATCAGATTTAAAATGATATGGCTAAAAATGTATTTAACATCCTCCTAATTTAGCCCACATGTCCGAATCTGTTTTAGCATGCGTGCATAGCGTTTCAGCACCATGTAAATACAGTTGGCTACTCATTGGTAATTTGAATGAATCCATTCCTTGGGAAAAAAACATGTGCAATTGTTTTTACAATGCTTATCCTCTTTTTGATGTTATTTTATTTTAATGAAAAACTACTTTATTAAATAGAAAGTACTATATTTAATTCTTATATAATGCTATAAAATCAAAATTGATGCTACGGCAATTGGGAAATTAGTCGCAAAATCACAAAGAATAAAATACATGTACAAATGAAATATCACACATTGCATTATCAAAAATAATGTTTATAGATTTTGCAATTTACATTGTCCATTTATCTCCAATAAGCAAAAGATTAAAGTGTGTTTAAACTTTTTTTGGAACACATTGTATACCAGTTTTGGGCATTTTATTGGTGTAATTAAAAATTTGAGAATGGAATTTCTTTGGATTTATATCATCTGTCGTATATTAAACCAGAGACATTGAAGAAGTCAGAAAGAGCGCTTACAAAAAATATCCCTTGGACTTCACCGATTTATTTTCAGGAGAAAAAAAAAAAGAGCTTTTAAAAATATAACTAAGAAAAGCTGAAGTTAAGGGTCCTCTCCCCCTTTGCATGAAAACACATGCTCGCTAATGTTAATCCTATAGGGCATTATTTTTCTAATATCTCGTTTGCATTTCAATTTTTTTAAACTTTTTTTTTTTTTTTTTTTGTCGAAAGTAAAAGTATCTTTGTAAAAAAAAAAAAAAAAAAAAAAACCGCAAAGAAAATAAAAAAAGTAAGCAACGGCGAAAATATAGATTGATCTCAGCTATCCAATGCAAAAAAAAAAAATCATTTTAAAATATTGAAATGCAAACGAGATATTAGAAAAATAATGCCCCATAGGATTAACATTAGCAAGCATGTGTTTTTGAACGAGGGAAGAGGGCCCTTAAGTTTTGAGGGGCTTAAATTTTTTTTAACATCTGCTCATATTTAAAGAAAATATTTATTATTAATCATTGCCAATTGTTCAAGAGAGAGATCTTTTTCACTTCTAAAAATTATCCTACACAATAATAAGGTACTGGCAACTAAACATTCTAGCAGAAATGCACATTGAATCGGATTACTCTGTTTAATAGTTACATTCAATATCAGTTATTGACAGCTTAGTCAATAAAAACGTGAGGAAATGTTTTAAAACAATAAATATGAAATATATAAAAGTGTTCTTAAAGAATACTATATGCTAAAGAATTAAAAATGTTCTCAAAATTAAGTTAAATATAGAAATCTAAGTAGAACTGAATCTATAGGGGTGCCTATGCAAAAATATCAAGCACAGGTACATCACATTCCCATGTAAAAATTATTTTTATTCCGAATTTATTCAGCTAAATATCCAACAGTATTAACCAACCAAATATTTGTTGAAATTTTAAATCAGTATAAAAAAATAAATATAAGGAAAATAATAATACAGTTGAACTTGTTTATAGTTTCCAGTAGGCTTCTTTTCCACAAACAAACAAATTGTAGAAGTTTTTTCTGAGTTTATGAAAGGAATTAGAAGGGAAATACATATTGCAAACTTGGCAAAAAAATTAAAGGAGACTATTTTAAAAATATTATTTTAATTAATAAATAAATGGTAAGCATCTTATCATCATTTCATAGAATTTTACTATTTGTAAATCATTCTGTAGTTTTTAGTAATTCACTTTTGTCATTGGTACAATTGAGCTCAACTGTAATAATTGTTATAGTTCAAAACTATTAGCTTTCATTATAAATTATTGCAAAATGTCATCAAATATGTTAAATTAGGAAAATTGAATTCATGGGTGTTTAACTGAAATTTCCCAATTTGAGTCAGTTCTGGAAAATATTGAAGCATTTTAAAAGTGGTTTTAATTATATTAATAAATAGATGGTGGATTATATGTGATTACATATTTTAAGACTTTTTATGATTAAAGCTTATAAATGTGTAAAATTGCATTTAAATACATATTTTTAAATTTTTAGCTTCATGTTCAATTTGCTTTAAAACCCTTAATAATTCTTTACAACCCTGTATTAAAATAATACTTTTGATGAGCTCAGACTCTTCTTAAATTTCTTCTGCAAAAGAAACACTAAATTATAGATATATCCTCAGAAAAATCTCTGTATGATAGAAACACCTTTTAATTTTTTTTTTTTTTTTTTTATTCAAGCTTTCTCAAAACTGGAATAAAAGAAGCTTCTGTTAAATAATATTACTCATAAGATAAAGTTAAAAAAGAGCTCAGAAATGTTCAGTCTTCTGCAGAAAGAAAAAAACCGAGATAAGTTTAATTGTATTTTGTGTAAAAATTCAGGTTCTAAAGATGTTTTTTTGAAAGGTTACAGAGATAATACAAACACTGACCTCTCGCCAACATTTTCTGTGGTTAAAATTGTTTTAGACAATAGGAGTCAAAATCTAACTTTTGAAAATTACATAATTATTTATGTACTGCAATAAAAATGACTCCCAATGAGATGAAAATTTGTGGTGATGTGCAAGCATGTCTTTTAATATATATAAATATTATATTTATTTTCAAGTAGTAAATAGTGATTTGACTATTAACTCATCTATAGTAAAATATAAAGAAAACAGGAATTGCATTTACTAGTAAATGGTATTTTCTCTTAAAAGATGTGTGCATAATTTGGCAGTTTTTAAGTGCATATAATTAATTCACTGTTTGTTCATGAGCATAAATATCTTGTTATTAATATAGCTTGATAACAAAATTAAAATCCTTTTGGTGATTGTCTTGTGCCTTTTTCTTTCCTTCAGCTTCTGGAAGAATTGACAAGGGAACTAGAGAAGCACACAGACTGTAGTAATGAATCTCGTTATCGGAGTCCGAGTCTCCTTGAATTACCTGGTCAGTATCGAGAGCTTCAACAAGAACTTAGGAAAGTTAAAGATGTAAGTATTTTATAATAAATTAAAAAAATTCTATACTGCTGGAAAGAAGCTTGAGTTCATTTTTAAATTGTTTGTGTGTGTGGTGTTGAGTGTATTTTGTTGACTTGTTTTCGTATACTATATGTTTATTTCATTATAATATGTGCATATTAAAAGAATAGGATAAGTCCTGGTTTAAAAATTAATAGTTTATATTAAATATTTATATTAAAATAGATTTTTTTTTTTTTTTTAATTCGATGACTAAAACTCTGTGCACCTTATAAATCTTGCCTAGTCCTTCTGTCTCAATTTAAAACTTCTAAAAATCCTTACCTCATTGAATCTTATGGAATTTTTTTACCATTGGAATGAAAGCTCACGAAAACAATGCTGTTGCATTATAATTTTTTTTTAAAAAGCTTAATTATAAAGCAAAAATTAATTATTAATGTGTTTACCGAATCATTTCTAAAATTTCTATTTTTAATAAATAATCTAAATTAGCAATCTGTCTTTGAGCGATTGCAAACTATGTGCTTATTTCCAGTACAGAATTCAGACTTTTTTCCTCGGAATCTGAATTCATCACTACTTATTTGTATTTGTCACTCAAACAGACATAGATTATGCAAGCGATCTCAGCTGCATGTTCAGTGCCCAAAAGCATTACATGCTTTCGAAAACAAATAATGTTTAAATATAAACATCTTTGTTGTCAGCAAACTATGTATGATCATTAACAAATCGTATGGGATTTCACTGCACTTTTGAAGCTGACGTGGTATTGCAGGAATTTCAGTATTATAAAATTTTATTTCTTATTCTTCGATTCACAAAATGCTTAGAAATACTTGTGTGCCTGCATCCTTCCAGAAAAAATGTACTGTTTATTGTTATACTATGTGTTTGTTAGTCACATGATTTACTTTTTCTGTCCCACTGTTGAGTCAACTTGATCCTTAGCTATAATTTTCTGTTACAGACTTATGATCCACAAGTGGGCACATATGTAATAAGCTTTACTTTAAAAAAGGGAGGGGGGGGGGAGGATTTCAGATAAGTAATAATTGATACAGTGAGAATAAGTTCCACGATGATCCACTGTGAAACTTATAGTGACCCACCAGCAAGTTATGATGTCATGAATGTGTTTTTAAAAAATGTGAAGGAAGGAATCAAAGACAATGTCAAAAAAATTTCAATTATACTTAAAATATGTGTTATTCCATTATGTATTATGTTTTGTTGCAAAAGAAAAATACATGGTTACATAAAATAATTCATTTTAATTGTTAATTTAACTGAATCATTTTATACATATTTATTTACTAGGCTTATATCTTTTTCTTTTTTTGTGTGGGTTTTATTTTGAATATCAAATTTTGAACTAATAAATCGTAAAAAATGCAACATTATTTTTCCTATTACTTTTTTTATACAATAATAATCCACCTCAAACTTTTTTGAGGTAGACATTTTTAAACTGTCTTTTGTGCTACATTCAATTTTCTTCTGCTTCATCATAAACTGAATTTCTCCTACACTTCTTACAAGTGACTTATTGGTAGTATTTCCCCCCCCCCCCCCATAAATTTGGCAAGAAGTACACTTCATTAAGTGTGCATTTGTATTTATAGCAGAGCTTCGGTTTTATATTTCAAGAATTTATATTTTATTGCATTTTAGTTTCTGCAACAGTTTGTGAGCATATATCCCCCCCCCCCTCCCCAGTTATACTTCTTTTTAATTTTTGTATTTCTGTTATTCATGCTTTATTTCTTTGGCCTCTACTGTATTGTAAAATAAAAATTCTATGTTATGTAAAAGGTCATCCTCTAATCATGTCTTTAAATTTCTTATTGTTGAGAATTTATTGATTGTGAAAATTGAATAGAAAAATAGATTTTAAAAATGCTTTATAATATTAATTGTCATACATAGATATTACTCAATACAATTAATTTATTAAATCATTTGAAGTTCATGTTATTTTATTTGTCACATCAAAAAATTACATTTGCTAATACAATACAAATGAACTCTCTGCTGAAATAGTGCCCTATCTTTTTTTTTTTTTTTCCCCTAGAGTGAGAAATTTGTTTAGTGAACTGCTGTGGTAACTAGATTTCCAACTTTTGTGAAATGCCCCTTGTATAAAAATGTGTTAATAAAATAAGATTTCATTCAAATATGATTATTAAGATTTTAATACTTTATGTTAATAATTAATATTTTATAATTAAAAAATGTATTAAAATCAAATACAACATTTGCTAAATGGTACACACATTAAAATCGTGAATTTACAAACACATTTAAAAATCTGTTTCGTTTCGCTTCTGCGAACGTCATCAGGATGTTACAAACCAGTCGTCAAATTGAGCATACACGTCTGAGAGTCAAGTTTTCTCCAGGACTCTCAGACGTGTATGCTCAATTTGACATTTTAGACTGGTTTGTAACATCCTGATGACGTTCGCAGAAGCGAAACGAAACGTAGATTTTTAAATGTGTTTGTAAATTCACGATTTTAATGTGTGTACCATTTAGCAAATGTTGTATTTGATTTTAATACATTTTTTTAATTATAGAAATTATGGTGCAATTGTCCTGTTTTTATTAATAATTAATATTTTGTTTTGAAAAAACTATGCTCATATTCTTTTATTTTCCAGGAAAATAAATTAATAATTGAAACCAATGAAGAATTAAATGCACAGTTACTAGCCAATAGCTTGCAGGAAGGCAGAACTTTAGTGAATCAAGGAACTGAAGTCTCTCTCGCTGATGAATTTGAAACCCTAACCAAAGATGAAGTAAGACATGTTTTTAATTTTTTTTTTTTGTCCTGATATTTAGATGAATGTGTGTATAATGCTCATTCTCTCTGAAATCTTTTAATTTTTGTTGTTTATTAATAAACATTTTAGTAATTCAGTATTTGTGATTACTATTAACCAATCAAATGCTATGAACTGACTTAATTTACTAAGCATTTTCAATAAAGCTGATGATTTGCATAAATCAAATTTTCATAATCATGTTATATCATATTTTCTGCTCATTATTGTAATTTTTTTTTTTTTTTATGTACTGACTTGACTACTAAACATTTATTTATATTTGACAGTAATTTTGACCACTTATTATGATGATGGCTAATAAATATGTCGTGCTGTAAAGGATTCTATAAATTTTACAGGGACAACAGAAAAATTACTTTGGCGAAATGATACCATTCCTTTCATCTTGCAGCCTCGTGATTTTTGCGCCCCATCAGTTGAACGTGTACACTGCATGCAAATTTTTAGTATTAAACAACAAAATCTTAGAATTCATATTCCCCATTTAAAATTTTGGTCCCACTTTGCCAATTACTACTTGTGATCTGTATTGCAAGAATAAATGCTTTTTTCTTCTAAAAATGGTTATCACCATCTTTTTTTATTGTTCACTCTGTTTGGAATGTAAAATTTTGCACTTCTGAAGACAAAAAATAAAAAATGTTATGTGTACGTGTAATTTTTTATATAGGTAAATAGTTATTCAAATAATAAAATTAAGTGATTAGTTCTGAAATTTTAGGAACTTGTTTGCTTCTGTTATAGGAAAATGTAACCTACAATCAAAGTACATGATTTTTCATTTCCCATCCCATTTACTTTTTCCAATATTTAATATAATAGTGTCTCTTAAGCAGGGTTCACTCTACTGATTACCATTGCGGCAAATTGTTTCATTTGGCAAAGAAACAAAAGATTAAAATTTCCAAATCATGATAGTTAAAAAAAAACTTATTTTGGCAACACTATCAATCCTTGGAAACAAACCTTAAATCTGTGTGTTCTTGCAGACAAACCTCAAATTTATATGATTTTATGTTTTTAAACAAAAATCTTTCCAAATACCTCATCCACTTTTTAAATGCGAAATGATATCTCCAAGTATTCGAGAAATGTTCATGAGAGAAATAAATTCTAATATATCAATCCTGTCTATGTGAAAATGAAAGAAAAACTCTGGCACAATTCTCTGATATCTCTGAAGGCACTGAGAGGAGAAAAAAGTCTAGCGATTGTGTTAAATGACTTCCAAATTTTCATTAAATATTATTTTTGAAATTGTAAATATTAATATTTTTTTTCACAAAAGATACTGCAAAGGGGGTGCAAATGTTTTTTCATAATACATTTGTCAACTTTTCCAATTTTATCAGATTTATTTTTATGGATTATTATTTGGATTTTGTGGGGATACTCTAACCACTTGTATCTTTTATTAGATTTATTTTCCTTATCTTGCCTAATCTCTGAATCTGTAATACATTGCTTTTATTCATTACTTACATCATAATTTTTGGATAATTTACATTACATCATAATTTTTGTTTGTAATGTCAAACACATTTTTTAAATTAACATTAACAAAAATTTCCAGTTCTAAATATGTGGGTAATTAAATGCATTTTGTATGACTGGTTAATTTCATTTATTCAGCACCATCCATAATGTATGTAATTTAAATACAAGCTGTTTTGTTTAATTTAATTTAATTTTATTTTTTGTCATCGGCCCTAGGCTTGGATTTTTACCAAATCATTATATATTTAACAAAAGTTTG